>CAEMYA010000709.1:19733-36156 GCA_903131615.1 Diplodus sargus | reverse complement strand
GTGACATCATCACTTGATTGAGAGCAGCTGGAACACTGGAGAAAGAATTCTCTTTAGCTGGATTTGGATCCCACATCTTTTACTTTACACAGACCAGTGGTGTCAAACTGATGTAGGAAAGGGCCATTGTGGCTGCAGGTTTTTATTCAAACAAGCAAGAGCACACATGATTTAGATCAGATGTGGTCTTGCTTGGGGTTCCTCCTGCTCCAGCAAATGTGCAGCCATTTTAAGCTCTTTCACCCTTAACTTTTGTACATTTTCATCCTTTTTTCACCTGTTTTAGCTTCTTAAGCCCTCTCACTCTACAGGTTTTCATCCTTTTACATCCTTTTCATGCTTTTTTCACCCTTTTAAACTCTTTCAGCCTTTAACCTTTTAATTTTTTAGCCCTTTTTTACCATTCCAGCCCTCTTACTTTACAGCTTTATTTCACCTTATTGAGCTCTTTCAACCCTCTTTTTTACATGTTCATCCTTTTTTCACCTGTTTTAGCTTTTTCGGCCCTCTCACTCTATAGCTTTCCATCCTTTTCCATCCTTTTCATCCTTTTTTCACCCTTTTAAGCTCTTTCAGCCTTCACCTTTTCAAGTCTTTAGCCTTTTTCACCATTTTACCCCTTCCAGCCCTCTTATTCTACAGCTTTTCACCTTTTCAGCCCTTTCAACTTTTCTGGCATTTCAGCTTTCAGCTTTTTCAGCTTTTCGGCAGTACATTCAGCAGATTTCACTTCAGCATTCACACTGTATTTTCGCAGGAAATGCAATTTTTCTAGTTTTGATAGTGCCTTTTGTTTTTGATTTTCAGAGTCAGCCTTTTGGTTTCCTCCATTTTGGAGCGCTTTGTTTTCTTGAAATACTCAGAGTAGATAGCCTCTGTTTTCCTCCCTTTTGGAGCTCTTTGCTTTCCTAGTTCTTAGATCAGTGTTATTTTTACCTGGTCTTAGTTTTCCTCCCTTGCGGAGCGATTTTGAATTATTAGTTTTTTCCTCCTTCGTGGAGTGCTGTGTTTTGCCTTTTCTCCTCCTTCAAATGATTTTGATTTCCTTGTTTTTTGTTTTGTCTTGCTGATAGTGTAGTCAGGTTCGGTTTTGATAGCCTATTCATTTGTCTCTCTGCCTTGAACGCTCAACGATTTTCAGAATAAAAGTCTGTTGAATTTTGATTCTGCCCTGCATCTGAGTCCTCCTTTTAGTCCAGGGCCTGACAATGTCTATTGTACCAATCCAAGGTCATTTGACCTCAAGCCTAAGAGAAGCCCAGTGACCAACAATAAACTGTGTGAGAGAATCACTACAGCATTGGGTAAATTAGCCCCTGCTCTGCTTACACAACCATATTAGATGACTGTGAAGCACGACTGGGGATTTGTTGGGTGTGCATTAGGCATGAAGTTAAAATAAATTCTATTCTTTTAATTTACTTTACTCATTGGGTGTTCACTGAGCTCACTGAACCACTGTATTGCTTAACTTACTTGGTTTGCTGAGATTTAATAGAGTTGAGATCAGGTAGCCAAGATTTTTGATGAAAGGGGTCATTAAGACTACTGATAAAGCTCAGTTTGTGTTTCAAAACACTATTTTTCATTTCTCAACTCTGAAAGGTTATCAAAAAGCAAAATGATGCTTTAAATATGTCTGAAACCTTGGAATGAAACCAGAAGTATGTAAATTGCATAACAATTATTGGCTAATACTATAGTATGCACAAACTGCTATACGAACAACAATAAAACACACAATGTCGGAGCTGGTTCTTCTATTCTAGCCTTTAATAAAAGGCTGAGATGCCGCAATAATGTATTGCTCTATTGTTATACTACTGTTCCTTTGTACAGTTATGTATATTTTTTATATATAGTTATATATTTTGCTGATATTCCATCAGTTTATACATTTCTGTCCAGTTATCCAGGTTGAGTATATTAAGTAGGCTATAACAGTTATCCTGTGAAGTCTTAAGTGCACAGAGTAACAGCAGTTCGTCCAGCTGCTTTCAGGTCTTCAAACTGCTTTGCTTTTGAAGAAATGCTAGTGTTACACTTCAATCGGCATCTTATATTTAACATCTGACATTCAATTTCTGTCATTACAGAGAGAGTGAAGTGCCCCGCCCCCTACTACAAGTAGTTAGTTAGTGTAACATGCTTCCCCTCTGTGGAAACTGTGGCTGACACTTGTGCTACGTTCACACTGCAGGTCTTAATGCACAATTCCGGTTTATTGCTCAAATCCGATTTTTTGTTTGGCTGTTCACATTACTTCTTTAAATGCGGCCTGTCTACCGTTTGCTGTGTGAACAGCTCACGCTCCTGAAGTGACCTGCATGCGCAGTTGATCATTGATGACATCACGCCACAGCGGTGTTTACGGAAGCGAACATAGCAACGGCAACCGGTAACGTGGGACTGTATGGCTTAATGCTAAAAACAGTGTGTCCCCCCCCAAATACTTATGAGGTCTAAAACCTCACTGTCCCTCCACTGGCCGCCTGCTTCACTGCTGTCCTCCATGTTTGTTTTGATTATGTTCGTGGCTCCTGCTCGCTCCCGCCTGTGGCACACTTTTTTTTTCAATCAACTTTATTGGTCATTCATTTACAAAACAGTGCAGCGCAGGTCAGAATGACGTCAAAGTCGCATTAAATTCGACCTGGCTGTTCAGATTGCGGTCGCATTAAAAAAAATCCGATACGTATCCGA
Organism: Diplodus sargus; assembly: GCA_903131615.1. Classification (NCBI taxonomy): domain Eukaryota; kingdom Metazoa; phylum Chordata; class Actinopteri; order Spariformes; family Sparidae; genus Diplodus; species Diplodus sargus. The sequence continues at coordinate 33,453 of CAEMYA010000709.1, read as the reverse complement.
TTCAGTACCACATTTAAATGTGGCCTGAATCTGATTAGAAAATGTCAGATTCAATGCGACTTGTGCTGTTCACACTGTAAAAAGCAAATCAGATATGGGTCACATATGGATTCAGGTCACTAGTATCTGCAGTGTGAACGTAGCCATTGTCCACTGCCTTTCCAGGTGAAAATGGCCTGGCTGATTATGGATAACCAATTAGAGTGGTATGGCACTAGGCTCTGTCTCTCTCTCCCTCCATTCCACCCGCTGACCAGACACGCAGTCCCGAGCTCCAACAGCCCTATTGGGTTGGTCAGGGAGACCGCCAGGCCCATCAGTTTGTTTGTTTGATTGTTTTGGAGGGTTTCTCCCCTTTGTTTGGGTTGCCGTTCATTTAAGAAATTCTTCTTAACTGCAACTTCACTTGGTTGTTTATGTTAGACCTCTGTTGGTGTACCTCCTTAATGGGGTCATAACAGCAGTCCGCTGATGTCAGGGTGCCTCAGCAATTAGGACAAAACAAACAGATGTACTTCAGTGTGAATTATGTTTGGCTCAACAGTAATAAAAATCTCTTATCAATCTCTTGAGACCTGAACATGCTATGGTGTTATCACCTACAAAACACTGATCTTGGACCATGGAATAAGCATTATATCATTTAACCACGGTACTTCTTGGTGATCAACAGAAACAATTCATTTATTTTCTCCTCCTGTAGTGTGATGCCTCTCAGTGTGAGGGTTTGTAATATGCTTTAGCTGTGGAGGCTGCACGGGCTGAGCTGTGTGCAAGGAGTAACCACTCATGCGTGGTGTTGTCATGCTCCACTGAGAGGATCCCTCTTCTCTGATGTTCACTACTGCCCTAACCAGCAGAATTAAGATTCGATGGAAATGTGGGGTGGCATGGCCGAGGGCACATTCAGAACCTCTGTGTAGATTCAGTGCGGAATCTCCTAGCGATTGTGTGCACTGACCTCTTTCTGTGGCTTTATGTACCTACTATTAGACTCTCTTCCCCCATTCTCTGCTACAGTCCTAATTCCTACAGACAGAAGGAGGGAGAGCTGAGCTATGGGAAAAAGAGAGCACCTGCCTCCTGCTTTTCTTGCTTTTACAGTCAAACATACACATTTCTGTTGTCATCTAGTGTTTTTTAGGTTCAATGTGTTGAGCTCTTTTTAGGTAAGCGATGGATTATGTTGGAATTTTTTGTTTGGATTTTTGTTTTTACAGTCCATGGTTGATATGCCTCACTGTTATTTATGGGATTAGATTATTCCTATAGGTCTAAACAGATCAATGTCTACTTTAGTTGATGTCTGTTGATTTTTTTATTATTTTCATACAGTTATGTACTGCACATAAGTACTTCTGTTGAAAAAGCAGTTGGTGCAGCTAGAATGAAAATCACATTTTCAGGTGCTGTATATAAGTGTCTGTTTGTGTAAGAACAGTAAATGTAATTACAGAAGCCATCCGAGCAAGATTCAACTCAAGTGATCTAACTACAGATCTTCAAAAACAGAAACAGTGATAACATTAAACATTTTCTAATTACTTCCCTTTAAACTGATGTAGACAAACAATTAATTCATTTTAAAATTACACTACAGACACAGAAGGGGAGAGGCACTTTTGCGACAGATGCATAAATCCTCTTAGCCTGGTATTTCTTTTTCTAACAGTGCAAAGTAATTCTCCAGTGACAGCAAAAATTAGCAAAGGAGAACAAAGTAGAGGTCTGGGTGACCTCAATGAACAATTTGACTCTTTAAGCTGAATTCCGGTCAAACAAAATGAGCACACACATTTGAAGCAATTGGAAGGAACATGTAGTGATTATCAAGTATATGAAGCCACAGAAAATTCATAGTCCGTTGTCTAATTTCTTTTAAATAAAACATTGGTTAGAACAAAGCATTAGTTCACTGAAACACACTGTCCCATATGCCAGTTACTCCTGGATTAAAGCAACTCCAAGTAGACAAACTACTTTGTTGTGCTCTCTAGTGGGGGCCTTTTGAACCACGATGTTGCGATGGTACAGGGCTCAGTTAGTACTAATAAATGACTATAAGGTGAGACGTGCCATGTGCACATTTTATCAACATTGTTCGGACAGTTTATAAATATTGTGTCATTAAACTTTTTCAATCACGTTGAACTAGGCTGGTGTGAATATGCAGGTTTTTAAATGAAGGTAAAACCAGCAAAAATAGATCTTTTACTTTTTCACATTACCATCAGTTTGTCTTTCTGTTGCTTTATCCTTGTGTGCCACCTCAAGTTTGTCATCAAGAATGTGATGGAAAAACAGGGACAAGTAGAGAGCAGCATATCATATACTTTATCAGACAACATATTAAATAGGGGTGGGAATCACATTGTACTAGCATTTACCAGCTTGCTTTACATAAACAAACCTGCAACATTTCAGTGCTTTGAAGTAACTTGTGTATTGCACACCGGAGCACATTTCAGTTCATCCTCAAAAATGCATGTTCTTCCTCATGAACAGCAGCTGATCAGCATGATCAGAGGTGAGTGCCCTTCCCTGAGTGGTGAATAGCACCAGAATGAGTCTTGTGTATCCCTCTCTTTGTAGGACTTACGAGTGCTTTTCTCACTTGTTATCAATAAAATTGTCATGTAGGACTCTGTGGCCCATTAAGTTCATCCACCTCAGGTGAGTACATTTCTCTTCGCAGACTGGAGTGCGCCCTCAACCTTTCCTCTATAGTCTCATCATAAAGAGCTGGGATAGCTTTTTCGGTGAAACATTTTCTGCTTGGCATTTCATACTTTGGTTCCAGTGTTTGTTGAATTTGGCAAAACCCTTATCTTGGACAATGCTGTACACTTGGGGGTCCTACTTATAAACCCAGTGATGGACTCCATATTACTGGCAGCCCTCTGGGATGATAAAGGAACCTCAACTATAAACATTGCATTGGCAGGGAAATCTGTTTAGAGTGCTTTATTTCATAAATCAAAATGTCTATATTTGGTGCCAGTGTATCAATACAGTTATCGCACGAGGAAGGACTACATACTGCCCTATCAATATTAAGTCCCACTCCACACTCCACTTTTAAGAAGTAATTATCAATAGAATTCTGTATTAAACACATTGTTTTTTCCAGAGCTGATAATGGTAGTTCCTAAATAGTGACACATTACTTCTTGAGAGTTGCATATGTGCAGTTCTGATCAGGTAACTAACAAGCACAGAAGCCACTAACGATGGTTATTTTTTAAATATCTTTATTTAAAATGCTTTATCAAACGATGTTGTGGAAAATGAGAAAAAGAATCCTAGATCCATGCCTTTATTTGGATCTGCACCAACAGTAAATGGTTTCTATTCTGGGCTGAGACCCAGCCTTTCATAATAAATTCCTACCACTCCTTTTAAATAATTGTAAAGCACATGCAGGCAGTGGCATACTATCAGCCGTGCTTCATGGGTCAATGTTAGCTCACCACAGCAAATAAATAAAGAATAACATAAAGAAAAATTCTATATCTTTGCCTCATACCACTAGAATTTAGTTTTAATCTGGCTTCCCTCAAAGTGTCAGGAAAAAAATTAACACTCACTCTCTCATTAATCTAAATCATTAAATAATAGTGACCATCTGCTCAAACTGTGAGGTCAGACCAGCTGAAGTTAAAGTACTGTAGCAGCAGGAGGAGTATTCACCTTGCTTTACAGCATATTAGCGGGAGAGGAGTTATTCTGACCTGCAACTATGATAAATGAAAGGTGACAATACAGGAATGCAGAAATATTAAGGCAGTTTGAAGTATGCCCATATTAAGCACCAGTAAGCATAATACAGCTTCAAGGGTTTCAGATGGAAAAAACGCACAGCCTTTCAGACAAAAATCAAAAAATAGGATTCTCACTTCAATCAGGTATAACACACAATAATACAGATGACACCAAAGTAATACTCAGTGCCAGCCACTGATTTAAAAATCTGCTACTTCTCAAGTTGAGCAACTGTCAAAATCATGTTGAAGCAAACAGAGTGGTCTGCAACCTACCTTGCATCCAAACATCAATGACAAAGTGTTGTTGGTACAGGCAACTTTGCAGTGGCACAGCATTGGGGCGCACTCTGGGCTTTTGACTATAGGAGACATTCCTGCTGGACGGACTCTGCTGTAGCACAGAGCTTCAAGGCAGAGAAGTGAGAAGCTATGGTCGCACTAAACAAGAAAGCTAGAAATAGGGTTTGCGCTTCATGAGAGCAAGGTTCTACATATGGGCTTTTGCTCTCTCTCTGTCACACACACACACACACACACACACACACACACACACACACACACACACACACACACACACACACACACACTGTCCCCACCATACACCATCCCTCTCTCTCTCTGTCTGCAATGCCCACCCTCTCCATCTCTCTCGTTTTCTACCTACCTCAGTCACCCTAACCATCCTCCTGTTAGCCTTATTTCTGTGATAGTTTTAAGTAATTACGGGAATAATCTGGACTGATGTAAATTTAGGAAATAGGTCTTTTTTTGTTTAATATTTCTTCTAGTACTACTGCATTGCCCGTAAGAAAATATGTGTTCCTATAGAAAAGTGGGAGGTGAAGAAGCTTTTTCATTGATGGCCAAATGAGGCTGTGTTTGAAGGTGGAACGTCAGGGATATTTAGGTTTGCTGTGAAATCTGATATTCCAGGGTATAATTGGCCGTTTTTGACTATTTTTGATTTTGCCATTATATTTCACCTTAAAATCTATTTACTTGGTGTCATTATTTTCCGCACAACCTCACATGTGTGACTGTACAGTTATTTTTTCATTTTGACACGCTGTATTAACACAATGGACCTAAAATCACAAAAAAACATAAAATCCAAGTAGAAAAAGTTAGATTTTTTTACTGTGAAAACCACAAATATATTTAACAAACCATTTATAGTACTTATAATGCAAATATAAATTGTTGTTTGCTGAATATGTGCATACATTTTTTAAAAATTTACAAAGTTATGTGTAACTATTTACATTTAAATGCAGGCAATGCTCAGGTCTGCCTGAGCTCCTTCCAGCTGAATGAAGAGCTGCACTGCCTGCTCCACATTCAGCTTCTCCTCATTGTTTTGACTCATTAAACAAAAAACTGACTCCACTACACACTAAACACACTACACCAAACACTACACAACACACTAACTATACACTCCAAACACGCTAAATGTCACAAATCTCTCAACTCTCAATAATGCTGTCTGTACACCGACCGTCGTTGCCTGTCAATCATCCGCCGACGTCCCTCCCACAATTTCCTGTTCCTCAACAACCAAACTTGCTGCTTGGACACTTTCGTGACAAAAGCCCGTTTTTACCATTTCTTCTGCACCAGACACGAAGCAAACGTGACAGCAATGTTCGCGAAAAAGCGTGGCGGTCATTATTTACCCTAAGTCCGGTTTTGGACATGCCGGTGCGTCCGGTCCGTCGACTCGGGAGGTGGGCCGTGTGGGTTGGCTAGCGGCTAGCAGCTAGCTACACACGAACATCCACAGATTCCGATTCCACTTTGTTGTCCGCGCGTCTCCGGATCTCCACAGACCCGAACAGACTCAGTCCGGACTTGTTTAGTCTCATTAATCCACAACAGTCAGTTTAGATGCACAGAACAGAACAGGACCGAATCGCCGGCAAAATCCCGGTCCAGCTCGCGCCGCTGCAGGTATAAATCCGCTCTCCTCAGACCCGAACAGACTCGGTCCGGTCTCCTTTAGTCTCATTAATCCACAACAGTCAGTTTAGATGCACAGAACAGAATGGGACCGAACCGCCGGCTAACTCCCGGTCCAGCTTGCGCCGCCGCAGGTATAAATCCGCTTGTTTCTTAACGTATGTCGTAGGCTTGAGATCTACAGTGATTGGCTCAGGTGCGCACATGGCTACGGTGTGCAGTGATTGGCTCTGGTGCGTACGTGACTGTGGTGGCTCCGGTGGACAATGCTCCCGAATTTGTAAAGCATTTATGAAATAATTTATTCACGGTATCATTGAAGTCCAAACAAATGCGAAGTTGATCACGTGGACAATATTGGAACTTTTTTCTCCCCACTCCTCACAGAAAATGTGTATTAAACCAAAACCATGATCCAAAAACCAAGGTACTTGTCAAACCTTGGGCAAATGGCATCATCACACCCTGAGCTAATAGTAGATTTACAATATTTACTCCCAGCTGTAGAAGCAACAGCTTCACTGATAGCTACCATGCAAACAAAAAAACAGGAAAAATCTAGAACTGCAAGCAGTTATGAACAGGGGCCAAGCCCCCCCGCTCAACTCGGACCCTGTGCACCGCAGAGCCCACGGAAGTTGGCCCCAAAGGATGACGGGCTCGGGGCAAAAGTGAGGACACAGGCCAACGTCTGAGCCGTGGTATTCGTTGTAATGGGAAGTGCACTGGAATTGCAAAAGGCTGAATGTGTGCCGATTTGGATTTGTTGTACTAAATCACGCCCACTTTGACCAATCGCTACTTAACTATATGGCTGGCCTCAGGAGTGACCCCACATCAGTACTGTCTTATTACATTTCTATTATTGCAACAAAAAATGAGAGTGACAAGGAAAAATGCATTTATAATGATTAGCTACAGAGGTGATGTGTTTGCATGTTGGACGTAGCACAGTAACATTGAGTTTTTTTAAAATATCACCTGTTTAAAAGGCAAAAATGCATTTACATCCGTTATAGTGCCACCTATAGGCCGATTTGCGTTTGATGTTGAAAGCATTTAGTTTGACCGAAATATGAAACAATATGTGTTTTTTAGCTAGCAAAAAAGATTGTTTGGTTATAACTAGCAGATTTTTCGGAGTGCCAAAATTCTTTTGACAAATTTTCATCATACACATCTGGAGATTCTATGTGCAAAGTTTCAGCATAATGGTTTGGCTGAAATTAATGTTTGTTGTTTATGTTGTAATAAGCCATGCCCACATTGACCAGTCATGACCACCTTCAAGATATGGCCTCAGGATTGGCCCTACATCATACTGACCAAGTTTCGTAAAAAAAACGGTGTAGCCGTTCAAGAGATATAAACTTCTCGGGCTTGGCACCCTAAATATGGCAATTGTCAAAGGGCTGTTATAACTAGAGGTTATTTTATTATGTATTTACTCAGTGGTACAAGATGCAGGAGTCTTAACTACAAATAAGTTAAAATAACTTATTGTACATTCTTTCATATAGTTACAATTACACATTGTACTCACAGCTAATACCAATCATCATTAGATCTATCCCTCACCAGCACAAAATCACATCCAAAATTAGCCATGCACCCTACTGGCTGACCCACTACAGTGTGCAGTGCTTGATCACTGCACAATCATCTTATTTGTCACTGGGCCCAGGTAAAAGATTACAGTCCCAACTGAAGTGCTAATGAGTGCATACCAGGTGAAAATGACAAAACCATGGGAGGTTAATATTATGTTACATCCTGCTGGCGTGTAGATGTAGCAGCCAGTCCCTATCTCTCTGTCAGTATGGAATGCCTCCTGAATGTCTGCTTGGACAGCTGTTACTTCCACCATACTGTATACTCTACTGTAGAGTATACACCATAAGCATGAGTGATTTAAGGATATGGTATTCTTGGCAACAAGTTGTTATTGGCTGGAATGTAGCAAGCGGGGCCAGCCGTATAAACATGAAAGACTGGCCCTTACTTACGGCACACGCACACATATACCCACAATCAATAGTGGCAAATTCACTTCCATTCTATGCAAGCAAAATGAAACATTACATTTTCATCTGGCTTCACATGGAGTTCAACTTTGGTGAACTTTACCTGCAAAGTCAGACTCCCAACCAACAGTAAAGACGCGCTTGTGGTTGACCCCTCAAACAAGTGCATCCTGCACTAACCACATTCAAAATCAGGCAGGTGATGGTCTTTTGTCCGGATTCACATGTGGGTCACTCTGCCCATCAGTGAGTGATGTTAGACAATTGGCCAGACAAATGTTGGAGTTTCCCCATTGGCCATTAGTCTATTTAAATTAACAGGCACATCTCAATTATACGTCTGCAGGGGCTTTAAAGCTTCATTTAAGCTTGTGTGGGAGACTGTGATGCTGCCTCTTTAGATTTTCACCTGAGGTACCAACGTAACATTAAAGGTAGAGTGTGTAATATATCAAGTATTTAGCGGCATCTAGTGGTGAGGTTCTGCATTGAAAAACTCCCTCACTCACCCCTCCTTTTCTGAAGATGTTGGAGAAGCTCCAGAGGCTCAAGTGGCCCGAGAAATTAATTTTCTAAATACATGCTTGTCCACAACAGCATCAAGTATTTAATAAGTTTCTGCTAATTGAAGTGATGAGATAAAGATGTATTTAGTTATTTAGTCTATAAAACTATAGGTTATAACTAAAAGAAAAAAGAAAAACATGGGTTATACAAAGAAATTATGGAGCAATGAAAAATATTCACAGAATTTATTAACTTGGTGATGAGCGGACTTCTCCTCAGTATATCTGTCACACAAAACTCTGACTTTCTTGAACACACTTTCAGGCCTAAATGTCTTAGTTAATTATCACTTCATGTGTTGTCTTACTGCAAGAGACAAGGAATAAATCTAAATAAATTGCCATGTTACCACAGCTCTCTGAGAGGCACAAACTGAGGCTACGGTGTGCTAATATTTAACATTATACGTGGCGGTATTTCTTTTCAGTGAAACTATTGTACTGCTAGGTACTACTGGTTGTAATCTTTATCTGTCCAGAAGAAAGACACTTCAACGCCTGTCTGCAACCCTTTGTCTATCATCAGAGATCTTGGAAAGGCAACTCCAATGTTTATTCTTGTTTTATTCCGCCGCCTAACCCTATTTCATTTAGCATCTTGGAGTTTTTACTCCTTCGACAATGAGTCATGCTTCTGTGATTTTTCTTGTTCAAAATAAATATGCTCGGCCAACCTTTATCATAATGTGGTTTAAAACATGGTTTCAAACTTCTCACAATACAGATTATTTGGCAGGAAACAGCAGTGACTTACTCTTCTACTTTGTCTTCCAACTGGTGCATTTCCGGCAGCTACTAAATTTAAAATACGAAAGACCCTGTGTGCAAAGTTTGTCCATTCTGGGCTACTGTAGAAACATGACAGTGCAACATGGCGGCCTCCAGGAAGAGAGACCTTCTCTCTATGTAGATATAACAGCAAATTCTAAGGTAATACAAACACAATGACTCTTATTTGAAGGTGATTATACACTGATGAAAATTCATGAATATTATATTCCATTTCTGCCAAGTCTGTTCAGCTAGATACATTCTACACAGTACACTGGACCTTTAATACTCAATGTGCTATCTGTGACATTATTCTATAACACCAGGGGGTGTCCAAACAAAACACTCTAGGAAGAAGTAAGAAGTTATCAAAAGTGTTACCAGAAGAACTCAGAGAAAATGTTTTAGTTAATTGCATGTTCTTATACAATTCATATAAAGGAATAAGTCAGGATTTGGAAGAAGAAATGTACATGCACTTTATTTTTTTGGTTAGCAGATGCTGTGCAAACTTGAAGAAATTCTTTACAGCCAAATTACTCTTCTACATGACTATTCATTAATCCTCAGCCTGCAGGGGAGCTGCAGAGGATGGGATCATTAAAAGTCTGGCGAATCACTGAGTACTTGCAGTATGGTACTGTAGATAAGGATTATACAGTACTGTACATAAGGATTATACAGTACCGTAGATAAGGACTATATAGTACTGTAGATAAGGATTATACAGTACTGTACATAAGGACTATATAGTACTGTACATAAGGATTATACAATACTGTGATTATACAGTGCAAAATGAGGTTAATGGGTGTCAAAATATATTAACAGGAGCAGTGTTGCGTAACGTTGTTCAAAATGAGAAGAAAAAGAAAAAGAACAAACAGTTTCCTTTAAATATAAAAACATTTTAAACTTTTTTTTATTTTTGTCTGCATGAGGGGTGGGTAGTATCTAGCTCTTTTCAAATACATTGGCAGGCACTGTGTGAACTTTGCATCCTGATTCAATACTATAAATCTACAGTATATGGTAAAGTACAGTGTTTTTTACACTTAACCATTGGATGGAACTGGAACATTGTTCCAAGTATGGCACAGAGGGGATGTAATAAAAAAAAATCCAATATTAGACCACAACAGTCAACAGTGACTGAGGTTCATGAAGATTGATGAATCAGGCAGCCTGTAGGAAACAGTTGAATAAAAATGTTACTTTTGATTGTGCCGTATCAAACCGAGCTGCTCCAATTTGCATTTCCATTACCAGTTTTACTGTGCCGAGTTGAGCCACACCATGGCACAATGTACTTTCTTTGAAGTAGGACCAAAGTGTGCCCCCTCCTCTTAACAGGTAGTGGTGATGTCTCGCGACCGCTGCCAATCAATAGCCCTATCCAGAGCTGCCGACAACAAACAGCAAATGCCGAAGCCTTTGCTCATATAGCCCTCCATTGCCAAAGAAACTGAATAGTTTATAGTTTATAGTTAATAGTTTGCTGCAATACATTTTTGTGTGAGCAGTTTTTGTTACATACTGTCGCTGAAAACCACCCAGAAGCAATTTTACTCCTGGCTTGTGTAGAGGTGTGCCAGAGACCTTCTTCAGGATCCCAAAGATAAACTAGGAAAAAACAAGACAAGAAGGGCCAAGAGGAATGATGGCCACTGAGTAAGTACCTTGTTGTCTAACGCTAAGTTTTGCCCAGCAAACCAGTTGCTACAGGCTCGGGAGGTGATGCACTGCAATGATGAGCAAGCTGTTTTATGCAGGCTGAGTGCCTGGGCAGCGGGGCTTTGTGTCCAAGTTACCTGGGCAAGTCCATGACCAGTATAGCTCAAAAAGTGTTTGAAAAATGCAATGTGCAGCATTGCCTTATCAGATGTCTAATGCTTCATCAGATGTCTGATGCTTCATCAGGCGTCTGACGTTTCCTCAGACGTCTGATGCTTCCTCAGACGTCTTCAATTAGGTCCTTTGGCTTGCCGATAACTTCTGGTTTAAAACCAAAAATTCCCAAACTGGTGATTTTGTCTTCTTTTTTGCAACTAGCTTCTCCATAATTGCATTTGCTGAAAATGCGCGCAGTACTGGCGCACACCTCCATGAACATATCGGCAATCGCCAATTGATGGGCTGATGGTGGCCAGTTGGAAAATTTGAATATATCGCCCAACCTTATAATAACATCACTGTAAAAAGTGTGGAACAGTAACATTTTGTCTGACAGCTACACAGATCCTTCACTAATCAAATAAAAGAAAAATGACCCGCAAAGCAATGTTACAGGAACAAACACCAGTAATGTGGTAACTGGTAGTGTCTATGGAAACTTACATGAGGAACAGAATACAGCAGTTATACATCGAGAAGCCTCTATCATCCTGTCTGTCATCCTTGTCTGTCCTACTGACTACATCACATTTCTGCCCAAAAAACAGCACCTATCCCTGACAAAAAAGCTTTAACTAACCACATGTTTGGCTCCTTCCACTATTGTGTTGTTGCAAAAAACATAACTTTCACTTTCCAGGATGCATGCTGTATCAGGATCTCAATCACAACACATCATAACTGCATCTATATGATTTTAAACAGTCGGCAGGAACATGTTTAGATTAACAGGGGGACACCTGGGGAAAAACACACAGATGCAAACGTCATCATTTGTACTGTAACGCCTCTTTTGGATGAATTGACACTGCTGCTTGGGTTTGTGTGAACAAAAATTTATGTTTGAAAAGGGCTTCTGATGGCTAATGACTACCACCCTGTGGCTCTCACCCCATCCTAATGAAGTGTTTTGAGAGACTGGTTCTCCAGTACATCAAAGACAACATCCCTGCCAGTCTGGACCCTCACCAGTATGCTTTCAAAACCAACAAAATTAACAAAGGATGCCATATCTACTGCCCTTTACTCAGTCTTCAGGTACCTGGAAAATAAGAACAGCTACATCAGATTCCTACTTGTTGACTTCAGTTCAGCTTTAAAAACAATCTCACCCATGAAGCTGATTGGAAAACCTAACACTCACAGTCACCGTTTTTAGACAGAGCACCAAGCCGCCAATTTGCCCGTCCTTTTGGCGGCTCGGTCCACAGTTTTAGACAGAGGCCGGCAAATTGGGGGTCTGTTGTGGTCCGCCGATTTTCCACCTCGAAGGGTACACTTATTTCCGCCTCGACTGCTATCTAAAACCGAGGCGGAAATGTGCCGGCCTCTGCGTGAGGTGGGCGGAGGTGTCAATGACCTGTACTGCTGTGCGACCCATAACCAGAGAGTTTTAAAATCAGGAAACAGCTGATCACAGCAGTCAGTCCATCATTTCATCTGCTTTGATGACCTTGTTGAGTTACTGTCTCGTATCTGCACTGACTTTGACTGTGGGTTAATCGTTGGTGACTTTAACATCCATGTCGACAAGCCTGAAGACAGATGGACTAAAGAACTGTGCTGTGTCCTTGATAACTTTGGACTCACTCAGCATGTGACACAGCCCACACACAACAGGGGCCACATCCTGGACTTAGTTATCTCAAAGGGTCTGAACATTTCTAAGGTTCTGGTATCTGATGTCGCTCTCTCTGACCATTACTGTGTTTTCTTTGAGAGTGATATATCTGTGTACACAAATGTTCAAACTGAGATTGTCTCAAAGCGATACATCACTGAAAACACTGGTGACATATTCATTGAGGCTTTCTCCTCCACACCACCCCTCTCTAGATTCTCTGTCAATGACCTTGTACATCATTTCAATTCCAAAATTACAAATGTCATGAATGCCATTGCACCCACTGAAGTGAAGGTGGTCTCTGGTAAGAAAAAATCTCCTTGGAGAAATGCCACGCTAGTCAAGATGGAAAAAAGGGAATGTCGAAAAGCTGAGCGCAGGTGGCGAAAAACAAATCTCCAGGTTCATTTTGACATTTATAAAGAGAGACTTCACATTTTTAATTTAGAATTAAAAAAGTCAAGGCAGTCCTTTTTCTCAGACATCATCACCAAGAACAAAAATAATACTCGTGCCTTGTTTGCTACTGTCGACAGACTAACAAACCCTCCTGTGCCAGTAGCCTCTGAACATCTGTCTACCAGGGCCTGTAATGAATTTGCATTATTCTTCACTGCCAAAATTCAGAACATTAGACAAGCAGTCAGTGCCACTTACCAGGTACTGGAGGTGTGTTGTCGTTTTGTCCACCTAAACCCAACTCTAATACCCTGACACAATTTGAGCCAATCAATGACAAGAACCTGCAAGACATTATACAGCATTTGAAATCTTCCTCCTGCAACCTGGATATTTTACCAGCAGGGTTCTTCAAAAAAGTTTCAGACTGCATGATTCCAGATCTGCTACAGATTGTTAACACGTCTCTTCTCTCAGGTGTCTTCCCCCAAGCCATTAAGACTGCAGTCATTAAACCACTCCTGAAGAAGAGAACTCTAGACACATCAGTAATGAATAACTATAGGCCCATTTCAAACCTCCCCATTTTAAGTAAAACTAGACAATTCCCCGCCGGGGAATCGCGAGAGTGGGCTGTGTGCTTTGCCCCGTGACGAACAAAAACTACGAAAGCTAAAGCAAAAGTTGAATCCCACGTTGATAATTTGGACTTTTATCTAC
>CAEMYA010000709.1:0-17413 GCA_903131615.1 Diplodus sargus | reverse complement strand
GTAATTATGGACTCAGACATGAACTTCAGCAGCCATATTAAGACAGTTACAAAGTCAGCCTACTATCACCTTAAGAATATATCCAGGATAAGAGGACTTATGTCTCAGCAGGATTTGGAGAAACATGTTCACGCATTTATCTTCAGCAGACTCGACTACTGTAATGGTGTCCGTACAGGACTCCCTAAAAACTCCATCAGCTGATTCAGAACGCTGCTGCTCGAGTCCTAACAAGAACCAAAAAAGTAGATCACATCACTCCAGTTCTTAGATCTTTACACTAGCTTCCTGTCTATCAAAGAATAGATTTCAAAGTCCTGTTGTTGGTTTATGAAGCATTGAATGGTTTTGGACCAAAATACATTTCTGATCTGCTGCCACGTTATGAACCATCCAGACCTCTGAGATCGTCAGGCACTGGTCTGCTTTCAGTCCCCAGAGTCAGAAGTAAACATGGAGAAGCAGCTTTCAGTTACTATGCGCCACATATTTGGAACAAACTCCCTGAAAATTGCAGGTCTGCTCCAAAACTCACCTCTTTTAAATCAAGACTTAAAACATTTCTTTTTGCCACTGCTTTTAGCTGAAGCAGTTCAAGTCTTTGAACTGCATTATGACTCTGACTCTACAGTCTTGTTTCTTTAAAAGCTTTTCTATTTTAGTCTACTTTCTTTTTGATGTTTGTTTTTTCTTATTGTTTTTACTGGTCTTAAAATGCAATTCTTAATGTTTTTTAATGCAATTTTTTATGTCTTTTAAATAACATTTTTATGTCTTTTAATGTAATTTGTGTGTGACTGTAAAGCACTTTAAGTTGCCTTGTGTCTGAATTGTGCTATACAAATAAACTTGCCTTGCCTTGCCTTGCCTTGCGGACATTAAGATGAGCAACTGGACAGCCGCTGAGATCCAGGAGATGCAGCGTCTCCTCAGTCTCTGTAGCTGTTTGGTTGTGTTAGCTTGTTGTTGTAGCGCAAGCTAGGAAGGGTCGCTACTTTCAAATTAAAAGCCCCCCGCTAAGAACCCAGTTCTAAATTCTAATGGGGTGCAGTGTAAAGCTCTTATTTTGAAGACAAATTCTATGTCAGCCAACTTCGAGCTTCACGTCACGTCACATGTTTACGCCTACCTCCGAGGCGGCTTAAAGGGCTAATGTTAACACTCTGCAACAGGAAATTGGACTTCCTCACAAGCAGACCCCAGAGAGTGCGGACTGGCAGTTGCACCTCCTCTTTGTTAGTGCTCAACATTTGAATGCGTCAGAGCTGTGTACTCAGCCGCCTCATGTTTACACTGTACACCCGTGACTGCACTCCCAGACATCAAGATAACTCTATAGTAAAGAATGGCCAGAAAACCACCATCATCTGCAGCAATATAAACAACAATGAGAGTTGATATTAGGAGGAAATCAACAATCGTGCAGAATGGTGCGCAGAGAAAAATCTACTGTAAAAACATCAGCAAAATCATGAACTGACTAAAAACAGGAGGCAAAGACACATACAACTGTCTACATCACTGGAGCTGAGGTAGTGTTATGTCTGAAAAGTTCAGTATTGTGTCCTGTTGGACTCTGTTATGTTATGTTATGACAGGTTACTGTGCCTTTAAGGCGTACAACGGCGATATACGGCAAGGAATCCGAGCCTGCCTGGAGGAAGGGAAAACCTTCAGCGACGCACTCAATCAAACTCTCCTGACCATCCGGGCATCCAAGCATTCCACCACAGGAGAATCACCTGCATTGCTCATGATTGGGCGTGAACTAAAGCAACCAATGGGAAGTTTGAGAGCTAAGCCAGGTCCTGCACATGGGAGCCCAGGGCTCCAGAAAGCCAAAGCTCATGTGAAAGGTTTCGCAGGCTCGGATGAAAGAGCGATTTGATGCTGCGCACAGAGTGCAGACCCCCTCACTTTCTGCAGGGGATTGGGTCAGGGTCAAACACCTCCACCACCAAAATAAACTGCAGTCATACTGGTCAGAGCCTCTGCGGGTGTCTAAGCAGCTGGGGCCGACCACTTACAGACTGGAGAATGGGACTTGTTGGCACTCAAACCGCCTGCACAGAGTTACAGCCCCTTCAGCACTTGCATCACCTCTGTCCCCAGCAGCGGCTTTGGGTTGGCAGCCCAGGCCAAGAGCTAACAGGGTGGGGGGTAACCTACCAGCACCGCCTGACACAGCTTCACAACCAGCACGCCCTCAGAGAATGAGGGCCCCGCCCATCTGGCATGGGACTATGTGACAGGGTGATAGTGGCACTGGGGAATGTGGGTTGAATGTTATGTTTCAGTTTCCAAGGGGGTGGGGGGAAAAATGTTATGTCTGAAAAGTTCAGTATTGTGTCCTGTTCAACTCTGTTATGTTATGCACTGTGAGTGACAGGTTACTGTGCCTTTAAGGCGTACAGCGGCGATATACGGCAAGGTCGTAAAATGTAAGGTGTGCGGCAGTTGAGTAAAAGCAGCACGAACGAAGCTACATGGTGTGGTCATTGAGTCCTACACAAACATAATAAGTAGAGTAGGTGAACAATTGGAGGTTTCTTGGAGTTACCATCACTGAGAATATTTGTCATCGTACATCACCATCCTGGTTAAAAAAGGACAGAAAAGTCTCCTCTTCGTACAGAAATTTAGGAAGACTAAATTCCAGAGCCAGATTCTGGTCAACTTATACAGAAGAGCAATAGAAAGTATCCTGACTGGAAATATCACAAACTGGCATGGGTTATCACAGCCCCCCGACAGGAAGGGTCCACATTAAATCAGTGGTCCCCAACCACCGGGCCACGGACCGGTACCGGTCTGTGGGTCGTTTGGTACCGGGCCGCAGAGAAACAATAAATACGTTATTTTACTACCGTTATATTGATGATCATACTCGGAAAGTTGTTTTATTTTGAAAAACATTTCCTTTTAATAACATCCGTCTGTTCCTCTTGGCGTGGAACGGACGGATGTTATTCAAAGATTTAAAGTGTTTATTGTCATATGCACAGTATAGCTATTTTGCAAAGAAAAGGGGAAGGGCCCAATGATGATACAGAAGAAGAGGGAGATGGATAACTGTATTCAAGTTGGCTGAGCTGCAGCTGCGGGGACAGCGAGTGGACAACTGCTTTGGACTGCAAATGACGGTGGCCTTAAAGCATGTTACGGAGTAGACAGGAGAAAGTAACACACTTAGGGTGTTTATACACTTTGTTGTATAGTTTTATTTCTGCGTAATCACCCCCCCCCCATTATGTCTCAGATGAAACCGGTCCATGGTGCAAAAAAGGTTGGGGACCACTGCATTAGATGATTAAAATCCCCAGACCATTACTGGTACCATCTACAGAGCATCACTGACATCAGTGAAGCTGGGTTAGTTCACCCTGCTGCTACCTGACAGAAGATACAGAAGTATCTGCTAACGACCACCAGACTATGGAGCAGCCTCATTCCTAGGGCTGTGAGATTCCCTAACTCATCCTCAACACTCAAAATAGTATCATTCAGTAGTAATACAACACAGTCTCACTCCCGACGTGTCATAAACTGACGTTTGGTCAGGGCCCTTTCGCGTTGCGCACTGACGCCCAAGGTGCCCCTCAGCGCCTTATTACGACGCAGGGGGATCTCAATTGATTCCAATGCAATCCCCTCCGTGGCGATATGTGACGCTCAGAGCAAGTGATCACCGCGGCGTCGCTTCATGTTCGAGTGAACCCTTAATAAACTCTTGTCCTCATCACTAAATAAACGCAGTAGGTCAGAAAGTGAAATCATGGTCGCTCTGTGGTAAACGATCATAGAGTTCAGTGATAGCAGTAACTAGCTAACATGAAATTCGCGGGTTTGGTAAACATTTCCATGGTAACAGCGAGCTCCACCAGTCACAGACATGGCTGTTACACTATGGGATTGTGGGTAGTGTAGTACTTCTCTATGACATCGCGAATAAAACATGTTTTTCTCAAAACAAGATTGATATCATACGGACTTGTGACTTCTAAAGGGTCATATATCATCGTTTGACAATCTGGTAACTCGTGGTCAGTCTACTTTGGATGGTTACGACATTATGGCCAATAATCAAAATCTATATGCAGAATATGAATGGCATTTTCACTTCTCTTTCACTTCCTTGGACAGGGAAGGCTAAATTACCCATGAGCCTCAGCCACCGTTGCTATGGAGGCGAACGCGTTCCACGACTCCGCTATGCGTTAACGTTAACTGTATAAAATCAACTGTTATCCGTAATTTATTTCATACTAATCAAGATTTTGTGTGTGTTCATGAAGTCGCCCCCTTCACACACACGCACGCATGTAGAAGGCTCCACGCCCAGGGGTGTCTGCACACGAGACGACAGCCGACAGCGGTCACTCGGCTGTTTGCCCGGATCTCCAGCCCCCGCCCGCGTTTGACCACTGTTTTGGCTTGAATATCTAGTTTTTAGACAGAGCAGCAAGCCGCCAATTTGCCTGTCCTTTTGGCGGCTCGGTCCGTGGTTTTAGACAGAGGCCGGCAAATTGGGGGTCTTATTTCCGCCTCGACTGCTATCTAAAACCGAGGCGGAAATGTGCCAGCCCGTGGGTGAGGTGGGCAGAGGTGTCAATGACCTGCACTGTTGTGCGACCCACAACCGAGGAGTTTTAAAAACAGGAAACAGCTGATCACTGCAGTCAGTCCATCACTTCATCCGCAGACATTAGGATGAGCAACTGGACAGCCGCTGAAATCCAGGAGATGCAGCGTCTCCTCGGTCTCTGTAGCTGTTTGGATGTGTTAGCTTGATGTTGTAGCGCAAGCTAGTAGGAACGGTCGCTACTTTCAAATTAAAAGCCCCCCGCAAACAACCCAGTTCTAAACTCCAATGGGGTGCAATGTAAAGCTCTTATTTTGAAGACAATTCTATGTCACTGTTCGCAGCTCAACTTCGAGCTTCATCACGTCACATGCTTACGCCTACCTCAGAGGCGGCTTTTGGAAAAGCAGGAACGCCTCGGTTTTAGAAAGACAGGCCGGCACATTGCCGCCCTTACCTTGGAGCAAATGTGCCGCCTTTTCTGTCTAAAAAGGGCTGTTGATTTGTATCAAACTAAATGGCGTGCCTCTATTGAATTGTAGTTTTTTTTTTCAATATTAGTGTTTTCCCAATAATTGGAAGTTGAAAATACTGATTTGATAGTATATTAAGCAGTTTAAGGGTGTGGTAAAAACATATGTGAAATCACATTTTAAATATGTAATTGTTAAATGGGTGAAAAATTAATTTTAACCATATTTGAAAGCGCCCCCAATTGGTGACTCCTGTTGGTCACTATTTCCATTAAAAAATAAAAAAAATAAACAAACAAACAAACAAACAGCTTCATTTAATATACAGGGCCTTCAAAGTGCTCTCTGAAACTAGGCCTGGGATAGTGTGTGTCCATGAAACGAAAAAAATAAAACTTTCACGTGGAGCTAAACCAAATACATCATTGGAAAGGTCTCGACCTGGAGAGTAACATATGTCAGTATCAAGATTCATGAAAGCTCCTGCTTTGAAATGCTGACCTTTGAACCTTGATCTTGGTGCAAGTTTGAATGTTTATAATTCAGCAAAAAAAGGGGCTACAGACATAAGAGAAACTGTTCTAAAGAACTCTTGATCTCAGCTATCATGTGAGTATAGTCACCAATTGGGGGCGCTCTCAAATATGGTTAAAATTAATTTTCACCCATTTAACAATTACATATTTAAAATGTGATTTCACATATGTGTTTACCAACCCCTTAAACTGCTTAATATACTATCAAATCAGTATTTTCAACTTCCAATTATTGGAAAAACACTAATATTGAAAAAAACTACAATTCCATAGAGGCACGCCATTTAGTTTGATACAAATCAGCATCATAGTTGTAGTACTTCCGGTTTCTGAAGTAGGGTTGTAGATAGGGTCGTATAATGACATATCTACTAAATATATGAAAACAGTAGTCGAACGTGGGTGGGGGGCGGGAGATCCGGGCAAACGGATGAGTGACCGCTGTCGGCTATCGTCTCGTGTGCAGACATCCCTGGGCGTGGAGCCTTCTACATGCGTGTGTGTGTGTGTGTGTGTGTGAAAAGGGGGCGAATTCATGAACACACACAGAATCTTGATTAGTTTTAAATAAATTACGGATAACAGTTGATGCACTATATTATACAGTCTATGGTAACGTTAACGCATAGCGGAGTCGCGGAACACGTTCGTCTCCATAGCAACGGTGGCTGAGGCTCATGGGTAATTTAGCCTTATCTGTCCTAGGAAGTGAAAGAGAAGTGAAAATGCCATTCATATTCTGCATATAGATTTTGATTATTGGCCATAATGTCGTCACCATCCAAAGTAGACTGACCACGAGTTATCAGATTGTCAAACGATGATATATGACCCTTTAGAAGTCACAAGTCCGTATGATATCAATCTTGTTTTGAGAAAAACATGTTTTATTCGCGATGTCATGGAGAAGTACTACACTACCCACAATCCCATAGTGTAACAGCGACGTCTGTGATTGGTGGAGCTCACTGTTACCATGGAAATGTTTACCAAACCCGCGAATTTCATGTTAGCTAGTTACTGCTATCACTGAACTCTACGATCGTTTACCACAGAGCGACCATGATTTCACTTTCTGACCTACTGCGTTTATTTAGTGATGAGGACAAGAGTTTATTAAAGGTTCACTCGAACATGAAATTTGCGGGTTCGGTAAACATTTACCTGGTAACGGCGTCCATCTTTAGACGCCGCGGTGATCACTCTGAGCGTCACATATCGCCGCAGAGGGGATTGCATTGGAATCAATTGAGATCCCCCTGCGTCGTAATAAGGCGCTGTGGGGCACCTTGGGCGTCAGTGCACAACGCATGTATACGTTCCAGCGGATCGGATCGGATTTTGTGTTCTGCGCAGGCGCGAGATTTTTCCCCGGGGCCTTGAGCCGGAAGTAGAAGGATGGCAGCGGCGGCGTCTTTCCTCCGAAATCACCGCAAGAAAGAGCGCCATTGTGCACCTAGTTTGTGTAATTATCATGTACACCATATACGAAGTGTACAAAGATGTAGCTTCGTCTCGCTCTTCGTACGCCACCTTTCTTGAATGCTGAGGCAGCTGGTGACGTAAAGAGGTCAGCCGGAGGTGCGCCGTTAACACTAGTTGAAATGGGTACAGCGCCATCTAGCGTACCGGGGTATGACATGCTTCGGCCAGTATTTCGATTTTCTCACTGGCATGTATACTTGGATAATTGCAGTTGTCCGATTGAGCAGCATAGTCAAACTATGGCTGTAATCTGACTAAGCTGTGCATGTAAACGCACTGAGTGAGATAAATGAAATGTGCCCGTTTCACCGAAACATGAGTGGCTTCTCCAGGAATGCCAAATATGGCGATCATTGGAGATTCAAGATTTAAAGATTTTAAAGTGTTTATTGTCATATGCACAGTAAAGAAACATGTTCTCAATTACGCAATGAAATTCTTCCTTTGCTGTCTACAGAATGCAACCAGTGTACTAAAGAAATACATATTCAACCTAACTATGCAATATCCAAAGTAAAGCACTTTTTTTTTTTTAAAGTATTTTTTGGGCTTTATTGATAGAACAGGCTCAAGATACGACAGGATACAGGATGAGAGAGAGGGGGAGTACTTTTTACAGTCCGTACTTCGCAGCTTTGTACTGTGTCTCACTGCCTGATTTAAATGCAAGAGAGCGAGCGCACAGCATCTGACTGTTAATCCAGGGCATCTGGTGGGGAAACTTCTTGACTTGTATGGTGAGCACAATGTTGTCGACACAAGTGCTATTATACCCAGTCACATACTCTGCATTGTCCTGTATGCTGACAGAAGAGTCCTCCAGAGTGGCTGCAGCGTTAAAACACATCCCAGTCTGTCTGAGCAAAACAGTCCTGCAGGATGCTCTCAGTGTCTGGGGTCCAGAGTTTGACTTGTTTAGTCACAGGGTTTGTCTGTTTCAGTCTTTTGCTGTGTCCCAATTCAGGGTCTGCACACTTCAAGGACCCGCCCTTTGCGGTCTCTCCTAAGGAGTGTACTTCAGTGTGCCCTGCAGGCTGCGTCAACTTTTGTTAAATGGGACAGTCTCCCCTTCAGAGCATTTCCTGGTTGCGTCACCAGATGTTCCTGCTCCTACCCAAACATTACTATTTATGCAGCCCATGTCCGTGAAACTAACAAGAAGAGTTAAGTTTGACTGTCTAATACATTTGAGCTACAAGAATTCCTGATTTCCTTTTTAATGCTCCTGCTTGTGGAGGAAGAGGAGAAGAGGCTCTGGTTTATGTCCGGCTGAGAGGGCCGTGGAGAGGTAAACCTGTTATTGATTTATGCTGTTATTTTGCAAATAGCTGTAAATGTTTAGATCCTAATAATAAAAGAAAACATTCAATCCCTTGTTGTCCCTGAAAAGTAGCACTTGATGATGTTTGCTGTTATAAGTTGTACGTAAGTTGTAAATACTAAATAGAATAGACAATGTGTAGCAATAGAACAATATTTTATTTCACAAATTATATAAAATGAACAATTATGTTTCGTTTTCATGTTTCATTTCAATTTATTTAAAAAGAAGTCATAAAATAAGTAAATAACAACAGAAATAATGTAAGGATTGTCCTCTGGAGCAGAAGAAGAGCCTTTCCATCCTCTCTGCAGCCTCATGTCCTCCTTCATCTTCCCTCCTCCTCGGCCCTGGCTGGCTCTCCTCCTCCTCATCATCATCATCTTCATCTTCCTCCTCCTGGTCACTTGGCACTGGTGTGTCCTCAGGGATGGAGCCAGTTAGGACAGGGGGGGCACTGGAAGGCCTCTGTCCTAACACCTCATCCATGAGGACAATCCTAAAGCAGTGGAAATCAATCATGTCAGCTATTTTCAGCAAAGTATTTATTAACTTGCATGGGTAAAACACATATAATTTAGTCTCCATATCATCATTGAAACCTGCAGCTACTTTGTACTTGTTCTTTAAATGGTCCCACTTGTTTCTGGCCTGCTGGGCTCGACCTTCCCCTGCAGGCCCATTGTTTCCAGAACTGTTCTAAACACAGAAAGAAGCAAGAGAAAAGGTAAACACAAGATCACGTGAACGCAGGGATGCAAAGATTTGTGACATCAGGACTGACACTATTGACTGACATCAGGACTATTTATTATATATTATCTATTATTTATTTATCACTGCCTTACTTCCATCCAGCTGCGGCGGAATGTTTCGCCCTGTGAACAAATGTTGTTCTGACCTCGGACAGTGATGAAGCTCTCTGTTGCTCCCTAAAACACAATGAAATGTAAAATATGTTTTGTGTCAACAGACAAAAGATCTAATACAGCAAAAAATATATATAATCATCATATATATATATATATATCATGAGGATAATCCTAAACTTAGCTCTTTAGTTAATTCAAACGTTTAACAAGACTTTACAGCTTTACAGTCTGAAATAAAGCAGGGATCACAGCCTGATCTAAATCTGTTCATCTTGGTCCATTTATGTACATGAAGTAAAAAATAATTTATAACCTCTCCACAGTCACAATAAGATATAAAATGCAAGTCAACCTCTGAAGGTCTATCGTTTGAAAGTGAAGGCTTTTAAGGCTTTACTTCCAAATTCATCACCCTGAGCATTACCAACGTATTTTAACTGACATTTGGAGGTTTTAATGTCCCTTGAAGTTTAACATATCTGGCGTTGGATGTTCAAAGGAGTAAAAACCGAGTATATACCCAGTACTTACATTTAAATGCAAGATCTGTGCCACTTGAGGTCGCCATTATTTTTTATTTATTTCTTCTCTTCGGGCGTGCGATGAATCTTGGGATATGTGAGACCACGAAGGGTAGTAGCTGGGCACACTCCAAAAACAGGTAAAAGGAGGGCGCATTTGTGGGGTGCATTTGGAGAACACTTTGAATTGGGACACCCTTCGCGCGGCGTTGTGACATAATCGCACTTGAAATGCGAACTGTAAGTGTGCAGACCTTCAATTGGGACACAGCCTTTGTCTGTATGCTGGATACAGGAACAAAGAGATGTGGTCCGTGTGTCGGAAGTGGGGGTGGGGTGCGGCCCTGTAGGCACTGCGTATACTTCTGTAAACATGATCCAGAATGTTCTTATCACGGGTCGGAATATCCACATGTTGATAATATTTAGGGAATACAGTCTTAAAGTTGCAGTGGTTGAAGTCACCAGTGGCGTTGAAAACAGCGTCAGGGTGAGCCATCCCTTGTGCACTGATGACGTCATGAAGTTTGCTGAGCCCTGCAGTGGAGTTGGCTCGCGGGGGGATGTATACAACGGAAAAAAACACAGCAGTAAATTCCCTCGGTAGATATAAGGGACGGCATTTCAGCAGTAAAGACTCCACATCTGGCGAACAGTGCTTATAAACAGTCCGTATATCTCCACACCATGAGTTGTTGATAAACACACAAACACCTCCCCCTTTGGCCTTACCGGAGGTCTCCTCGGTGTACGGAGTGAGTCTGTACCTGAATTGCGCAGTCTGTGACTTTGTCTGACAGCCAGGTCTCGGTGAAGTGCAACACTCTCTTACTTCCCGATGTGTTGTAATCCTGGCTCTTAGCTCGTCGGCACCTGGCTCTTAGCTCATCCAGCTTGTTCTGGAAAACGAGCTGGACAAGACTACCCAGCCTCTTAGCTAGCAAGAGGTCGGCTAGCGCAAGCTTTTAGCCTAGCATGTAGCCCTCCCTCTTGTCCAAAGCCCCAGACATGACATGGTCAAAAAAATTTTTAATTGTGGCCACAACATAGCTATAATGTGCGCACGAAATACTAATTTGTGGCCACATAATACTAATTATTGGCCACGAAATAAGTACAACATGCGCACAAAATACCAATTAATAATATTAATATTATTCCTGGACAGCTGGGTAAGCAAATCGAGCACACCTTCTCTATAAACTGCAATAGCCTACGTGAATAAGTAACTTTAATCTGATTACTGGTTTGAAAATATTAACACATTAACACGAGCGCACCTTCTCTTTAAACTGCCATAGCCTACTTGAAAAAGAGGGAATTTTGTATTCTGTGGCAATGAATTAGTATTTTGTGGCCATGAATTAGTAATTCGTGCACGTTATAGCTATATTTTGGGCACAATTTAATTTTTTTTTGACCATGTCATGTTTGCTCTGTACTCTTGCCCCACTTGTGTTAAGCTGGAATTTTGCACAAGACGAGCAAACATTTATTTCTTTTAATGCCCGCTCGCATAACAAGTCTGAAAGAGTGACACCTAACTCTGTTTCCTATTCAGCCTTTATTTTTTTACGGCCGTCGCCAAGCTCTGCCTCCATAGTGTGTGTGTTAGTGTGTAACCGTTTCTGCCTGTATAGCAATTGGTGTGATTTCAGGGTTCGGGTGCTCCACCCGCTTCTTGGTCTGTGTGATTCTGAGTGGCATCCTAGAACTAATAATCATTAATCGGATTACTTTTTCAAGGTAACTGTGGCAACACTGCTGAACACACACACCAGTGGTTCTCTTTGTTAGACCCACTAGGTGGAGGGGTGCTGATTTTGACTATTTTTGGTTTGGGTGTAAGTCGGGACATAGACGAAGAGGTTTTGTTGTCATTTTGTTTTCTGTTAGGTGTAACAGTAGCTTGGTTTTACGAGTCCTCTTTTGGTTGTATTTGTTTGTTGATTTAAACAGCACTCACAGCCCCTCTGTCCTTTGCCTCTATTGTTAGTGTTTTGCCTACAATACCGCTTCTGGTGAATAAAATAACTTTAATTTACCAATTACATCTGGTTTTATGTTGCTTCCCTTTCCCCTAACGAGCTGGGTCGTAACAATTTTAATGAGCACAGATGGTGTGTCTGGGGTTAACAGGTCGTTCATTGTTGTCAGTGGCATAAGATGATCAATTTCAGTGGCTCGTAGGAAATTTGGGAACAAAGGTGTATTAGACTGGGCAAAGGTCTGACTGTTGTAGATTAAAGGTAGTACACAGATGGACAAAGCTGGGAAAAAAGTTCATGGTATAGGTCACCTAACATGCCCAGGCCCTGTCTGTTCCAGAAAGAAAATCTAGAGTCAATTTTAGCTGGTATGAATATGTCGTTATTACAAATTGGTGTAGTCAGGGGAAGTGTGTTCCAGTTGAAGTGATTTTTATTTTGCTGCCAGATTTTTAGTGTGGATATGATTACTGGACTGGAGCTATACTTGTTTCATTTAGGTAGTTGGCCACAACACACTAGTGCTTTTAAGGAGTTGGAATGGGAGAAATGTGATTCGAGCTGGCACCAGTGAGTGTCTGGATGGAAGGCCCAATATGCAATCTTGTGCATATTGGCTGCCTTACCTTCCCATACAAATGAGGAAAGGAGTCTTCAGGAATCTTACGGAAGAAGGACTTAGAAAGGAAAAGGGGTAGACCTTGAAACAGATAAAGATACTTCGGGACATTGTTCATTTTGATGAGAGGCAAGCTGTTCCACCTAAAAGGTCTCCTTTTACTTTGTTTGTCAAGACAGTTGAGTTACTGTCTTGTAATTTGCTAATAGTGCGAGCAATATTAACCCCTAAATGTTTAAACCTGGTAGGTGAGAAATGAAATGGGAAGTTGTCCTGCAGTAAGGTCTTTGCTAGCTGGCTCAATATTAAGTTTACATCCAGAGAAAGTCCCAAAGAGGTGCAGGGTCAGGGAAAAGATTCAGGGAAACTTTGTGTTTTGTGGGGAAGTGTATAATAAGCGCACCCAGGAAATGAAAACCTCTCCAAAACCAGGCAGGTAAACAGGTAGTAACATTCCACTCGATCAAAAGCCTTCTCCGCATCTAACGATATAACTACTTCAGGGACCAGAGGGGATGATGAGGAGAGCATAACATTTAGGAGACGGTGTACATTTGAAAAGTAATGGCGGTTCTTGATCCAGTTTAGTCCTCCAATATAATGCTGGGCATTACAGTCTCCAGCCTGCGGGCCAGGATTTTTGCTAGCACCTTTACATCTACATTGGGGAGAGAGACAGGCCGGTAAGAGGAGCATTTGTCAGGCTCTTTATCCTTTTTCAGTATAAGTGATATAGATGCCTGAGTAAGAGTTGGGGTTAAATTACCATTTTGCAAGGAATAATTAAACCTGTCCATGATTAACAGGGTTAGTTGTTCTAAGAAATTCAAATTTCAAAATTCAACTGGGAAGCCATCTGGCCTTGGTGATTTGCCGCTTTGTAGCAACTTGATGGCTTTGTAATTTCCGCTATCTGCAACAGGGCCTCCAAGCTATTTTTATGTTCAGTGAATATTTTAGGAATGTCAAGCTCTGAGGAAAAAATATGCAGTGCAGAGGGACTTTTGGTTGCTCTGAACTATAGATTTTGGAGTAAAAGGAATCAAAGATCTCACTGATTCCGGGTGGGTCAGTGACAACTTCACTAGAGCTGTTGTGTATTTGGGGTATCATCTGGGATGCTAGTCTGCTTTTAAGCTTGCTTGCTAGGAAACACCCACCTTTATTACTGTGTTCATAAATCAAGCCTCGCTATTTCAATAGCAATTTCTCTGCCTTGCTGGTTGAGAGAAAATTGAACTCTGTAACTCAATTTTCTTCTGGAACAACTGGGGATGGTGAAAGGGCAAAGCGTTTTCTGTACCTTTTTTAATATGTGTGGTGTAAGAGATGATCTTCCCCCCACAAATAGACCTTAAGGGTCTCCCATAGTAGGCTAGGGCTGACACCTTCAGTTCTATTAGTTGCAAGAAGATAGGTAATTGGTTCACTAACAACAGTACAAAATTCATGTTCTGATAGGAGAGTGGGATCTAGTCTCCAACTCCAAAATTCCTCAGGCTGATTTTTGCAGGTGAGGTTGAGGCTGGCCAGATATTCAACCAAGGTGATTGATGGATAACGCTCTTATCAATTAAAAAATAGTCAATATGTGAATGGGAGTTGGGAACATGTGAGAAAAAGGAGAATTGTTTGTCAATTGGATTTAAAGCTCTCCAGGGGTCAATACTGCCACTTTGGTTCATAAAGGATAGTAAGGTCTAAGCCATTTTAGAACGTGGTGTAGCTTTTGGATTTGACTTATTAAGTTGAGGGTCTGTCACTGAATTAGTATCTCCCCCATATATTAAATAATGACAGTGCAATTTTGGTATCAAGGACAAGATTTTCTTCATGAAAGTTTCGTCATCAAAGTTTGGGGCATATACGTTCACTAGAACAACTGGAAATTGACTAAGTGAGCCAATTACAATGACATAACACCCATTTGTGTCATAAACATTTTTTTCTTAATGAGAATTGCTTCACCTCTTATTAAGGGGCCAAGCCCGAGGGGCCGAGGGAACGCGTTTCCTAGGACCAGCGGTGCTAGGAAACCCTATTGTAATTTTAAAGATTTTTTTTTCTTTCCTCTGGCTAAAAGTGGTGCTGCAGGCTAAATCGTGCAAGGGAGGACAGTGCAATTTGGAGGGTTGGTCCAGACTCCTGCGAATATCTCAGACACAAAACAATGCATATATCCACCTGCAGGGGGCGTTATAACCTAGGTCAACACATTTTTGCTTATAACTCCCACACTGTATGTCACACATTCAAAAACCTTATATCCCCAGATTCCCTGAATGGAGCCGAATCACTTAGCAATTGGCCACACCCACTTGTGCCTGGAAAGTTTTTTCGCTAAATTGCAATAACTGGAAAACCTACTTTTTCTAACTCCTTGTGATTATGTCCAATCTGCGTGAAACTTGGCACATACACTCTTCAGCTGGACCTGATCTAAAGTTATCAAAAGAATTTTGCTTAGTCAAAAAATCCGCAAATTATTAACGAACTAATTTCTGTAGCTAGCTATAAAAATTTTAACTGTTTGATATCTCGGTCAAACTAAATGCTATTAACACCAAACTTCAGATCCTTGGTTGCCATGACACTGGGGAGGGATGAGCCGAATTTGAGAAATTTGGCCACTAAGGGGTGCTAAAAATATGGCAAGTTTATATCTCTTGAATGGCTACACCGATTTTTACAAAATTTGGTCGGTATGATGTAGGGGCCAATCCTGAGGCCAAATCCTGAAGGTGGTCATGACTGGTCAATGTGGGCGTGGCTTATTACAACAAATCCAAATCGGCACACATTCAGCTTTTTGCACTTCCAGTATACTTCCCATTACAGCAAATACCATGGCTCAGACGTTGGCCTGTGTCCTCGCTTTTGCCCCGAGCCCGTCATCCTTTAGGGCCAACTTCCGTGGGCTCTGCAGTGTGTGGGGACCGAGGCTTGGCCCCCGTTCTTAACTGCTTGCAGTTCTAGTTTCAGTGTTGAATTTGGAATGAAACGTTTGACTGATCCACGGCCTGCTAAGTCTGTGATGGTCTGTTACATGCAAGTGCATTATCTGCAAGAAAACAATGTCAGCCTTGAGATCCTTAATATGGGAGAAGATCCTCGCCAGGTCCATTAATACCAATTACATTCCACGATATAAATCTAATTGGGCATTTATTACCTTCATTTGTGTTTTTGTTAGTAGACATAATAACTTCCTGAGGGGAAATTTGACATCACTCTGCCTGTAGACATTTTTACACTTAAAGGTGACAGTTAGTAAGAAGAACACATGATAAACAAAAAACAAGTAAACATAGCAAACAAACAGAAAAGCCCATTCATATATTGAGAATATAAAAAAGAGCGACAGCCAGATGATGTGAACCTGACGTCTATGGAGAGAATTTTGTTCCTTTATTATTCAATCAAATAGAATAGATTTGAAACCAAAAAAGAGATTTGAGAGCAAAAAAGAGTAAGTGGCAATCATTTTTTTTTTTTTTTTTGAGATTGAAACAGAACAGGTTGCAATTGAAAAAAAAAATATGAGAGAACATATTTCTTCAACTTCAATTTAAAAAAATGTTTGTAAGTAAAAACAAACGACCATTTTGCTTATAAATCAGTCCTCTTTGCTTTCAAGTTAAAAACCTTTGTTTGCAAATCACTCCTCTTTGCTTGCAAGTTCTAAAGTTTTGCTTGCGAATTCAACTGCACTTGATGGGCGGGGCCTACGCTGGTGGATGAGAGAAGAGTTTCTGTTGGTTGGTTTGACCTGGCTCCAGCGCCAGCTACGTCTTCCGCATTCCCTTGTGCTGTGCTGCTTGGAGGCAAGCCTGTTGCTCTTGAAACGTTTCCCATAAGTAATGAATTGCACTATATATCGTTGGCTACAGCCTGCCGTACATTCACAACAACAACAACAACAACACAAATAATTAATTATAATGCCCTGCTGCTGCAAGCACACTGATTAGCAGCAACATGGTTGTCTCTGCTAGTCACAGCCTGAGCAGAGTAGCCTAATGAGTGAGTGAATTAGAGGGAGGCATATACAGCATTTAAAGCTCACTTACCTCTGTAGTGGCAGAAAATATTATTTAACTTAGAGATGTGTGTTTTAGAGACTAAAGTCTTACTATGTATTGCTAAGGACAGCAGAATGGCGAAGGGATAACTTTATGCCTGTCTGGTAGAACCTTGATTCTTGATTGAAGTTTCCATGGCAACCCGGATGCGAGAGGACGCTGGCGTGAGTATTGCCGCTTCTCGATCCATGACAATACAGCTTTTTTCTGCTAAAAGAAGAAAGCCAAGTTGTTTTTGCAAGTTCTGAGGCTGTGCTACTACTTTTGAAGCCTGCACACCTGAAGAACTGGCTCCATGGACTCATCTTTCATCTTTCTCCACTCATCAGCTGTTCGCCCCGTTGGTCAGCTGTTAGCCTCACCAATCAGCAGTTAGCATAGCAACGCTAACTTTTAAGCAGACGTACTCGATGCTCTGTGGGATGTCCATCATTGCTCTGCTGGTCCTCCATCCGCCGTGGCCTCGGGGCTGTTCACCACCTGGCTGCGTTCTGGCTGTCCTCTGCTGCTGTGGTCTCCCCCCGCTCGCGGATGGTCGATGCTCCGCCGTTGCTGG
This sequence comes from Diplodus sargus, assembly GCA_903131615.1. Taxonomy (NCBI): domain Eukaryota; kingdom Metazoa; phylum Chordata; class Actinopteri; order Spariformes; family Sparidae; genus Diplodus; species Diplodus sargus. The sequence continues at coordinate 378 of CAEMYA010000709.1, read as the reverse complement.
CGGGGTCCTCAGGTGTTCAGATCGGGAGCTCCTGGACTTCTGCTGTCGCTTGGGCTAGATCTCTGGGTCTCCTGTGTCATCCCCGCTGTGTGCATGGGACTTCCAGACGCAAGTTCGCTTCTGGATGGAGGGTGCTGTTCCCTGCAGTGCTGGTGGCGGTGTTGACGGTGGTGCGGCTGTTTCCCTCCGTGCTGACTGACGGGCGCTCCATTTATTGTTATATCTTTGCTTTGTTTTTTTATATATGTTTATTCCACTTTGTCAAGTGTCCATGGGTACCATGAAAGGCCCTATATAAATTAAATTTATAATAATTAGGGTTCTAACCCCGAAGGGGTAGAACCCTTCTAAGATTGTGCCGGTTTATTAGGGTTCTAA
>CAEMYA010000708.1:45704-67915 GCA_903131615.1 Diplodus sargus | reverse complement strand
TTTATGTTGATTTATAATGGTAAGTGGTTAACTGTTATGTGACCATGTTTAAGTTGTTAAAAAAAGAATACAAATGAAACATGAAATTGCTGTTCAAAAAGATACCATTTTCATAGAATGACCCAGCACACCAATTTAACGGGAAGAAGCTCGGCTAAACGCCCATGATAATCATTTTCACCTAATCGAAACTCAATTCCGACACCAAGCAACTAAAGGAGCACATGGGAAAAACACGCTAATGGCGCATGTCCGAAAAATCGGCAATAGCGATTACGCTACTTCATGCTAATGCTACATACAGTATGCCATATGAAAGCTGGGACTCTACAAATTTCAACGGTATATGTCTCATCACTCTGCGCCCAAAACTCACTGAAACAGCCGCCGAAGCAGAGCAAAACTAAACATCACTTTATACACACATGATCATGAATTACGTGCTACATTGGCTGTTTTGTGATTATAAACTCTGTTTGAGTGCATTACACCGCCTCCACCGGCTAATCCAATATGTCTGTGTCACTTTGAAATGATTCCTGACAGTTCAGGATAAGTTTCGGTTCCAGAAGGACACGTATAGTGTGGAGTAGGTTGGACCCTAGTCTTCCTACACAGTGTATTTTGCCTCCTTGTGATTGGTGGATTAGTGTGGTTATCATGGATTTGGGGACTGAAGACTGAAAAAGTCTTATTTATTATTTATTTATTTATTGTATTTATTTATAATTGTTTTATTTACATTTATTTTTTTCTAAATTGTACACATTGTGTACCTGTTTGGCTTGATATTTTATATTCATTCTTTGTTCTCAGGTGGGTAATTTGCAGAAGGCACAATCCTTTTTTGTATGAAGAAAACAAAACCATGGCTAAATGACCTTTACTATTTAAGTTTGTATTCACAGTTTTACATGTTATACATGTTTTACAGTAAGTTGATTTATCTGTATTGTTGTTTAATTATTGGCACTGGCACTTGATAAATGGGCTTAGTTTTGGAGCCAAATGTTGGAGTTGGAATGAATACCTCTGTTTTTTTGAGAAATGCTTGATCATTTTACAGCCACATCATTTTCGTTATGCATTATTTGTTTTGGTTGTTTTAAAAACACACACAAAAAAAATAAATATCCGATTACTCGATTAATCGATCGATAAAGTGCTAGATTAATCGATTACAAAAAGAATCGATAGCTGCAGCCCTACATATATATATATACATACATACATACACACACACACACCTATATATATATACATATATATATACATATATATATACATATATATATATACATATACATACATATATACATATATATATATATATATATATATATATATATATATATATATGTTTGTTGTTATAAATGAGATTGTAAATTATGAATTAATTCAAAGAGCTTGAAGACTATGTTTGTACTGTTAAAATACTCTACTGGCTTACTCGAATAAAAAAGTCAAATGTTACAACCATTCTGTCTTTCAAGTCTTTAATTACACTGAAGAAGTAAATATATCAGGTGATGTTTAAAAAAAAAAAAAATACCGCAGGCCACATGAAAGATTTATGGTTGATTTACAAACATCTCTTTGTCATAACTTCTGATTTTTTTTTCATTACTCGGCACACACCACTGACTTCAGATTTTCAAGCAACCTGCGATGTAAAAGTAAAAAAAGAAGTAATCTCCCTTCTCCCTAATGACTACAGCAACCACTGTATCTTTGTAGATCCTCTGGACTACCATGTCCTCTTCTGCAAACACAACAAAATCACACCACTCCATTCCTGTAATGAGGAGCTGGCCTTGGACCTGCCAGTAGTAGCTGTGCTGCTTTTTTAATTCCATGCTGTCGCTTTGTAATTTCAAGTATGTATAGTCAACGTAGCTTTTGGCATTTGGGCATTTGATCTCCAGCAGGCCAAAGGGTGGATTTTCAGTTGGATCAAACACAACCCCGTCAGGAGATGACCCTAACCAGGGAGCATCAGGGTGAATGACAAAGCCACAAGGCCAGTAACTGGTGTTCTTTGCCCGACAATACTCGTGAATGGCAACAGACTCCAATGCCAGGCCCCTCTTCATCGATGCTGTTTGAGCCACACCCTTTTTTATTCGCTCAGCAAGGATTTCTGCTGAGCTTTGACCACGGACATGGCAAATCCCCCTGAAGCGGGAAGATGTGATCCTATTCCTCCTGACTCGGTGCCACTCTACAGAGACACTCTGCTCCTTTGTAGCAACCTCTATTTTCCTGGCCATTTCCAAATGAGTTTCTAGAGATTGCAGATGTAGCTGCTGCTGCAGACTGCACACAAACTGGCAGCTAGTAATAATAATAATAGATTTAATTTATATAGCGCCTTTCAGGGTACCCAAGGACACTTGACAAAGTGGAATAAACATATATGAAAACAAACAAAGCAAAGAGATAAGAATAAATGGAGCGCCTGTCAGTCAGCACGGAGGGAAACAGTCGCACCACCGTCAGCACCGCCACCAGCACCGCAGGGAACAGCACCCTCCGTCCAGAAGCGAACTTGTGTCTGGAGGTCCCATGCACACAGCGGGGGCAACATAGGAGACCCAGAGATCCAGTCCCAGTGACAGAGCCCGGGGCGAAGCGACAGCAGAAGTCCAGGAGCTCCCGATCTGAACACCTGAAGACCCCACCAGCAACGGGGAGCATCAACCATCCAACATCACCGCGAGCCGGGGGAGACCACAGCAGCAGAGGACAGCGAGAACAGAGCCAGGTGGTGAACAACCCAGAGGCCATGGCGGATGAAGGACCAGCAGAGCAATGATGGACATCCCACAGAGCATCGAGTAACTGTTACATCTGCTTAAAAGTTAGCGTTGCTATGCTAACTGCTGATTGGTGAGGCTAACAGCGGACCAACGGGGCTAACAGCTGATGAGGGGAGAAAGATGAGTCCATGGAGCCAGTTCTTCAGGTGTGCAGGCTTCAAAGGTAGTAGCACAGCCTCAGAACTTGCAAAAACAATTTGGCTTTCTTCTTTTAGCAGAAAAAAGCTGTATTGTCACGGATCAAGAAGCGGCGATACTCACGCCAGCGTCCTCTCGCATCCGGTAGTAGGCGGTGGGAACAATATCCGGCTCACAGGCACTGGGTGCTGGTAGGTGATGGGACTGCCTTCCTGAACTTTCCCAAATGCTGAGTCAACCAGTGGGACCAGCACTGATTGCCATGGTGGTGATTAGTGGTGCAATTTCCGCTGAAAAGTCCTTATAAACCTCAGCCACTTTAAGGACATCAGGATCAGGCAGCTCCCCCCTCACTGCTTTGTAAAGTGTGCTCCTGTGTGGAATTTCATCTCATAATTCAAATAAGAAAGAATAATTTTACACTGAAAGACTAACCCGGTTTTTATAACAGGTTATAACGTAAGACATAATTACCTTACACCATAGCAACAGTCCTCTGCTTTGGCTTGGTAGACATCACCACCATGTCACTGACCCTGAGTATAAAAAATATAAAGTTGGCTATTTTTACAAAAAAAATCTTTGTAAAATAAGTTTGTAAGAAGAAAGACATGAAAACCAATTCATTTACACAATTCAGCTCTGACTGACAAAAATATACTGTAAATTCACATAGCAAATCCTTGCTTAAATGTGGTTTTATAGTGCTCACAGACTTACCATACCGTAATTTCCGGACTATAAGCCACTACTTTTTTTACACGCTTTGAACCTTGCGGCCTAAACAATGATGCGGCTAATCTATAGATTTTTACGGGCTCACGGCCTCCATGCGGCGCTCTAGCAGGAAGCGCAAGAGCGAGACAGACAGGTGGAAGAGATAATGCGATGAGGAAGATGCTAAGGCTCTTCAATTCCGATACTGAAAAAGACGTGCGCAGGAGTAAGATGAAGATAGTGATCTTATCTTTATAACCAGCCGTGTTACTGCCGTTTTACTGTCGTTTTACTGCCATGTTACTGCCGTGATACAGGCACTTTTCAGAAAAAAAGCATTTATTTAATTAAAAATCTAAATAATTCTGTTAAGTATCTCATGTTACAACGTGGACACCTGTGGCTTATAGATAAGTGCGGTCTATGTATGTACACATTTTTTTTTCTTTTAAAATTAGTTGGTTAGGCTTATATTCAGGTGCGTTCAATAGTCCGGAAATTACGTAATTCTTGGCTTGTGCCAGCGTTGTTCCATCTCTGTACAACTCAGGACTTGGCGAACAGCAGCAATGTTCAGCTGAGAGTAGTGTGCGGTCTGGTACAGCAGTGCAACATTATGGTTGCACAGTGCTGTTCCAGCCGCACATGAACACTCTGCATCATTCATCTGCACAGTGGAGGAGTCCTCAAGGACAATCTTGGGGAAAAAAAGCGTTATCATGTTACAGTCATAAAGCAGATATTAACACATTACACAGAAAAAGAGGAATGAGAAATCTGATGAGATTGTTTTGAGTAACTGTGGTCGTAGGCTCATCAAATCATCAATATCATCACAAAAAGAGAATAAAATAGTATATTTCTCTTTTGTTTTTGGAACATTGCAATGTAAGGAAATTAAAATAGATAAGTATGAGTAGTCTATAATGTTAGCGTCTTAATTTACTCAAACCTATGTTCAAATATAGTTTGTACAACAGTACTGAACGGCATGCAGATAAATGAAACTGAACGTACAAAGAAAAACAGCCACCACGTCCAGTTTCTGGGGTTTTCATGAAGGCTAAATATTTGAATGCTACCCTTACAAGACAGGTGCCTATCTTATCTTACCTCCTTCAGATGTTAATGTTATAGAGTTACAGAACCTATCCTAGCCACTTCAAATCCCCAGAAAAGGTTGGAGCAGAACTGACGAACAACTGAACTGAACATCTTCTATCTTCCTACTATGAGGTTGTGAGGTTTCTCATGTTTCCTCATAGACCTGTGGCAGGTTGCTCGGACGCTATCTCTCAGTAGCTGCTTGAATGATGCGGTGAACATCGTTTATTGTCTATTTTGGAAGATCCTGAAGACAGCGAGTGTAGAAAGTCATGTTTCTAACTCAACACACTGACCGGCATTGGAAACCGGAAATGCGTGTGCCCGCCGTCCTCAAACCGGAAGTTGGAGACAGTCTCCTACGCAACTAGCCAATACCACATGTTGGAAGGAGATTTACTATATGTGTGCTAACTGGGAGTTAGCTGGCCTGGGAAAGGCATGGAAGCATAAGGGTATGGGCGTAACGGATGCGGGGTACGTGTCCCCGTCACTTCTAGTATCTGTGCCCTCTGTCCCCAACACTTTTTACAGCCATTACCACCATTAAATTAATTTTTAACATGTGGAAACACTTTTTTCCGAGCCACCTTTAAGCGCACCATGAGCAGGCGGAGCCAGGCGGTGTTGTGATTTGAATCACACAGATGGCGATACAGATCTGTTTTAACCATGTTCAGCAAACCAGCCAAGAAGCAAAAAACTTTACTAATTTTTTTCCAAACAAACCGTGTAAGTTGAGTAATGCTGTTGCATGTAGATAATGTTTAGCTAAATGATGACTAATGTCAATATATCAAGTTAAGCCAGTTAACAATTGTTAACTGTGACCATGTAACTTTTTGGATAAATTGTACTCTTAAAGGGATAGTTCGGGTTTTTTGAAGTGGGGTTATATAAAGTACATATCTATAGCCGGTCTGTTCCCTACCGTAATCACCGATCAGCGCAGCCTCAGTTTGGAGAAGTAGAGAGCCGCTCCAGCCAGACGTTCAGCTTTGTACTGCAGTGAACGGTGTCCAGAGAAAAAGCGATGCCACAACAGCATCTGCTAGCAAGGCTAGCTCGGAGGAAGAACTCCACCCGTGGCTGTATTTAAAACAGATGTTATACTGTGTGGGAATGAAAGATTCATCCTTCAAAATGAAGTGCCTCTTGTGTCTGCCTAGCAACACAGAAATACTGGCGTTTCACAATTCTCCGTCGAACCTTAAAAAGTAGATTGTGGTAAGTGAAATAACTACTAATTGCAGTAAATGAATCAGTGAAGATAGCTAAGATACCAACATTTTAACGTTACTCAATATCTCAGGTCAGTCAGCTAGTTATCCAAGCCTTGCTAGCTTAGCTAATGTTAGGCAGTGAAACGGGTCGGCTCACAGCCCCCGTGGTACCGTCAAATTCCAAACTAAATGGACAAAAGATGATGCTACATTACACCAGTTTTAAAGTCACTGCATTGGCTCCCCGTCCATTTCAGGATCGACTTTAAGGTTCTTTTACTGGTTTTTAAATGTCTTAACGGCCTTGCGCCATCTTACTTATCTGACCTGCTTTTATCATATCAACCCTCGCGGACCCTGAGGTCCTCCGGCACTGGCCTTTTATCCATACCAAAACCAAGAACTAAAACCCACGGTGAGGCAGCATTTAGCCACTATGGCCCCCGCTTGTGGAACAGCCTGCCGGAGAACCTCAGGTCTGCAGAGACTGTTGATATTTTTAAGGGAAGGTTGAAGACACACCTTTTTAATCAGGCTTTTAACTAATATCTTAAATTCTTATTCCATTCTTATGTGGTTCTATTGTATTTTATTTTGTTGCTCCAAATTTTTACTTTTTTAAATTTTATTTTATTATCGTATGTATTTTATTCTTTTAGCTGTTCACTCCATTTACCTATCTTTTGTCATGGTTTTTATCTTATCTTATGTTTTTCTTTTTTATTATTTTTTAAGGTTTTAACTCCAGAGTTTCCTCAGGGGGGTCCTCCACACTGGGAGCTACGTCTGGGTTGCTGCTGGGACCCTGTCCTTGTGTCCCTTCGGCCCGGCCAGATCTTGTCTGTCGGGGTCGGGGGGGCCTTGGCACTGGTGCCCCTGTGACAAAGACTGTGACTCCTCCCGGTGTGGACGGCCCCAAAGGTGGCGTTTCCTCAGTCCTCAGTGCCTTGCCATGTCTCCTTATTGCCAGTAGTAAGAGTGTGCAGGTGTGTGTGTGTGTGTGTGCCTGTGTGGGTGTATATAGTATGGAAGGTGGGAGGGAGGGGCTTTCTTTTATATTGTTTTATTTTTCTTATGTAAAGCACTTTGTGCTACATACCAATGTATGAAAAGTGCTCTATAAATAAAGTTGATTGATTGATTGATTGATACATCAGAATGGGTAAGACAACATGGAGATAATACATTTTGACACATGGTCATATTTAAACTTGTTATTAAATTAAATTGATGCATCAGATTTTACATTTTACTCTTGAAATGAAAATGAGGGAGTATAAGGAGAGAAGGACGGAGTGGAGGGAGGAGGGAGGTATAAATACTGTTAATTAGAGCTGCAACGACGTTGTATTAACATCATGACTTTGATAATAGATTAATCGTTTTGAGTCATTTTTTTAAAGAAAAAAAGGCAAATTTCTCAAATGCCAGCCTCATAAATGAATATTTTCTGGTTTCTTTTCTCCTCTATGGCAGTAAACTGAAAATCTTTAAGTTGTGGACAAAACAAAACATTTGAGGACATCATCTCAAATGAGGACAGATCATCTAGATCTGTACTCATTTGAGGACCTATCATCTATAGACCAAACAACTAATAAATTAATGGAAAAAATAATCAATCAACAATGAAAATAATTGTTAGTTGCAGCCCTACTGTTAATAAAGTTTAAATTGAAGAATTGAATGTCTGGCTGTTTTATTTCTTTATACTTTCTTGGTAACTTTTACTTTTACCAGAGTCCTTTTCAAGTAAGGGATCTTTACTTTTACTCAAGTATAGCATGTCAGTACTTTATACACCACTGGCTGCTTATGATCAGGAAACTTGAAAAAGTACTCTTAACAGGAGTGACAGATGATGATGTTTTGCTGCAATACCCAGAAGTGTTCAGACCTTCTCTTCAAGTGCAATTGGCAATGTTCAAGTCCAAGTATGACTTTCAGTCAAGCAGTGAAGCTGCCACCATTCTGCAAGGAATGTTGCCAGAAGTCAGGGGTCTCTTTGAACAAGTAGAAATACTTGTGCGGTTGCTTCTTACTGTTCCTGCCTCCTCCGCTGAGGCTGATAGAAGCTTCAGTGGTGTTCAGAGGTTAAAAACCTGGCTCCTAATGAAGATGACCCTACCTTCTTTAAAGAAGTGGCATCTGTAATGGCAAGGGAAGCCAGAGGTACCATAATTCTAGGGGGTGACTTTAATCGTGTTTTAAATGTGAAAATGGATAAATTACCTTCTGATTATGGACCCCCTAGCAGGAAATCCAAAGCAGCAAAACACATGTTGGAAGAATTAGGGCTTGTGGATGTTTGAGTGGCACTTCAAATACTGGAGACTGAATATTTCATTGCTAACGGACCCAGGTATAAAAGAACAAAAAAAACAAACTATAGACAAATACTTCACAATTAATGATAATGGATCAGTATCCCCCTCAACTCTTTGGGATGGGGCGAAGGCGGTACTGAGAGGGAAGTGTATTGAGATTACTGTCAAACTAAACAAACAGAGAATGGAAAGGGAAAAACAGTTGGAAACCGATAGGACATGAACAAAAAGTGACCAGAGATGAAAATGTATTGAAGCAATTACACGACAGTAGAACTTCCTTGGATGAACTCCTCACACGAAAAGCTGAGGGAGCGCTTCGATACACAAGCCAAAGATACTATGAGATGGGAAATCGAGCGAGCCGGCTACTTGCCTTTCAACTGAGAAAAGAGCAGTCAAGCCGCATTGTTCCTAAGATAAAACACCCAACATCTTTGACCGAGGTCTCACACCCAGAAGAAGTAGCTGAGGCATTTCAATTTTTTTTATAAAAAGCGTTATGATACATCAGAAGAAACACACAACAAAAGGAAATTGGAAGTTATGTTCAAAAATCTTAATTTAGCGAAACTTTCTGTGTCTGAGGCAGATGAATTAGTAGCTCCTATTCGAGAAAGTGAGATAGAAGACGTTATCAAGTCATTGAAAAACAACAAATCCCCTGGCACAGACGGTCTACCAGGTGAATTTTATAAGGCCTTAATGGAGGAGCTTGTGTCAAAACTTTGTCAGGTCTTTAATTATGCTTTACAGGAAAATGACCCACCAAAGAGCTGGTCAGAGGCCGTAATAACAGTTTTACATATGGAGGGGAAAGACCCACTGGACTGTGGTGCCTATAGGCCAATCAGCTTGCTGGGGAATGACGTAAAAATTATCAGTGCCATATTGGCGAATAGGATGCAGAAATACTTAGGTAAATTGATTAACCCTGACCAGACCGGTTTTATACCGGGTCGTCAGGGAGCAAACAATTTATGAAAAGCTTTAAATGTACAATCAGTAGCAAGGCATTCTGCCCACCCGTCAATGCTTCTCAGTCTTGATGCTGAGAGGGCATTTGACAGGGTGGACTGGTCATATTTGAATTATACTATGGAACAAATGGGATTCAATTTGACATTTATAAGATGGATTAATACCCTGAATAAAGACCCAATATCAAGGGTAAGGGTTAATGGGTACTGCTCCAAATTTTTTTATCTTAAAAAAGGTGTGAGGCAAGGAAACCCGGTCTCTCCTGTTTTGTTTGCACTGTGTATCGAACCGCTTGCTGAGTTAATAAGGGGAAATGATCAGATTGAGTGAATAGTGGCTGAGGGAGGCGAGATGCATAAAATTTCACTGTTCGCGGATGACGTTCTTTTGTTTATAAGAAATCCACAGTCATCTATACCGGCTCTTATGCAATGCCTGGGGGACTATGGGGAGGTTTCAGGGTACAAGGCTAATGAGGGGAAATCAGAAGCAAAAATGGACAGTGGTTTCACTAGATGGGCAGGGAAGGGCCTCATCACAATAAATCAATTATTCGAAGTAATGACTCTCAGAGCTTTCTCACAACTTCAAGCAAAGTATGGCACTGATTCTAAGGATTTATTTAGATATTTACAAATTCGGCATTACCTGATGACACACAAAGAGTGGGACAAAATTAAAGAAGTTCCATCTAATTTTGAACAATATTGGATTGAGATAGCTGAGAATAAGATGAACACTAAAAACACAATATCATGTACATATGGCAGGATCCGTATGGATACATCAGTGGATACACTTGATGTGAAAGCTAAATGGGAATTGGAAGCTAATACCATAATTGCTGATGAGGAGTGGGAGAGTTTTTGGGTGCCCTGACAGAAATGTTTTAAGCAGCCCAATTTGGAGGGAATTTGGTTGGAAGTTGAGAGCAAGATATTTCAAAACTCCTTTGGTAATAGCTAGTTATGATAATAACTGTTCCCCCCCTGTGTTGGAGGGGTTGCAGTATAACAGTGAACTTTTCCCACATCTTCTGGGATTGCCCTAAATTGCAAAAATTCTGGGAGAATGTGAAGCAACAAATATGTGAGATTTTGAATTTAAATAGACCAATTGAACCACAGCAACTAATTTTGGGCACTGTATCGTTAACGGATTTAGGGAAAAATAGTGTGTTTATGCTCAGGGTTCTTTTATTGATTGCACATAAAATGATAACAGTAAATTGGCTTAAGCCCCATCCACCCACACTGGACCGTAGGTCTCAAAGGCTTAAGGATGTAAATTGCATGGAACACATAACAGCAAACCTTTGACTCCAGATGGACTTGTATCTTGAAAAATGGTCACCTGTTATAATGTATTTGGAAAGGTGAGAATACTGTCTCTGTTCAACTGGGCTAGATGGTGTTTTCATTTTTATTTTTTTATACTATACTATTACTAATTAGACCTACAAAGAATATTCTTTCACCTCTTTGCTATTTGATTGTCCTTGCATTTTGTATTTTGTCAGTTTGATACCAATATGAGTATTGATACTTGTCATAATGTGTGAGACTCTGTCAAGGAACTTGTTCTAATAAATGTTAAAAAAAAACAAAAAACCTGGCTCCGAAGCACAATGACACAGTCTCGGCTCAACAGTGTTGCTGTGTGTCATATCCACAAAGAGAAACTGGACAAACAAATAGGAGACAAATTGCTCAGAAATTCATTGCAGCTAATGAGAGGCACAGAATCACATTTGGGTGCTTCACTTAGGTGAGATCAGTGTACTGCTACATATATTTACATGTTGCAGGAGGCTTCCTTATGTCTACATGATAGAGGATTCAGAGATATTGGCCTATCACAATTAGATATGTATATTTCATTCATTTTTTCATTTATATAGGTCTAGCCCTCACACAAACATTAACATCACAGTTATTTAACTGTAGAGGATCATCAACAAAGAGACTTTGTTACTTTTTATTCAGTATAATTGTTATCTTATTTTGATTATATAATCGTTTCTGCTTAGGTCTAAAAGAAATCTAGAACTGATAATATTATTTTGTAATAAAGTTAATCAGCTGATAATTTGAAACAGGAATGATGTTTTACACCGTGCCAGAATAATTTTAAAGACCTAAAGTCGGTCCCGTGGTGCTGTGCTGTTTGTGGTTATGTGGTTCCTTAGCCACTAAGGAGAGGTGCAAATGAATGCGAGAGGATGATAAATCACTCAGTAGACCTCTGAACAATTTGTCCCCCTCACTTCTGAAATGACGGCTACCCCCCTGCATAAGGGCTAGGTTGTGCTCTAGGAGTAGGGAGCGACATGTGTATGGTGATTAGAATGCTGTCCTACTTTACAACTTTCTGTCTTGTAGTCTGGAGTCTGACAGGGATTGGGGTTTTCACACTACCTGACTGATCAGAAACAGGGGGTCACACACTTTAGGGTCACAAACGGGACACAGGACACAATCGAAACAGTCCAGGTCGTCTGATTTGCACTGAAAAAAACAAATGAAAAGAAAATAACAGCAAGGATTATTTTTGGACCCAGAAGGTGAAACTGCCTGATCGATCGTATTATAGTTTGGCAGGATTCCCGATTACATATACTGAAATGCTTGTGTGCATGTATTCTGAAACTATAAGCTATTATTGTGACAACTCCATACACATAGGTGCCTAATTAGACTGGGTGTGGGGAGCTCCTGTGGAGAGAAGAAGAAGGGAGAATCTCAAGAAGGGAGAAACTGTAGCTTTTTCCTGGCCACCTGTCCACAAATCAACCATATATTTAGCTTGCTTGACAACCAGCAAAGCTCTCCCTGACCCTCTGTATTTCACTTTTAACAGGAGCGCACACCGACTGGCCCCTCACCCGGGACTTTTTGTCAACAAGGTCAAAAAATCATCTGCGAAGCCAAGATCAGGGCTAAAATCATGTAATGCAAACTTAGTTTAAGGGGTTCTGAGATACAGGACACAACACAAGTGTTAAACAAATTAACAAGAAGACAGGAAAAAAATGAAAAGAAAATAATCTAAAACTGGTAAGGAGAGAAAATAGGATTTGGAGCCTGAGCCTAATTACCAGTGACAAAAACAATGATCTGCCAATGAGTGGGATGAAAGCTTGGGTTCACAAGTTGTGAGTTGATAAGCTGTTTATAGGCTACTCTGTCGGGTCGGCAGAATCAGGGTCAGAGAGGCACACACAAAAATAGACAGGAAAACCCAGGACATGGAGGATACAGGAGGACAGGGGACCAAAGGAAACCACAAGGAGGAGACAGAGTTACAATATATTATGTTTTCATGTTTTACGCTGTGTTTTGAGCACAGTTTCAGTGATTGGTCTTCATTAGCACATACATTTCATTAGTCTCATATTGTTCCTCCACTTTTGAGTTGAATAAATATGTTATGAAAGACAAATGGTTTCCTTTTTTTATGACCAACTCATTAAAAAGTGACCTCTTTAAAAGGCATGACTAGTTGTTTTTAAAACAATTTTTGGCAATTCCCCTTCATTTAATAGTAGGGTTATTGGCTTTTAAAGTTTAGCTCAGTCTAATGTGTTTTTAGTGTACTCTTTTCTATTGTTGTGCTGATTTGATGTTCATTTTCTGTACAGTGTCTTTGAGTATTTAGAAAAGCGCTTTTAAATAAAATGTATTATTATTATTATTATTATTATTTGAAAGTAGAGAGAGAAAAGAAAAGTAGAAGAGGGATATGAGATGACATGCATGAGAGGACTTGGGCAGGATTTGAACCCAAGCCACTGCAGTGAGGACCCAACCTTGATATGTAGTGCTTGCTCTACCAGGAAAGCCACTGGGCCTCATTCTGGCCTTTCTCTGGGTAAAAGGACAAAAAATCTAATAAAAATTAAATAATACATAAATATCTATGAATGAAACATGAATGAATGAACATTAAATAAAATAAATAAGTAGTTGAAGTAATGAGTATATTAATCAAGAACATTTCAAATTCAGCTGTGAGGACCTAGACACACACTGACAACAGGCAAAGTGTGTACAGCTTTGGAAGTGAGGGTCAGTTAAACTGGTGAATTTATTTGTAATTTGCAACAAAGTGTATTGATCCAAGCTGATAACATTTTAGAGATGTCCATAAAGTAAAAAATTAATAAACACATTTTAAATAACCTATATTTTTTTCCATGACATTTAAACTACATTCAATTCTATGGTCTCAAAGTTATGTTAAAATTGAAAAGTATTATACACTTTGTACTATCAAAACAATTACAGACCTGAAGATATCATGTACGAAGTAGACACAGAGAAATCAAATGAATTTATTTACTTATTTTTGTTTGAGTATTTTGAAAGAGTATACCATTGGTAAAATGTATGGCCCGTTTCTTGTTTAGTATTGATTAAGAAGGTAGTATGACATCGCAAAAACTGGCCAAAGGAACTGAAACCCGAAACCTGAAACAACATATGTTTCTACTTTTGCTGTCTGCCATGACCACATTTGGCTTGTATTCCAATTTTAACTCTGCTATGTCAGCAAACCCATATTCAATATAAGCAGTCCTGAGGAAATGAGAGTGGGGACAGAAGACCTGTGAGTTCCTGCTTCACGAAAGGTAAAACTTTGTCCAGCTCTGCTTAAGACAATTTGAACATATTCTTCTTTAAGAAAGTTATGTTAATGTAAACAATTGTTGAGTGAATCTGTGTTTTTACATCTAATCTATAACAAAAAACCTTTCTGAACAGGATAGGTGAATACTATTGACAGAGAGGGGGTCAGGTAATTGATTTTAACTTTTCTCTATCAGCATCCAAGACATATGCCAAAAACCTGTATTCATTGAAAGTCAACAGTTATTCTTCCAAGGGTTATGACAAAACTTAATGTCCAACCTCTAACCATATGTTAGTACACATTCTATACCAGTACAGAAGTACAGAAAGACTTTGTATAACTCAACTTTAACAAAACATATACATAGTGTAATAGTGCATATATTTTCTATTTGGAAAGATGTCAACTTCAAGTGCTGTTTAATTACATGAATTTAAAACATTGGACTAAGATGGCAGTTCTATGTCATTGTGTAACAGACATAAGCCGCAACCATGAGTACGGACGCTGAGATGGCCATTTATGGCAAAGCTGCCATCTACCTGCGTAAGCCAGAGAAGGAGAGAATTGAGGCTCAAAACAAACCTTTTGATGCCAAAGCTGCCTGCTACGTTGCTGATGCTAAGGAGCTGTACCTGAAGGGAGCAATCCTCAAGAAAGATGGTGGCAAAGTCACCGTCAAAGTCCTGGACACTGAGGAGGTTCGTATTGTGAATTCAGTGTCAACTAAGACTAAATATGATCAGTTCTCATTGTGACTTATGTCTTGTTACAGGAGAGGACAGTTAAAGAAGATGACGTCACCCCAATGAACCCTCCCAAGTACGACAAAATTGAGGATATGGCTATGATGACCCATCTCAATGAAGCCTCTGTGCTGTATAATCTCAAAGAGCGTTATGCAGCATGGATGATCTATGTAAGACAATCTGCCTAATGCAAAAAGAGAAATATTGAAAAAAGGCAAATACTTGTATATATTAATACAGTTAACTGTTGATCCTCTATGATCACTTTTAGACCTACTCTGGGCTGTTCTGCGCCACTGTGAACCCCTACAAGTGGCTCCCAGTGTACGATTCTGAAGTTGTAAGTGCCTACAGAGGCAAGAAGCGTATGGAG
This sequence comes from Diplodus sargus, assembly GCA_903131615.1. Taxonomy (NCBI): domain Eukaryota; kingdom Metazoa; phylum Chordata; class Actinopteri; order Spariformes; family Sparidae; genus Diplodus; species Diplodus sargus. The sequence goes on along the minus strand of CAEMYA010000708.1, from coordinate 52,852 downwards.
GCTCCACCCCACATCTTCTCTGTCTCTGACAATGCTTATCAGAACATGCTTACTGGTAAGTCAAAAATATAACAGAGTAGCAGTCATCAGTATATGAGGTTTCTGTTGCAGGAAAACCTACTTAAGTCCTTTCTTTTTTATTTAACAGATAGGGAGAACCAGTCTGTCTTGATCACGTGAGTTGCACATTTGATGCCTTTGGTAAATACAAGATAATCAAATACCTTGATCAAATTATAATAAGTCTGTCTCTATACCTAGTGGAGAATCTGGTGCTGGAAAGACTGTGAACACCAAGCGTGTCATCCAGTACTTTGCAACAATCTCAGTTGGAGGAGGAGAGAAAAAGAAGGAATCCAAGATGGGAGTATGTTACTGCATGACAATTACAAATCAGTGTTCCTTGAAAACTGACTATTTTTCCGATCATTTTCTGATATCGATTCTAAACCTTGATTATAGGGCTCCCTGGAGGATCAGATTATTGCAGCCAATCCTCTGCTGGAGGCCTATGGTAATGCCAAAACTGTGAGGAATGACAACTCCTCTCGTTTCGTAAGTATGGAGGGATTTCTACACATGAAAAAGGAATTGTTAAACATGTGGAGGGATGTTAAAGATGTCTTTGTTCAAAATAGGGTAAATTCATCAGGATCCATTTCGGCACAACTGGCAAACTGGCTAGTGCTGATATTGAGACATGTGAGTGACAATTCTCAAAGCACATACTCACGATTAGGATAGACTTTTAGCCAGGCTTTAATTCATGAACATCTTTTATAGATCTGCTGGAGAAGTCTAGAGTGTCATTCCAGCTTCCCGATGAAAGAGGCTACCACATCTTCTACCAGATGATGACCGCCCACAAACCCGAGCTGATCGGTAAACAGATTGAGTTGTTGAAAAGTTTTAAACTTGCTTACAGTTTTATTTTGCAAGAATCTAATGAGTTTGTCAACTTTTTCTGATCTGCAGATGTGGCACTTATCACAACCAACCCCTATGACTTCCCCATGTGCAGCCAGGGTCAGATTACTGTGGCCAGCATTGATGACAAAGTTGAGCTGGAAGCCACTGATGTAAGTGATCACTTTAAAATGCTTCAAGAGTTTGTTTATTATATGCAATATCAAAACTGCTCTTCTCAAAGTATTTTCTAGAGTGATAATGTTTTGTGTGGAAACCTCTTTTGAAAACAGAACGCTATTGATATCCTGGGCTTCACTGGTGAAGAGAAGATGAGCATCTACAAGATGACTGGCGCTGTGCTCCACCATGGTAACATGAAGTTCAAGCAGAAGCAGCGTGAGGAGCAGGCTGAGCCTGATGGTACAGAGGGTGAGTATTAACTGTCAACTCAAAGTGAAAAGCTTAGGAACAACAGCAGAAAAAATCTTAATCAGACTAGTTTCTAGTTAGATTATAATGGAAAATCACAGCCACATACTAAATGAAATGACAATAAATCCCTGAACTGTTTTCAGATGCTGACAAGGTTGCTTACTTGCTGGGTCTGAACTCTGCTGACATGCTGAAGGCTCTGTGCTATCCCAGAGTAAAGGTCGGAAATGAGTTTGTCACCAAGGGACAGACTGTACCTCAGGTAATTGAGATACGCTGGTATCATTTTTTGTTGTGCATTCGTAATAGGAAAAGAAAAACAGTTTGATTAGTTCCTTGTATGTTAACAAACATACAAGGAAGTGGAAAATATTAAGCTCTTCAGGTTTCATTTTTACACTTCTTTTACCTCTTTAGAGGACATTCAAAATACCAGTAATCCATCATTTTAAAGAATGGCTGACTGACTTGAATTGATTCATATTCATTGTATTTATTCAGGTGAACAACTCAGTGCCTGCTCTGGCCAAGTCTATCTATGAGAGGATGTTCTTGTGGATGGTCATCCGTATCAACCAGATGTTGGACACTAAACAGTCAAGACAGTACTTCATTGGTGTCCTGGATATTGCTGGCTTTGAAATCTTTGATGTAAGCGTAATTTCCAACAATTCAAAAGCCAATGATTTTAATGACAAAACCATTCATATTGCCTGCAAGGTGTTATGCTGAATCTTTGTACCCTCACAGTACAACAGCATGGAGCAGCTGTGCATCAACTTCACCAATGAGAAGCTGCAACAGTTCTTCAACCACCACATGTTTGTCCTGGAGCAAGAGGAGTACAAGAAGGAGGGTATTATCTGGGAGTTCATTGACTTTGGCATGGATTTGGCTGCTTGCATTGAGCTGATTGAAAAGGTAATCGTTTAAACTTTTTGTGAAATTGTTCTTAATTTGACTTAATGTATCACCTAATGACATATTTCTTCCCACTTTTTAAAGCCCATGGGTATCTTCTCCATCCTTGAAGAGGAGTGCATGTTCCCCAAGGCCACAGACACATCCTTCAAGAACAAGCTGTATGACCAGCATCTTGGCAAAAACAGAGCTTTTGAGAAGCCAAAGCCAGCCAAGGGCAAGGCTGAAGCCCACTTCTCACTGGTGCATTATGCTGGTACCGTGGACTACAACATCTCTGGCTGGCTGGACAAGAACAAGGACCCACTGAATGAGTCTGTTATTCAGCTCTACCAGAAGTCCCCAGTTAAGCTGCTGGGTCATTTGTATCCACCTGTTGTTGAGGGTACGATCCTAACTACACTATACTTGAACATATTTTTAAAGCATGTTTTCATGTAAAGTTTATGTCTCTTTCAAACAAAACATGTCTACATAAAATTGTCAACAGAGACTGGTGGTGCCAAGAAAGGAGGAAAGAAGAAGGGTGGTTCCATGCAGACTGTGTCTTCACAGTTCAGGGTAAGGTTTTACATTTCAAACTTGGGTATAAAATCATATCTGTGTATACTCAACCTTACAATTGTGACATTTCATGACAAGTGTTATCATTTTGGATCTACAGGAGAACTTGGGCAAGCTGATGACTAACTTGAGGAGCACCCATCCTCACTTTGTGCGTTGCCTGATTCCAAATGAGTCAAAGACTCCAGGTACACAGACAACATAATCTCAAAAAATTCTGTGCGGGGTGGTGTATATCTGGTAATGTTTACTTCATGTTGTGCGGCTTTAACAAAGCCACTATTGATTCAAAGAACTAATTGAGGAATGTCTTTTTAATCTAAAAGGTCTGATGGAGAACTTCCTGGTCATCCACCAGCTCAGGTGTAACGGTGTGCTGGAGGGTATCAGAATCTGCAGGAAAGGTTTCCCCAGCAGAATCCTCTATGCTGACTTCAAGCAGAGGTATCAATTGATATTTTAAAAAAATGTAAATACCAACTGCTATTTTGTTTTTTCCACACTAACCATTGACCTCTCATCAAAAGGTACAAGGTGCTGAATGCCAGTGTCATCCCTGAGGGCCAGTTTATTGATAACAAGAAGGCTTCAGAGAAGCTGCTTGGATCAATTGATGTTGATCATGACCAGTACAGATTTGGACACACTAAGGTAACCACCTTGACGGTTTTGTTAAAAATAATTATGATGGGAAATAACACCATGGTCCAGTGAGCAAGTATGCATCCAATGAAATAGTCCTAGCATGAAGCCATGGATGAACATTACATTTAGCATTGTTGTTTTTGAAATGAAAGACGCAAAATTTCTACTGCCCTTGATTCTTATTGTAGATTTGTATAGTTGCTCACCTATTCTGGGTTTCGAAACAATACTCTTACTGCACCTAAAGACTTTAGTCAGATTTTCACCAAATACATTCATAATATGGATGACTCTGCAAAGCTGCCATCAGCGTTATAGCATAATTGTCTTCCGATGTTACCAGCATTTTGATACTGATCTGTATCAAAGAAAAATAAATTAAAACATCGTTATAAAAATGAGGCAGGTGATTGCATGGGGTATGCGCTCACTCAGTCCTTTCTAGTTTAATGTTTGGTATAAATTGTGCAGATATAAATTCTTGATTTTGTTGTTCAGGTGTTCTTCAAGGCTGGTCTGCTGGGTACCCTTGAGGAGATGAGAGATGACAAGTTGGCATCTTTAGTCGGCATGATTCAGGCAATCTGTCGCGGTTACCTCATGAGAAAGGAGTTTGTTAAGATGACAGCGCAGAGGCATGTTAATACAGCTTATTTTGAGTGCACACTTGGGACATGAATAATGAAAATGTACTTTGTCTGTAATAGCAACTTCTTGTCCACAGAGACGCCATCTACACCATCCAGTACAACGTCCGCTCATTCATGAATGTGAAACACTGGCCATGGATGAAGGTGTATTACAAGATCAAGCCTCTGCTGAAGAGTGCTGAAACTGAGAAGGAGCTGGCACAGATGAAGGAGAACTATGAGAAGATGCAGACAGACTTGGCTACTGCCCTGGCCAAGAAGAAGGAACTGGAGCAGAAGATGGTGTCCCTGCTGCAAGAGAAGAATGACCTGACGCTGCAAGTGGCATCTGTAAGTACCCATCAACAGAGTGCTTTTCCATGTTTTCAGTGTTGAGTGCTAACGTCTTTTTTCATAATACAAACTAGGAATCAGAGAATCTGACAGATGCTGAGGAGAGATGTGAGGGACTTATCAAGAGCAAGATCCAGCTGGAGGCCAAACTCAAAGAGACAACTGAGAGACTGGAAGATGAAGAGGAAATCAATGCTGAGCTCACTGCCAAGAAAAGAAAGCTGGAGGATGAATGCTCTGAGCTCAAGAAGGATATTGATGACCTGGAGCTTACCTTGGCCAAAGTGGAGAAGGAGAAACATGCCACTGAGAACAAGGTTGGTAAACATCAAGTTATTTAACATATCAGGGAACATTTAAGTACCATGTAATGACAACATATTTCTTGCAAACTTAGGTGAAGAACCTGACTGAGGAGATGGCCTCTCAGGATGAGAGCATTGCTAAGCTGACCAAGGAAAAGAAAGCCCTTCAGGAGGCTCATCAGCAGACTCTTGATGACCTGCAGGCTGAGGAAGACAAAGTCAACACTCTGACCAAGGCCAAGACCAAGCTTGAGCAGCAAGTGGATGATGTAAGTTTACAAACTCACTTGGATTGCTAATTCAAGATCTGAATTGAACGTGATGATTTAAAACTCATGTTACTGTTTAGCTTGAGGGTTCTCTGGAGCAAGAGAAGAAGCTGCGTATGGACCTTGAGAGAACCAAGAGGAAGCTGGAGGGTGATCTGAAACTGGCCCAGGAATCCATCATGGATCTTGAGAACGACAAGCAGCAGTCTGACGAGAAACTGAAAAAGTAACAATGCTTTTGAATTTGTAAAACAAACACTCTTTTTAAAGTAATGGTCAACAGTATGAATTCATACTAAGTGCTTTATTTATTATTTAACAGGAAGGACTTTGAAGTCACTCAGCTCCTTAGCAAGATTGAGGATGAGCAGTCAATGGGTGCTCAGCTTCAGAAGAAGATCAAGGAGCTTCAGGTGACACATTTTGTTACATGAAAGAAGACTGCATACATTCCCATTTTTATTTTGTTAAACTTGAAAGTTTACTAAAAGAAAAACAAAACTTACATTCAATAGGCTCGCATTGAGGAACTGGAGGAAGAGATTGAGGCTGAGCGCGCTGCTCGTGCCAAGGTTGAGAAGCAGAGAGCTGACCTCTCCAGGGAACTTGAGGAGATCAGTGAGAGGCTAGAGGAGGCCGGTGGTGCCACTGCTGCTCAGATTGAGATGAACAAGAAGCGTGAGGCTGAGTTCCAGAAGCTCCGTCGTGACCTTGAGGAGTCCACTCTGCAGCATGAAGCCACTGCTGCTGCTCTGCGCAAGAAGCAGGCTGACAGCGTTGCTGAGCTGGGAGAGCAGATCGACAACCTCCAGCGTGTCAAGCAGAAGCTGGAGAAGGAGAAGAGTGAATACAAGATGGAGATTGATGACCTCTCCAGTAACATGGAGGCTGTTGCTAAAGCAAAGGTACACAATACATTAATGGCATTTCAAAAGTATAATCAGTATAATAAATAAGGTAAATAATAATATGAATCTGATTGCTGATGTTGACGATCTCCATTCTCTTTACCAGGGAAACCTTGAAAAGATGTGCCGTACTCTTGAGGACCAACTGAGTGAACTGAAGACCAAGAATGATGAAAATGTCCGTCAAAACAATGATATGAGTGCACAGAAAGCACGTCTCCTGACAGAAAATGGTATTTATAAGTTGTCAGAGAATGATCTGTTGTGTATTATGAGAAACATGACATGAACTCACATATCATGACATCTTTTACACAGGTGAGTTCAGCCGTCAAATTGAAGAGAAAGAAGCTCTTGTCTCCCAGCTGACCAGAGGAAAACAGGCCTTCACACAGCAGATTGAGGAGCTGAAGAGACAGACTGAAGAGGAGGTTAAGGTAAGAAATCATGGAGTGTGATAACCTTCATGCGTGTTATTTAAACACTTTGCACACTGAATATTGTGTCTTACACCAGGCCAAGAATGCTCTTGCCCATGGACTGCAATCAGCCCGCCATGACTGTGACCTGCTGAGGGAGCAGTTTGAGGAGGAGCAGGAGGCCAAGGCTGAGCTGCAGCGTGGAATGTCCAAGGCCAACAGTGAGGTAGCTCAGTGGAGAACTAAGTATGAAACTGATGCTATCCAGCGCACTGAGGAGCTTGAGGAAGCCAAGTGAGTCTCATTCCAGAATTAAAAAGCCTTTTATATATTCATCTTGATAGTTAAGACATTAATTACCATAATGGCATAAATACAAGACTGTGGTATTTCTAAATTGTTTCACCATTTTCCAACAACTGTTTTTTTTTTTAAAAGGAGGCATTGGAAATGTATGGAAATGACCCAAAGGTCTTTCAGACCTGTCCTTCTGGAAAACCTTAGAAAAGAACAATGACAGCCAACAGTTTAAAACTCTGTGTTGGAGCTATGATACCTATCTGTGTTGGACCAGTGTTATTCATTCAAAATGAATATTTGTCATTGTGAGAACATAAATGTCTGGTTCTTAAACATAATTAAAGCACCACAAGCGATTTAAAAAAAAAAAAAACACTATCCTAGATCGGGCTGATATGTTATTTGTATCTACTGCATGGCTTAAGATAACTGATGGGTACATCATGGGTTAGGAAACTGGCATTGCAAGTTCTTGTAGCTAAGGCTTCAAGTA
>CAEMYA010000708.1:0-44755 GCA_903131615.1 Diplodus sargus | reverse complement strand
CTGAAGTCAGGAGCAGGAATGATGCCCTGAGAATCAAGAAGAAGATGGAGGGAGACCTGAATGAGATGGAGATTCAGTTGAGCCATGCCAATCGCCAGGCTTCTGAGTCCCAGAAGCAGCTGAGGATTGTGCAGGCACAGCTGAAGGTATTTTAAGACATGCAGTCGTTGCACAGACTATGGTCAGCGTAACTACATTTTAGCATCCATGTAAATATATTTGCTGATATTATTTCACCAGGATGCCCAACTGCACCTTGATGACGCTGTCAGAGCTCAGGAAGACGTTAAGGAACAAGCTGCTATGGTGGAGCGCAGAAACGGTCTCATGGTGGCTGAAATTGAGGAACTTAGAGCTGCTCTGGAACAGACGGAGAGAAGCCGCAAAATTGCCGAGCAGGAGCTGGTGGACGCCAGTGAGCGTGTTGGACTTCTGCACTCTCAGGTGAATAAACACATTTCACATGATTTCTTCAATTATTCAAAATCTAAATCAGTTTTTAAACAACATTGGAAAAGTAATCATGTGATGACTTCATGTACTTAATATTATTACCTTTTAGAACACAAGCCTTATGAACACTAAGAAGAAGATTGAGACTGATCTGGTCCAGATCCAGAGTGAAGTGGATGACACTGTTCAGGAAGCAAGGAATGCAGAGGAGAAGGCCAAGAAGGCCATCACTGATGTAGGAACACATTTTCTTTGTTCTTCTTTTTTCCACCTAAAATGTGCTTTCTCAATACATTTCTAATTTACATTTTATACTGTCTCCACTAGGCTGCTATGATGGCTGAGGAGCTGAAGAAGGAGCAGGACACTAGCGCTCACCTGGAGAGGATGAAGAAGAACCTTGAGGTTGCTGTTAAGGATCTGCAGCATCGCCTGGATGAGGCAGAGAACCTGGCAATGAAGGGTGGCAAGAAGCAGCTCCAGAAACTTGAGTCCAGGGTAAGACAATTCTGTCAAAATGTGTACAGTCAAACCAATGTAAGAAAACATGTTTATTCTTAATATTATATACGTTTGGTTTTGTGAAGGTGCGTGAGCTGGAGACAGAGGTTGAGGGTGAGCAGAGACGTGGAGCAGATGCTGTTAAGGGTGTCCGCAAATATGAGAGGAGGGTGAAGGAGCTCACCTATCAGGTACGGTCACTTCAACAATTAGCATGTCCAAATCCACCTAAGATACTTATTTATAGACAATAAAATCATGGTGACATGTACATTTATGTTGTACTTTTCCTTTTCAATTAATTTTTACAGACTGAAGAGGACAAGAAAAATGTTACCAGGCTGCAGGATCTGGTTGACAAGCTGCAGCTGAAGGTGAAGGCCTACAAGAGGCAGGCTGAGGAAGCGGTAAGGACAACACATCAATTTAAAATACTTGTTATATAATATTTCTCATTCATACAAAAAACTTTGCTCTTTGAACATATTTATTTAGATAAAATTAAAGGACAGGGAAATGAAAGAACATCTCAATAGCACATTTTGTGACTTTTTTTGCATTACTTAACTGTAATAATAACATATCATTTAGAATAATTAAAACTGATCAAAGTAAGAAGATTAAGGAAAACTGATATTTTGGTTAACTAATAAGACACTTTAATATGCTATTACATACAGTTCAATTAAGATAGGAAAAGTAGACAGATATCAATCATAATAACTGTAGCAAGCAATCCATTAAAATTGTGTGATTTTGTTATTAATGGCAGTCATGATCATGAAGTACATCTCATTTAAAATATATACCTTTAAACTTTAAAATTGCATCACAGGAGGAGCAGGCCAACGTTCATCTGTCCAAGTGCAGAAAGGTCCAGAATGAGCTGGAGGAGGCTGAGGAGCGTGCTGACATTGCAGAGTCCCAGGTCAACAAAATGAGAGCAAAGAGCCGTGATTCCGGCAAGGTAAATATACAATTCTGTGTAATAAAAAACAAACCAAATTCATATTCAAATGTTGAATGTTGACAGTTGCTGTGGGAAGTTGATAAAAACTAAACCAATAACTCAATGTTGTGTGTTTTAGGGAAAAGAGGCAGCAGAGTAAAGCACTGGCTGATCAGGGGTTTTATAATCATATAATATGATGTGAAATACACTGTAAAAATAAATGTTTACTTCTCACACTTAAATTGCTGTCTGCCTGCTCTCTTTCATCTTATTGTGTCCCCAAGAACATTTTCCTTTAAAGTTTGATCTGTAACTCACTTCCAGCTGGAGCTATGCTTCTGTTCTGGTTTTAGAATAATCCTGTTTACGTCTTGTTCTAAAATATTTAAAATCATGGAAGATAGCTCCATGTAAGCATGGATGAGCCAAGCTTGGCCTAGCCTTTACAGTAAACTGCCTCAAACTGCCAGCATACATCAGTACATAAAATTATTCATTAGCTGACCTACGTATGTGCCAAATTTAGGTGGTCTCACTGTAGATTTTGCCATACTGGATCGTGGCAAAGAGGAAGAAAAATCACTGTCCACACTAAATTAGCAAAATCTTTACTAAAATCATCCTGGTCAATATCTGCATATGGACCAATGGTGTCTAATTTGCTGGCAATTCAAAATCTTTTGAACTCATGCTTGCTACTGATTCTTATCACAGTGGCTAGCTAGCTAATTAGCAGTGGTATATTTATTTCAACCAAGGTTACTTAATCACATATTGTATTAGTGTTGATGTATCACCATCTCACCTTTTTTCTGGATGAGGAACAATCATTCTTGAAGTTGCTGACTGAGGTAAAAAAAGCTTCTGATGATGATGATGATAATGATGAAGATGAAGATGAAGATGATGACACAATGTCATAGATTTGTATGAAGAACTAAATACTGAATGCAAATAGGGCACCTATTCATTCCTGGAACTGTTCGCCTGGAAAAATATTCCAGAGATCTTTTTTTCTGAGCTCCTGGGTTTACTTCCTGGTTATGCAGCCCACTAAATATGCGAAGGAGAGTTTCTCTCACTGGCCCCGCCTGAGACTTCCCACCCTGTTGCTTTTCTTGGCTCGAGAAAAGTTTGACAAATGGATAAAAAAAAAAAATCATAACAGAAAGAGTCATAGCAGAATTTTTTTTTTTTTTTTATTGAATTGAAAATCGTATCCAGTTCAATGTGTCCTTCCAAGAGTTTTACAGATATTTATTTTATAATGGTCTATGAGGAAAATGCTTTATTGGCCTCGGGGGAATTTTTTGATGCAATCCAGCCACTGGTCATTTGGCAAAATTGGTTGCAAGGCTGGGTGGCAATATTGTACCAAGGTCTTAATCGTAGAATTATGCACAATGTGGCCTGACCAATAGGTTGCTTACATATGCCGTAAGGTCACCGTGAAGAACTGCAGATGGCGGGCAGTAAGCGTTTTCTGCAGGGATAAGCTCTGTTTGTGCTGTTTACAGCTGTGCCAACCACTCTAATTGGGTTGACAAGAGCTACTTTCAAGTCCCAAAAGTAGTGACACACAAAGGCGCGAAGATTAAAAAGCTCAAAGAAATGGCGGCAGACATGGAATAAAAACATCCGTCTAAAGTCTGGAGGCGCGGGGTCAGACTACACTTGGACATAAGGCAACAATCATTATGCTACTTAACTTTATGTATCTGGCTGCCGATGTCATTGACCCAGCCACACACAAAATAGTTATAATTCTCAAGACTCTTGTATGCCCTCATTTGGCTAGACTAATTTGTGATATCGATCACCTCCATGCCAGGCAAATCAGACAAACAGTGGGAAAAATCACATTTCCATAAAGTGCAGGGATCATATCCAATGTGTCTAGAAATGTTCTGATGATACCTGCCGCATACAGGGCCACCTTATGTCTTTTGCATATTCACTTTCCTCCATTCCCAACAATTCCCAACCGGTGTCCTTCACTTCCTGCTCCCAATCTGACTTTGTGTCATCGGGATGGCGTGATTGCAAACAAGCTGAACACTCAACACATACCTGCAGCGTCAGATGCACAGTGAAACAGCCCGACCCACAGTTTTCTATGTAAAACTGCCAGCATCTTGTCCTCTTTCCAGGGTTGCCAGGTTTGTGTGACAAAATCAAATCAAAGTCATCCCAAAAACAAAAAACATTAATAAAACTGTTTTCATAGTCCAGTAGCATTGCTATTATTGTGTATTATTATTACTATTATTATGTATTGTGATATCAACAAAGTAATACCATAAGTGTGCCAGCACAAAGTGGTTTTACCTAGACAGTTCTTTCACATAGGTCCTTAAATAAAGTGCTGCAGGTATGGGTCCTAAACACCTGGACCTCATCACTTGTGCATTTCTGATTTACCTGCAATAAGATCTGAGGTGAGCACAAACTTAAGGAGGTCAGTAAATACCCCACTCATGAAGTTTGACATCACCCTAAAGAGGGTGTTTAAGACTTTAAAGATCATCACCCTAAACATGGATACTCATGTACATACTAGTTCATAGGGGTGTTCCAACAAGGGTACCTCACGATTCGATTCGATTACGATTATGGGAGCTTCGATTCTTCGATTATAACGATTGTCGATTCGATTATTGGTGCCACGATACTTCGATTATTGCTATTTTTAATGATTTTTTCCATACAAGATTGATTTTGTCTTCATCTGTGGCTACATCTTTAAATAAATAGCCTATCAATTAACTCAAAAAGCTGCAATAGGGAACAAAAGTGCATTCTTTAAAATTAAATAATTCAACTTATTCACTCTGGAATATGGATAGGATAACTTAACAAAAAAGCTGCCATATTCCAAGGGAACAGATTGCGTTCTTCTGAACAAAAGTGCATAATTCAACTGAACTCATGGATTAAAGCAACAAGAAATCTTTTGACTGAAATGTTTTTTCGAGCTGCAGCCAAGTCATATTCCCAATTTATAATTTGTGAAACATTACAGGGCACGTTACTTGACACGTGCTAAAAAAATAAGATAAGATTTACAGCCTCACCCCACACCATGTTCTCTAATGCAGACATCAAGTTTACATATTTGACCAACAGTGTTTTATAGGAGGATGATCTGAACAGCTGTTCTATTCACACTTAAAACATTTTGTCTTTTCAATGTAATTTTCAATTTATGAAATCAAACTGTGCCTTTTTTTTGCCAAGCCTTTATTCTTTCAAATAATTTGACCATCTACAGAACTTTTCAGCAAGCTATTTTTCTACTTCTTCTCATCAATATTATCATTAATTATTATTAATGATAATATTGTTTAAAGTGAGCCTCCTCTCGTTTAACAGAAAAATACATCATACAAAAAGCAACTTTTGCAGCCTTGTCAGTCTGATGACAAGTTATCACCTTTCTGTCATCACTAACATGTTGTTAGCTTTACATGGCTTTACATTTGTTCTATATGTTATAATACAAGATTTCAGCATTGAGCTACAATCGGAGTACACTCATGATTTTGTACAGTCAAACTAACCAAAAACTTCTTATTGATCATTATAGTTTCAGGGCGTTCCTGTAACCATGGTAACTCATAGTGTCAGTGGGGAGGGACAGACGCTGAATGAAGCCGTTTACACAGATACACTGCAGACAAAGTCCAGACTATAGTTGTTATTTCACACATGTAGCACACAACAGGAGACTCTCCGTGTCAGACGAGTTCTCACGTGTTGACTTAACTATATTGATAACGTAGCAGCGCGATGAGTCCTTGCTAGCTAAGCAGCTAAACTTTAGCACCGCTCCGTGTTTAGATCCCGCCCTGTGTGGGTCACTACACTGTCATTGATCAGGCGGCACATGCTGTTAACGATACCATTGGCTGTAGAGTGTGAAAATCTGTCAATAAAGATCAGCCAACACTCTCCTAACGTTACTGCTCCGTTTGTTGTGGTCCCACTCACTAAACAGTCCAGGCGGCGCGCGCTCTAAGGTTCCGGTTACGTGTTTTTTGTTCCGGTCTTGTGGCAAAGCATCGACGTTAATTAATCGATGCCAAATCGTCACGTGAGGCATCGCGATGCATCGCCACATCGATGAATTACACCCACCTCTACTAGTTCACCTACAAAGGCGGAGGTTACGTGCATAATTTTCTGACTCAGACTTCCCAGCAGGTCTCTAATCATTTTATGGTATCGCATAGATGAGCGAAGTACCAAGCTTAGTAGTGGTGACGTTTAAATCATGCGACTGTGGTGTAGTATGTTGATTGCCAGGCCTCCATGGAAATGTTGTACCTCATTAAGAGAGATGTGAACTTAAGTCTTACACAGGAATGTCCAATGTAACTGTTTAACGTGACCTGTAACCTGTGATCTGTGACCTCGTTTCAGGTTGTTTTATGACCTGCGCAAGGGTTTAAATAATCACTGAAGGTTATCACTTCCTTCTCTGGGAACTATTTCCTTAAGATTGAGAGAGAGATTGTCAAATTTTAGACTTTTAAGACACCGTGAAAACCCTGCATTGACTTTTTATCTAGGAGAACAGGGCTTCTTCCCGGTTGGCCTAAAAAAAAAAGTCCTCATCCTGGCAGCTGTCTAGGGCCATGTGCAAAAAGCTACATTGCATTTCATGCATAAATCTAACTGACACACAAACCAACCTGTCGCTTTGTCTTCAAGTTTTTGCGTCTCTCTTCCCTCTTCCTTTGTGGCTGCAACGTGAATGTAAAGTTATGGTTTTTACTTGAGATGCATTTACCATAGGTAACTTTAGCATATTTCAACTTAAACACATCGTCATGTTGCTTCATTATATTCCAATAATATGATACAATGGTAAAAACGTGTAAGTAGGCCAGACATTTACTGTTGGCATTATGAGCCTTTATTCAACTGATACACCTTATTCTGTCAGATCACAACAGGCTAATATTAGGTGTTCACAATTCATATGTGTAACGTTAAATCTGCTACGTCTTTATTGAACTAGCTTAATTTGTTACAGTTTAACATTACCTGTTTTTGCTTGAGGAAGGCTGACAGCCTCGCAGTAAAATGAGGCTGAGGCATGTTTCCAATGACTTCCGTTTCACTGTCAGCCACAGGTTCTGTCCACTGATAAATAAAGGGTTTTTTTTACTTTCCCTTCCCACTGTAACTTACGTCCGGTCGTGTTTCTGATCGGAAATTGCTAGCCAGCTAGCTGCTACCTTAACTGCTTTGCTAACTAGCAGAGCTCGGCCGAGGGGCGGCCGACGGCGGGCGGAGAACAAAAGGCAGCAGACCGGAAACACTTCAGAAGAAACCCGCAAACGACGATGTCTGACAGCAATCAAGCAATGCGGCTATTTTATCATATTCCCCTCACAGACGGTCTGTATACGCTTTTACAGCTAAGCATAAATTAAAGTTTGCCTAAACTTTACTTAATTTTCTTTCTGTTCGCAGGAAGACAATGTATAATCACTATTCCTCATTAGTGGGATTTTATACTAAGTTTCCATATCCAGTCTTACTACAGGTTTCTAAATACCGTTTTAATATGTGACCTTCTAAGAGTCCATCACTTTGACTTCATCCATGACAGGAGCCCTGGGGCCAGCTGCATGAACTTAGTTTAAGACTCCTGGCTGTATGGTCTTAAGTTGTATTTCCATTACTATTGGCTCTGATCTTACTTTCACATTGTTTCTACTTATGGATATAGTGCTCCTTCTGGTGGCATGTTATTGATCTTACCTGTTCATCTCTGCCCTGCAGATTCAATCATGTCGTTCCGCAGACCGTAACATCACCTGAATACACAGCTACTCCCTCCATCCCACCAAAGGCTCATTCATTTTGTGTTGGAACAGGCCTGCAGTCGTTTTTGCCCCAGAGGGCAGGGCAGGGTTCGTACACTTTTTTAGCAATAGTTTTCCATGACTTTTCAATGACTTCTCCATAATCTTTCATTGAATTTCCAAGACCGAAAATCGGTGCCTCTAAATCAAACCACAGCGCATCTTGATCCTAGGGGTGATTGGCAAAGGACAAAAAAGCAGGAAAATATAAGGCTCCACTATGTCTAGCTTTACATTTATTTTGTTCCATTGTTGGCTTCAGCTAAGAAAGATAAAGTTCGCCCCACACGTCCAAAATTCTTAGAACACAGTGTCTCCCCGAGATTTTTTGAGTCCCTAACCTAGCAACACTAGGGGGGTCCAGGGGTTACCGTAAATAAATAAATAAATAAATAAATAAATAATTTTCAGAATTTCAGAATCATAATCTAAGACATGAGACAAAATAGAGGTTGAGGTTGACACTGCTGCTTGAAAATATGTTAACCTCTTGAGCAGAAGTGTCAGTGGGTCACATGACATATTGAGAAAAAAAAATCATAATTTCTGCATATTATTATTCATATAAAATAGAAGAAGCACTAAAATACAATAAAAAGAGCTGTGTCTCATTCGTCCAGTTTACTAATTCAATCTGCTGCTGGAGTCACTGGGCCACATGACATGGAAGATATTGAAAAAACAATTATTTTGTATTCATATATTTGTGCTAAGTAATTCAATGACGGTCCTTAAATCAGTCTCAGTGATTCAGCGAGGCTCTGGGAGGTGAGCTGACCGTCCTCCTGCTGCTAACACTGGGAGAACCTCAGTAAAGTCTCGGCTGAACCCGAGTGAATATCCGCCGAATATCCAACCTGAAACTAACTTCATCCCGGTTCGATGAGTCGCCTGTTGCAGCCTTTGAATAGGATGACGAGGATTTCAGACAGTCAACTTAAACGGTGACTTGTAGAAATTATACAGATAGCAATAAAGACAATAATAATCGATTTCAAGACAACTTAGGGTGACGTGCTTTCACTGTGTGCAACTTAAATTCGCCATTCGCCCCCCCCTGATATTACACCTACAGAAATCACGTCTTTTTTTTCTTTTCTTTTTTTTGGCAGCAGCGCTGAAAATCCCGCTGCAGAATGCGTACAGCAGAAACACTGACACATCAGATAACCTTCCGGAACGACTGCAGGCTCTTTGGCGGAGCTCTGCTTTTAATGAAGTTCCGTCATGACAAATGAATGGACGACTTGCGGAGTGAGATGAAGACATGAATCAGAGGCACAAACAACGTTGACAACGGTGGCCGGTTTACTAATACCCGACCGTTCATCATTTTATTTATGTTTTAATCATCCTAAATATTATCCACGCAATATTTCCATGACCTTTCCAAAACTTTACAGGAAATGTTATTTTTCATGAACTTTTCAAGGACCTAGAAAATGCATTTTCAATTTCCAAAACTTTTCCAGGTTTTTCATGACCGTACGAACCCTGGGGCAGGGGCTTGAAGCAATGCATCCTAGAAAGTGAGTTGAAGGTGGTTGGAGGCCGGAGTCTTCATGCACAGATATGAGAAGCATCCCGCCTTCAGATGCCTGAAATCTGAAAGGGGGGTGATCATTATCATTTCCAGCCCTACTTCATACTACAACTACATAGACTGTAGTTGAGTTTAGAAGTGCTGTACTGAGGTTCTTATCTGTATTTACAAAAAACTTAAACTGTTAAACCAGCAGAGGGCAGCAAAGACCGGTCACAAAACCAACCGCAGGAAATCAACCCGTAAGTGTGTAAACTCTGTAAGCAGGGCATTCCTGAAAATGAGAGCTTCCGAGCTAATACCCTCAGTAAATATTGGGTTACAGAAACAGTAAGAGTAAGGTTACTTATCGAAGACTTTTTAATGGCCAAGCCTTTATCACTGCACACTAACAACTAGAGGGTAAAAGGTCCGATAAGTAAGAACTCCTAACTCACCAATTAATGATGCTTTGGGATGGCAGTCGACCTGTCCTACTGTTCCAAAGTGTCAGTATTTAACAGGTTGTGACTGAGACTCAGAAATCAACTTTGACTGTTTAAATTAGCTTTTTGTTTGTTTTACCTTTAAGACATTAGGGGACACTCTTATTCACATTGAACTGGACATAATGGACATTTTGTACAAGCACAAGAGCATAAAGATAAATGTAACATTGATACAAACAGCACAGTTATTGACTGAGTGAGTACACCAAGTGCAAGACGAGAGTCATCTTTACCAGAAATAAGGGATGTAAATGTCAGATCTTTATAGAGCTCTTTCAATTTAATGCAATTTCAAACTAAAAAGACAGTTTCAAAAATAAAGATTTCAATGAACAAGAAGACTGAGCAACCTAATGGTTCAGTTGGGCTGTCACTCCACCATCCTGACTTGAAGAAGTCCACATCTGACCTTAACTTAATCAAGCGCAGGTCCTTGTAGAGCCAGATATACAAGCAACACAGCTTTTAGTTCAACACCAGCAGGCTCCGACATCCAGAAAGTGCAGAAGATTTATTCAGTCACTCAGATCAGAAGACCGTGCCACTTTGCAATTGGCTGGCGGACTGAGCGCATCATCAGGCTCCAGTGCTCATCTTCTGAACTCTTCTCCTTCCCCACAGTCAACTGACCGATCAGATGTTTGTTTGATATCCTCGTCATCTGCGTCTCATACACTGAAACTACAATTTTACACTGCTGCAGAGGAAAATCTGGCAGCGAGAACATGAGGACTTTGTTGAAGACAGTCACCAGGCGGCGGGCCACGGCAGAGGTTTTCTGGTGCCTCAACTTGCAATGGTTGCACTGCACACTGATCCTGGCGTACAAGGCTGTGCAACAGAGGGAAGACAAATTAGTTACAGCTACTGCAGTATGTGTGTGTGCCTTTATTTTTATGAAGCTGTTCAGCATTTACCTGCGTCTGAGGATATTTCAGCGAGGACCGTTCTGACCTTGAGCAGTCCAACCTCAAGCCTCTGAGCAGTGGGAAGAACCTTTAAAGACAGAAGCACCTCTCCTCCAAGATCCTGTCCAGAAAGTGGGAGGATAAGCACTTCAGGTCAGTACATGTCTATTTACAATATATAAAAATATGATAACAGTGATTGTAGGCACTCAAAGAACAGCCATCAACAGGGATAAAATACATGAGCAAAAAATAAAATGTGAAAAATGATTTATTGTGTCTTTTTTTAGGGGAGGTAGCAGAATTCACAAAAAAATGGAAGTTATCAAGTTTCAAAACTTACATTAGTAAAGCAAAGCAAAATGTTCAATCAAATGTCAAATGTAAAACTGAACTGAATTTCAAGATTGATATAATTTTGCACATGATGTGGTATACAAATGCTTAATACTACTTAAGTATTTTTTTAGTTGACTATGGCAACTAAGGCACTTTTAAGATTGACCGTATTTTTGTTTTCAGCTCAAACTCATTATCAATGGGAGTGCTTGGGGGCACTTTTATGCTAGCATCAAAATCGCAGTTTTTAAAACACTAAGAAGGCTCAACACAACATGAAACTTTGCTCGTATCACCAGGGTCTCTACACATAACTCAACTGAACCACATACACTCTACCCAGACGTGTCATCCCCGAGTACAGCTAGGCTGCCATGATGATGTGTAGAGATCCTGGTGATACTACGAGCAAAGTTTCATGTTGTGTCGAGCCTTCTTTGTGTTTTAAAAATAGCTAGCATAATATTTTGATGCTAGCATAAGAGTGCCCCTGCTCTCCATTGAACATTAGAGTTTCACTTTAATACCCATATTTATTATTTTGTATTTGTAAATAAAAATTCATTGTTGTTAATTTTGTACAATATCATGTTTATATGTATATACAAGTCTATTCTATTCTATTTCTTACCTTTTTACTTATTTTGTTTATTTTTTGCTATAAACATGCTTGTTATTGTGTTATTTTTGTGATATTCTGTCCTTTGGCTGCTGTTGCAAACAAACTTCCCTGTTTGTGGGACAATAAAGGAATACTGATTCTGATGGTCGCATTTGGTTATGTAGGTCAGACAGATAATAACTTAAGATTTCCCACATGTAGTCTTTCAACTCCAACAACCAAGTAGTCCGCCCACGCGGAATCTGCGGCTGCAGAATTCCAACAACAACTCTGAAGCTTTTCCACAGCAGAGTTTTTGTTTAAAAAGTTCTTGCTGCGGCTTACTTTCTGTAAGCTTGCATGAGGTTTGTAAACTAAAAGACATTAAGGCAAGACAGCTTTTTTTCACTGTAATCATGTACACATACCCTACATTAATCATCAATGTGTGTGAAGAAGAATGGCATCCTTTAAATAACCTCAACTAAAAGATGAGAAAACATTCCTATCTGATTATGTGTGTGTCTTCATCAATGACACCCTACTGTACCTTCTGTGGTATCTGTAAATCTTCTTGTAGCTCCAGAGGGTAGGAGATGTTGAGCTTCCCAAGAGGAACCCTAACCTCTCCTAATACTGTGTGTCTGGAGAATTTATCAAAGTCCCTCACCTGAGAAGCACAGAGACATTTTTAAAAACTTTTTTTTATAGATTGACACAATGAAGGGAAAATGAGAGTGAGGGATGATCTGTGTACTGCAGAACCTCCATCCTGAGGCTGATGCGATCAAAGTCCCTATGCTCGTGCAGAACACAGCTGAACTGGTCTCCAAATAAAGGGTTGCAGCTGCCTTTTACGATGCGAGTGCGCCACTCCTGCAGCACGGCCCACAGGACTGGGGCCGACCCTTCCCCCTGAGAGGGTCACAACAGTAAGAAGCGTGAAAGGAGCAAAGAAAAGCTGTGTATTCATTTCTACAAATAAGATGCTGTAGATTCTGTTATGCACTGTGATGTGGTAAATAATAAAGACAAAATTACCTCCTCATCCGTAGAGCCCCCAAGTTCTACTCCTTCTGAACCTGCCCACATGAGACTAAGCTTTACAAATGGCTGGAGACTGTGCTTCTGGCTGCGGTCATGAAGCCCCTCCACCTGCAACACGGTGACCACAAGCTGGGACTGCAGCTGGTCATAGTAGATGGAGAAACGGAGCGATCCATCGACCTGGTATAAGAGGTTGTGTTAGTAAAGACACCAGGCACCAGATGCATCAGTCGATATGGCTTCTAAATTATGAAATGTACTGTATATTTTCTTGAAGTCATCCATCTTTGTTAACCTTAATAAGAATAGATCAAAGAGAGAGTTACATATATATCAGTTAGAATGTGCCATAAGAGCTTAGATCTGGATGATCTTAAATAAGAAGCCCACACACTACTAATACTTGAGGTCTATAGATGATAAATTCTAGACTTCAGTGACCATGTGATGTTTCCTCAAGCACCATCTTCAAGTCAAAATGTTTAATACCTTTGCTGAGGAGATTATGTTTTCACCTGGGTCTGTTTGCTGGTTGGTTTGTCTGTCAGCAGGATTACAAAAAAACGTCTGACCCCTAACTTTCTTTTCTTTAAAAAAATCTGCGACAGCTTTGAGTGAGTACAAACGGGAATGTTTGTGCCTTAACAAAGGTATGCGCTCTCACGTATGCCATTCTAGTTTGTCCAGTTTAATACCTGCAAGACTAATGACATTCCCATCGCCCTAAACTGTAGGCCTACTTTGCAAATGTTAGGATGCTTGGAAGCTAAGATGGTGAACTTGGGAAATATTACCTGCGAAAAAGCTTAAATCACAACCATGCCAAACCTTCAGTGAGTATGTTAATTCATTCCTTGCTCTCTGGCCCTGCAAAACATTTCTACCGCGCTCTTGCTCTCTTGTGGACATTTTGCAATGAACCCGGAGCATCCATATTAGAACAATGCACCATGAGCGCCCTCTCATGGACAAAATAAAACATTGCCACATTACAACAGTAAAACATCACACTATAACAGGCACGTCCAAACTATTCCACAAATGGCCGGTGTGGCTGCAGGTTTTCTTTTCCTGACCTGACTCATTTAATCAACTGATCTCAGTCTTCAGAGAGTTGATTTGTCACACTGTGTGCTCTTGACTGGTTGAAACAAAAACCTGCAGCCACACTGGCCCTTTGTGGAATAGTTTGGACATGCCTGCACTATAACATTCAAACCATAAACCTCATAGAACTGCATTGTTGCAGTGTTGTTAATAGAATAATACATCACCAATGATGTGTGACCTTTGTGGTCATTGTGCTATTTATCAAATTTAAGAGTCTAGTAGATCTTCCTGTTACAGTATATCTCCACAAACTACATAAACGGCCCATATAAAACAAGGAGTAGGAGATTCACACATTTTTATGCCAACTTAGGCTTCACACAAACCATTTAATGTATGTGTCCTGCTCCATATACACTGAGTAAACTACAGTTGTAAGGGCGCCTTGAGCAGTTTTTGAAGAGATTGAAGAGAGATTGAAGAGAAGCCATTAGACAAAAAGCGTAAAAAACAACAACAAATAGCCTGTTAAAACATAATTATACACTCATGTCCGCGACCGTTCTCACCTTGTCCTGCTCCTCCACGTGTCTGTCTGCCTGGCTGGATCCTGTGGGGGGACACAAGGTCTGAGACAGACAGCGACTCAGCCGGCCGACTTCCGTGCTGACTTCCTCCACCTGGAGCGGGAAGACATACAGCACACGCCATGTCTATCAGTGGCATTTTAGGGAACAGCATCTCCAGCGTTTATTTGACTTGTCACAAGAGCCAGCTCTCCTTATTTAAACAAGGGTGCTTTATGTAAATAGACAATGTTGCCTGTATGGAGCATCTCCATAGGCTACAGTCTGGACAAAAAAATAGGAACACCCAACAATATAAGGTCATTTTAAATCAACACAAACTCATAAAGCATAGATATTTAAGATATTAGTAATACAATTACTAATTCATAATAAAAATGTGTAATTGTCCGTCACCCATGACAATTGAAAATATTTGAGGCGCATGTCGACATCCACACTGTATCACTGAGGTTTTGATGGTGATTTATATGGCTTTATTGACAGGATAGCTTGAGAAATGACAGGAAATGGGATGATGTGCAGGAAATGGCCACTGGTCGGACTCAAAGCCGCCGCAGCGAGGACAAAGCCTCTATACATAGGTTGCATGCTCTACTGCACCAACTGAGATATTGGGATGCCCAGATAGTGATTTATAAGGCTGTGGCTATTTTATGTTGGCAGCTGTTCCTATTATTTTGTCCACCCTTGGATGTAGCTTTATCCTCATTTTAAAATCCTGATGAGAGTGCAGTGCTTGTCCCAATATATATATAAAAAAAAGCTCCGGTCCACCATCAACTCTGTCCAAACACTGTAAAAACAGAAAAACAACGAACTGGACTTATACTGACACAAAAACCACATGGTAGGAAAGAAGCAGACTGTCCCAAGTAAAATGGGACCGAATTCCTAAACACGCACACATGTAGGAGAGGATGAGACCAACATGGATACCTTGCCCAACCTGTCCGAAGTCCTGTTCTTTTTATTTCAGACATTAAAATCCCATTTTGAAAAAATCTGATCCAAGGTGGTTGAATCGACAGATTGCACCCTGAATATATAGTCCCCAGATTCTGTGTTTGCATGCAGCAGCCAACCATGGATCTGCTTCAGTTTTTACAAAGCCAAACACATCTTAATTGAACCTCAAGCATCTATAGATTTGTTAAGAAATCTGGTCATGGTGAGATAAAATACTTTTTATCCACACCCCTCATATGTCCTCTTACCCTTGTGCTTGGAGCTCCAGAGTGGTTTCCTGCTCTTCTTGACTTTTCTTCCGTGTAGAGCAGATCACTGTTCACTGCAGTAGGAATCAGACACAAGTTTACATTTGATATTTACCCCATTTTTTCTTTTTAATCTGATCTCTACTCACCAGTATCTTGCCGCATGTATGTGCTGGGTGACTGTGTGCAGCATCTGAAGATCTGCCATGCAAGGATAACCAGCGCCACCACAAGCAAAGTGACCGAGATGCCCAGGATACAGTACTTGACCGTGTCTGAGAACGGCATCCTCACGTCTGCAGCGTTCGACATGTGTCCCACAGGGGTCGGAAAGTCTATCAACACTGCCATCTCTGACTAAATCCATGTGGGCTACACAAGCCACTGCAAGACAGAAGGACAGACCATGTGAGGGGACTGCACTGTTGGTTATAGAACTCTGAGGCCACATAATAAACCCTTAGGCAGCCATCTTGGAGTCTTCGCTACAACTACAACAATTAAACAATTATTGCAATAAAGGGCTATTTAGAACTTCTTTCAATAAAAAATACTCATCACTAACAGCTGCTTTAAAATGTCAACTTGGGCTCTGGGAAACTGAGAAGAATTTGTCACTATATTCTGACTTTTTGGGGACTTCCTATTTAGAATTATTGGATGAAATAAAAATTAAAAAACTAATAATAATCAAACAAAAGTTATATATATATATATATATATATATAGCTTCCTGTACTGTTAATGCTGGCTCTCAGACACACTGTCATGGCTTACTGGGACGCTTGAAGAAAACTTCTATTCTTTAAGACTTGCTAGACAAACAGCACAAAATTAGCACCAAAGTGACATGAGTTCTTATTATGATTGTCTGCTTCACAACCTTCTTACTTTTTCAAAAATATATTAAGTTCTTTTTGACAAGCAACGAAGCAAAGATTCAGTTGTCCCCCTCATCATATTGCATGCCTGTGTCCTGGGCTAAGAGCACATTCATGCACACCCACATAAAATATATGAGTCAAAAACAGTCATGTCAAACCACCTTCATGCTTGCTTATTTCTGGAACATACTTAAATGGATGGGCTGTTTTGGTTTTTTTTTGGTAAAGAAAACCCCCGTGACTTTGGCATGTCAGAGAGACATGATTATCACATATCAGAGACAGCTTAGTCAAATATTACTTGTCCTGCTCACACTTCATGCAAAACAAGATGAACGTTATGAGTAAACTACGGAGATGTTACTAGTATGTATGTGCGATGTTCCACAAATAAGGCCTACGTGACTGGTGAATAGTAAAGACACAATTCTAACTTAAAAGTGTGCAGCACCTATGTCACCGCTTTCCACTTGAATCATGAGCCAGTACATAACAGCATGAGGGATACATGTAAACACTTACCTGTAGTAAGTGATGAAAACTGAGCTCATCTTCTTCTCAAGGAACGGAAGCATCTTCCTGTACTATAAATCCATGCTGAGCTCTTCTAAATTTCAGTTCAACGAAAGAACCTGACAGCAAGAGAAATTCAAAGCAGCACCTTATCATATAACTGTCCCTGCTGTTTGTGGCACTATAGGCACACCTCCTCTCCTCCAACTCTATCTTTCCACACACACACCCAGCACATGACTTCCAACTCTTGGCAAACTGGTTTGATTACATTTAAATGACATTTCAGGGAGCTTAACATCACCTGGTCCACTGCACTCTTTCCTCTTAAAGTTTCCTCTGCAGACCTGCTTGTCAAGGGCTCAGGTCAGGGAGCTCCTTCAAACAAAATATGGATTTTAAACAATCAATTTGCCTCTGATACAAGGTAGCACAAGAAATGCTGCTGAATTCCAAGCTGATATGCTTTTCTATTATATACCAGCATATTTACATTGAAATGTAATAATTATATCAAATATGTTCCCTACATTAGCTGTTAAGAGTACTTTGTTTTTTTTCTAAGTTGCATGTTGAACTTCTGCTCTGTTCAGTGGCAGCTCTGCTTTATCATGCAACTGTATCCAAACCAGCTGCGGTCGCAGGTGCTGTAAACTGATAAGAACCACTCAACTCGCTTACAATTGTAACAGCTGAGACAGACTCATTGTCCCGACACTTTTCATTGTCAACATTATCTTGTCACTTATCATTTTCCAGGACTGCCTGCCGAAAAAAAAAAAACAGTGGGGAAGATGAAATGTGTCTTAAAAAAGGACCTTCTTCAACACTAGAAGACACGTAAAGTCACCCTGCAGGAAGACAACGTTATGAGGTTAATCAAGTTTGGCTTATCTGAACTTGCAATTCCAAGAATGAGGAAGAAAAAAAATTCGACTAAACTTCCTTGTCAACAAAACCGAGGAGCTGATTGATTTCAGAAAAAAGGAGACAAAGACAGACATCCCTGTCGAGTTTTAGGTTCCTAGGAATGGATATCACTGAGAACCTGTCATAGTCTTCACACATTGCAACCCTGATTTAAAGAAAAAAGGCACAGAAAAGACTTCATAAGGAAACTTAAGTGGCAAACATCCTAAACTGGCATGGTTTGTGCAAAGCCCAGGACTAGATTCTCTAAAGCAGGTGATTAAAACCACCCAGAACATAGGTACCCATCTACAGAGCATCAGTCACATGGGTGAAGTGATACATCTGCACGAGCCCAAAAGAAGACACCTACACCCAGCCACACTCTGCAAAAGACACAGAAGTACCTGCTGCCATACCACCAGACTATGGAGCATCTACTTTCCTCAGTCTGTGAGACTCCTGAACTCATCCTCAACAATCCACCATAACAAAATAGCTTTTATGGTGTAGCATAAAGGCCCTACATTCCCATTATTGTACAAAACAAAGACAAATGAATGAACCTTGTTTGACCAGGAAGAATATACTTCACAGATTTCCACTAGAAGATGATTTTGTATTATACACTTCATACAGTTAAACTGGTTTATAAATGATCCAAAGACACTTTTTCAGGTTCACATATTCTGTGTGTTCATATATTTAATCTCTGCCCGTTGTAGAGTGTACTAGATATACTGAAAGGATTAATTTAATCAGACAATAATCATGTCCATTCAGTCTCCCAGCATTAAGCAGGTGCAATAACTCCACCTAGTGGCCCAAGGTGTCCTACCCACACAGCTACATCTATGTCAATGAGTCTCTAGATAAACAAATGACCAGTCCAATGTTAGACTTTTCAGTCCTGCTCTGTGAATAGTATGGTAGTGAAACCTTGCACCATGCTCTGACCATGCTCTGAATGACCTAGCTACAGTTGTACAGTGTAAAGTATCGAAAGCAACAACATGGCTGAACTTTTTGGTACCTTGTTACTTTTACTGGAAGGCACACGTGGACACTTTCATTACTGTCAGAAAAAATAAACAAAAGCTTTTAAATGAGGTAACACGTCTATATCAATTTATTTACACAGCAACGTTCACATGGCAAACTAGTGTATTTTAATACAGTATCTAACTTTTCTTTTTTCTACTGTAAACTGTGGGAAACATACAACTTAAAATAGACAGAAATTGGATAGAGTCGCGGGTGTGGGGAGAAATGTCAGAAAACTTTGGGTAATGTGGAAGGTTTACTGGCAAAATGTTAAATCTCATGAATCACTCATCAGTTTACATCTATAACATAACTTTGGATGGGTTGTGATTGATGTTTGTTCTGTTAGAAATGAACCTAGAAATGAAAATGAAATGCTGACTATGAAATAAGGGGCAGGGGAATGCACTGGGAACACTGACAGTGGATTTGCTGTGTTATCTGACCAAAGAAATTTGTCATTTTATGTTTGCAATCTGACAGCTTACTTTTTTTAATGTTTGAGGCGTAGAGGGCTGCACTGAACTAGAAGTAAACTCTATGCACAGCATTTGGCCTAAAAGACAAGCTAAAGCACAAAGCAAACCCTGCCCATCCAGAGTACATATGAACACTTCAAAGTCATGTCCTTATTAGATATTAACACTGTAGCACTCAAAAAAAGATCCTCTCATTGATACATTCGTATTTGCATAGCTGACATTGATCAGCAGCTGAATCAACAGCCACTGGACTCAGTTTGTGGTTCTTATAACCACGCTGCTCATTACTCATGATGATCAGGGTCACCAAGGCAACACCTCTCCTGTAAAGTTCAGAAATGAGCCGTGATCCTTCTCAGTCAGTCCACCAATCACAGACAGGATGGAAGTAATGCTCTCCTCTGGACTCAGTGGAGCCTGGAAGGAGACGAACAAACACAAATAATACAACCAGTCACACAAATAAAAGGTGGTATATTTTGGTCAAATGTATTCTCTGAAACATATTTTCATTCACTTACAGTGAATGTACAGTAAACAAAAAGAAAATTGTACTTTTCTCAGTGTCTCTGTAAGAGTATATTACCTGAGAGCCCCCCATGTCAGTTCGGACCCATCCAGGGTGTACAGCCATACAGAGAATCCCATCAGGCTCCAGGTCTACAGCCATACAGCGACTCACCATGTTCAGGGCACTCTGAGAAGGCAGGCAGACACAACTTAACATGCCAGACAATGCATACTCCAGACCACTACAATGCAGTTACACCCAACACCACAGCACATGTTGCATGAGGCGGTTGCTGGAAGGTTTTCAAACATTTCCTAAAATTATAGAGTAAAACTATTGTATATGCCTCATCAGATTTGCATTTTTTATGAATTGGTATTACCTTGGACGTCCTGTAGGGGTACCATTTGAAGTTGTTAGCCCGTTCCCCCCAGACCAGCTCTACAGAGCCCAGCAGAGAGGTAATGTTGATGACTGCTGCCCTCTGGATGTCCATTTTACCCGCAGCACCTGCTCCTCCTCTGGACGCAGCTCGTTTCAGCAGAGGCAAGTAGGCCTGACAGGGACAGAAAAATAAAAAAACATTCCAGCTGAATCAAACTACTGTTCAGGCTTCTCATGAGAGGGGCCCATAATAAGTATGTTCAGAAGCATCAGAGCATCATGAGTAATATCACACTGTACAGTCTGTGGGTAGAGATACTATGGTGCCCTCTTGTGGCAGCATATCCAACTTACACCCTGTACTCCACTATACTCACAGATGTTTATATTACTTTATCCATCCAATTTATATCAATAATGTTAGACGAAATAACACAAACATCACTCAATACTGTTCCAACAGAGCCACCACCAGTGTTGGGTAATAACCCGTTATTAGTAACGCCGTTACGTAACGCTGTTACTTTATTCAGTAACTAATAATGAAACGCAAAGTTTTTTAAATTCAGTAACTCCGTTTCCGTTACCAAACGCTGCGTTACTCCGTTCCTTCTGGTGAGGTTTTACAACAGCACAGTTCCCATAACATTTTGGCGATCAATAAAGATTAATTGAATTAAAAAACAAAGCACTTGCCACCCTCTAGTGTCCCACACATAATCATACACGCGCCATGAAGAAGACTGGACAGGTCAGGGCACGGCATGATGGCGAGTGAGTAAGTTTCTCCTCGTGGAGGTATTTACATTATTTTCAACTGGAGAGCAGAGGGAAAAACAACATTTCGGTAACTACCATTGTTCAGGTTTGATTTTGATCAGCTGGTGGTGTTATGCATCGTTTTCATATTTCATTGTCTTAAACAGAAGTTTTTAGGTGCTGAGTGAAAGCACATTAATTTGTCCGACTTGATTCTGAATAATAATTCAGATTATTTATATCAGAATATCATTTTCAGTTATTTATATCAGAATGTCTGTATTTGCTTTTAAGTTTGTTTTTGAATACCAAATAAGAAGGATAGGCTTGCAGTTTATAGCCTATGGGAGACCTTATGGCCTGACTGAAATAAATAGGCATTGAAAAAATACTTTGGTGTTTGTGTCAAGGTGTGTTGGTGCACAACAGATCATATTGCTTGGATGATTAGATTCAGTGATGTGGATGCAAATGAATTGAAACAGTTGTTTTAATCAACAGTTTGTATTATTCAGCATCAGTACATCACTGAAATGATGGCTAGAGAGGAACTCAATCAATCAACCTTTATTTAATGGGAGCACTGGAAAAATGTTTTACAGTAACTAAAAAGTTACTTTCTCAGTAACACATGACTTTTTGGTTTAAGTAACTGAGTTACTGAGTTACTTTTTTACAAAGTAACTAGTAACTGTAACTAGTTACTATTTTTCAGTAACTAGCACAACACTGGCCAGTGGCCACTACAGAGTAAATCCTGCAAAATGTTCACTCTACACCACAACAAAAAGTAAAAACATATTATACAATTCTTTCCACTAATCCATTCATGGTTTAGTCCTTTAAACAGTGGAAATAGCAAAAATGTTTCAAAATCCCAAGGTGACGTCTTCAAAATGCTCTTCAAAATACTCAAATATGTGAATCTACCGACATCAGATGTTTCAGCATTTTTTCTTGGAATAATGGTGCAAACTGTTGCTGGATGATCAAAGTAGCTTCCAATGCCTTTTCTAGCCGTGTACAAATAAAATAATCAACTACTATTTATCACCACTTATGCAAGGTGATAAAATTGGAAATGTGAATATAGCATGTTCTAGCCCCAGTGGTTTTTAACCTTTTAAAGTCATGACCAATGACAATGTAAAACTATTCCTCAGCCTAAAATATGCTACTCTACACCCATCTGTCCAGCCCTGGAAAATAACTCCTGACCTCTTGTCCTACAACCATTGTTGTAGCTCATAGAGAACAGTACAGGCTTCTGCTTTATCTGATTCAATACTGAGCCCCCCACCCCACCTTTACACAATTGTTAGATTGCAGTGTGGCCTTGTAGTTACAGAGACTGTCCTTCA
Organism: Diplodus sargus; assembly: GCA_903131615.1. Taxonomy (NCBI): domain Eukaryota; kingdom Metazoa; phylum Chordata; class Actinopteri; order Spariformes; family Sparidae; genus Diplodus; species Diplodus sargus. Next base: position 22,346 of record CAEMYA010000708.1, on the reverse strand, counting down.
ACTGGAGCAAACTGTGTGTCAGCAAGCATCTGCCCTGCTGACATGTTCTTGATCATCTGCTGAATTTTACCCGCGCAGGGTGCCGCTCTGTAGTCCGCCCTGTACTCTGAGGGCAACTGAAACCAGACTTTTAATTAATATTTATGAAATGCAGTCGGCCCAGGCAAAAAAAACAGATGTCTGGCTTCTTTTCTTTGCAATTTCACTATCTTTTAAAGTGAGAGCTGAAGTGACTGACAAGACAAAAAGTGCAAGTGAGTAAACAGAAACCTTCAGTGAACAAAATCAGATGACAGACATTACCTTGGTGATCATTAGAGGAGCCACAGCATTCGTGTGGAAGTTTTCTATCATCTTCTCTGCGGTAACAGTATGAAAGTCGGCCACCACATTGATCCCAGCGTTGTTGATCAGGCAGTTTAAACCCTCTTCTTGTACCAGCCGGTCCACCTCTTCTACAGACTTCTCTATACTCTCCTGGTTCACTACATCTGGCAGAGAGACACGTCAACACTGTGAATCACCAAGGACAAAAAAAATTTAAAATGGAAGAAAATACAAGCTTAACATTATCATCAGGAAATTTAATAAATAAACCAAATAACTTTTAACACCTTCAGTGCACAGGATGTATGATTGTTTGTTGGTGATTAACCCTCAGAGACCTAGGCAGCTGCTGGTGGTTGTTGTTCTAATATGTTTCAAAACTTTTGAACTGCTAATCCTGTCAATATGCTTGAAACACTCATGCAAAGCTTAGTTTCTCAGCTGTACAGTGGTATCACACAGGGTCCACAGTGAATTCTGCAGCATTGATTCATCAAGGAAACCCACATAGTTTCTTCCTCTGGGCTGACAGACATTGATTGTAGCAAAGCTACTTTTGTTGTTCGTGTTCAGTGGACAACACATTTCTCTGAGAAAAAGTCACTTTGCCTCAGTGTTTTCTGTTATGATTTATAACCTTTCCATTATCTCTCTAATTTCACAGGACACATCTAAAGGTGCAGCAAATGAAATAGAGGATTACACCAGTTTTTAAATGAAACACGACGAGGATAATCATACTTGTCAAGTATCCCGTTTTGGCCGGTAAATCTCCCGTATTTTAACCTGCGTGGGCTCGGGTGGAGTAAAAAAAAACAAAAAACGTTCCTAATCTGAGCTCTTTCACTATCCTCATGATAACTGCCACCTGCAGTAGCCTACTATAGGTACTTTAGGTGGCAGTTTTCGTGAGGTTTGTGTGTGATGTCAGATGATGAGTGACAACTCATATAACAAAGCAATATGAAATGAAAAGAACGTGTGGAATGAAAATAAAATGCAAATGTAAAGACAAGCAATGTTAAATGAACAGAAAATATGCAAATACGCCTTTAAATAAATGCTCTTCATATATACCCTTTTGTGTTTACATTTAGGCTATAATCAATGTTCACAGCATGTCAATGTCAACTAAGGTAGGCCTATAATTGGCTTTATGCACAGCTACACTACTTCCTGAACTTCAGCCAGCTCCTTTATTTCCTGTCTGCCATTATTGGACAAACTGATTGATCCAGGTGTGTCTGATTATTGTTGTTGTGACTACTGAGGTCAGGCACACCTGGATTTATCAGTTTGTCCAATAATGGCAGACAGGAAACAAAGGATCTGGCTGAAGTTCAGGAAGTAGTGCAGCTGTGCATAAAGCCAATTGTAGTTTATAAGTGATTGACAAGTGGTGATTTTAGCTTTCTTGTACACCTGTCTTAAAATATAAGGGATACTGGAGCTTGGTTGGTGGGACTGCTCGCAGCGGGCGCCGGAAAATTTCCCTTATTTTCAAATCCAAAACTTGACAGGTTTGAGGATAATATTGTAAAAAATGGCTGTAATTTTCTTATGAAAAGGTCAGATGTAGAAAAAACATTCTTACGGAACTCTAAAACTTAAAAGTTCTTCTTTTTAAATAAACATATCTAAAAAGGAACCTTACTGAGATTCTGTCTGAGTTCACAGTAAAACACATCACATTGTGACTCGGGTCAGCTTTTTATGGCTTCAGGGACGATATCGATTATCATAAATCAAGATGACCAGGATCGATATTCATTTGCAGTCAAAATTGTCAAATTACCAGTGATGGAATGAACCTGTACAATTTAATCAAGTACAGCGCTACAATGTTCAGGAACTTTTTTTTTGAGTATTTCCATTTTCTGCTACTTGATACCTGCTACCTCTCCACTACATTTACTTGATCAGTTGAGTTAATGGTTACTTTGCAGTCAGATGATTCAGTGTTTATCGGCTATTATTTATGATGTCTTACTAATCAGATAGTGTTGTGGGCCGGACACTGTGCAAGTGAATGTTGCATCAGAGCCAAAGTGGCACATTTTTAATGATCTTATCAGCAAATCGACAGAAGAATCACAGCTACAGATAATCTTAAAATCGCTGAATATCTGCCTGCTAATCGAATTTTAACTGGCGATTTATCTTATTTTGGTGAATTAATCCATTGTCAGTCAAAGCAAATGCAATATTGAATAAACCAGACTGAAACTTAACGTTCTCCTTAATCAAATAATCATTGTTCAACGTGTTAATATGTCTGAATAACTCCATAACCAGCGGGATAAAGACACCATGAGATGAAGAGAAAATTATTAATTTATTCCCATCTAAAATATACAGGCTCTTGTCTTATGGGGGGAGTTGTATTTAGGCACATACACACTGTTATGGTAGTTTTCTTACATTGTTAACACTGTCTGTTCACACTCATCGTTCTCTGTCTTACCCAGAGAGATTATGTGGATGTTGGGATGTTTCTCTGCCAGTTCCTGGAGGTTCTGTAGATCAGAAACACATCATGTCATTGTCCATTCCCGAATGTGTCCAGAGAGGGATCAATGGCGCCCTCGGTGTCGTTTAACTTGAACTCATTACCTAATTCACGTGTACCGTTATTTAGGTCGAGTCACTATTCGTCTGTTCATTACTTTAGACACTACACGTTGTTTGGCTACAGGACGGTTTGCTTTAAAGCTACCAGCCGTAAGTGTAGGTGTTTACCTGCGCGCTTGAGGGCTGTCTGGTCGTGGCTATAATCTTGCCGGGTGAGAAACCTCCACTGGCCAGGCTGTCGACTATCTGCAGGCCGAGCCCTCGGCTGGCTCCCGTTACCAGCACAGAGCCGCAGTTTTTGAAATTCTTGACAGCACTCATCACTAATTTGACCTGGAACAAACACTGCCGGGCTCAGAGACCACCCGAGGGTCCGCTCACTGAGCTCCCGTGACCAGCCTGTGCTAATCCTGCACTTCTCGCGCGATTTCTCCGGTAGGTGGGGGGCTCGCTCCACTCGACCAAAACAAACCAGAGCCTCTACACAAGGGAGATGGTTCAAGAAAGGCAAGAACAGCTGCGAAACCCAGACCCTAGAGCAGGAACTGAGTTTGGTCACACAAAACAGTGAAAATGTACGAAGCCCTGAAGGTGACATTGATGTGTTTTACTCGCGCGAGCGAGATATTAAGTCGTACTCGCAAGATAGTAAGTCGCGCGAGAGAGATAGTAAGCCGCAGTCGCGCGCACTAGTTAAAAAGAAAACACATGTCACCTCCAGGTCTGTTAAAGTAATTTTGACACTCTCTCATCTTTGTTTTTGGGAAATGTTTAACTGCTTTTTTAAAATTTGAAATGGTCCTCTGTGAACTAACTCTCATCTTACTTTGTCAGTTAGAACAGATGGCCAGTCAGCTTTTAGTCCTGATGCTGTGTCACTCTGCTGTGCTGAGGTAGAGAGAGAGGAGCACCTGATGCTGTGTCACTGGGCTGGTGGTGAAATATGTTAAAAGTGCATCTGAAGAGACAAGAGAAGTATATGTGACCACTGGATGTTACATTTTAATAAAAAAACATGCTTGGTGTGTGCTATACATAAGACTAATATAGACTAATAATGAAAATATAATAAGATTCATTCAACTTTATTGTCATTGCATCAGTCTAAGCAGAGTGCAAAAAGCAGTAAAGTGCAGTGATATATGTTGCTTATGAATGATAAGGGAAAGCTAAGGTGTGGAGTATTAACAGTAATACACTGCACTTTAACACTGATGTAAACTTTAACAAACATAAACTGTGACACCAAAAACCAAAGGCTTACAACAACCCTATTACTTACAAAGGGGATGGGAAACGAATAGCATTCTAACCCTACATACAAGCAGGAAAACACAGCCAACAGGCTAAAATAACACCTTAAATAACACCTTAACAGGCCAAACGTTAACTTTCCAAATGTCCCTGATGAATTTAAGGTGGAGTAACATTAACTTACGTCGACTCAGCTATTTATTGATTATTAAACAATGCTGCAATCATCCGAAGTACGCTAGCAAGCTAACACTCTGCTCCAAAAAATATTAATATCATTCACTCCTTCACATTGACGTTACTGGACCTCCATCTTCTTCACATTTTTCTTCCTCTTCTCCCTCTTCCTCTGGTTTCAGTGTTTGGGACGTTGTGATTCCGCAGGCTAGAGTTAGAGAGAAGTCAAGGCTCTTAGAAAAACGTAAAGCCTCTGTACAGAGATTTTAACTGGATATGCAAAAGTCTCTGGTTTCTGCTGATGTGTCTCTGTTACCTACAACAGCAAATGAGCCCATCAGTGTGAAGGCTATTTCTAAGTAGTCTAATTCTATACCTCTGAAAGGCATTGGTCGGGTCGGACCACTGACGAAACGATTTACAGCAGTCAGACCGGAACTGACCACACTCAGGACCATAGACATGGGAAGATACGGCATAGCTGTTTTGTTGCAACACTAGCAAGTGCTAATTGAGCTAAAACTTTTGTCATGGCTGAAAATGAGACAAAGAAGAGAATAAGAATTCGAACCGAAGACCAACGAAAGGCCAAGAGGGAATCCGATCGAGCGAGGGCTAAAACACGGATAAACATAGGCGATTCCTTCGAGAGATGGAGAGAGTTGTGGGGCTTGAAGGGATTCAAGTCAGATCCAGAATTTGCCCGATTCCTCCTAGACAGGTATGTAAATTTTATTTCATTCATGAAATGTAATGCGGGACGTAGTTTACATCAATACATGAATGTATGTTGTTACAACAAAGCTGGCTAATGTTAGCACTAGATTAGCTCTAGACACTACACTCGTAAAAACAACAACAAACGTCTTAGATCACGCATCCATTTCAGCTGTGTGTATGCCACAGCCCAGCCGACCTGCAACGATGCATCGGTAATATCCTCTGTCATTATAAATGATTCAGTTTCTTACTTAGAACAAAACATCCAGCACAACCACTGTGACTTTGCTGTAACGCTAGCTCTGTAGCACCGTGGCTAATATATATAGCTGGGAAACTGAAGTGCAACAGCAGCATTACACACAGTGACAATAGCAACATAAAGAAAAAAAAAAGTTTTCGAAGTAAGTCCCGTCTTCTTTCCGACGTTTCCAAAACAAATCTACATGCGCCGGCCAGACAAACGTCTTCACGACAGTGGGCGCTAGGGCTCATGGGAAATGCAGTCTTCATTCCAGCAAAACACCACCGCTTTCGTCCACCGGGGCCGCCAAAATCAACACTAAATGAAAAGTCTGTACAGGGGCTTTAATGTCAGAAATATTTGACACATCCTCACACACACACACAAACATATAATTTACAACAAGTTTACAAACAGTTAAAATTAAGATTAAGATAAAATAGAATGCTACTTTGTTGATCCCCCTTGGGAGACATTCACAGGTAACACAGCCATGCAGATGGAAAAATAAGTAGCCAAGGATAAAACAACATTTGAATAAAAATATAATAAAAGCTATTTGAATAAAAATAGGCATACTATATACAGTAACTGTCATTGTGTGTACATGATGTGTGCAATATATAATACACTCTCAGAAAAAAGGGTTCATTAGGGTTCTATATAAAACATCAAGGTTCCATATAGAACCCTAAGGTTCTATATCCTCTACCAAAGAACCATCTGTCTATAAAGGTTCTACAACATTTCTGTCTGTCACTCAAAACCGACGGAGACTGTCTTACGGGGTAACGTTCACTGAAGTCTCGGTCCGGAGGGCTGACCGTCGCAGAGATTTTTTTTCATCAGAAACACTCGGTGAGGTGAAGTTTTTTTGCCGGTGACAGACACATGGCAGAAATGTGACGAGGAGTCTGTAGGACGGGCGGGAGGAAGGACGCTTCTCCACGTACAGCTGTGGTATTTTTAACTTGTTGCCAAAGACAGTTACAGTTACTACGTTACCTTAGTTTGGTTCTGTAACGTTGTTTTGTGGGACATTTCTCTGTATTAAGTTGAGTGAGGAATCTGTGCAGTTAACAGACCATCAGATAGACACGCCCTCTTCTCTTCTTAGTGTATTCAATTGATTAGTCATGCAACACAATTTTGTAATGTCCTAGAATTCGAATTCTTTATTTGAGTACCTTTAGCAGATATGAGATTAAAATGCGATTAATTAGATTACTTAATTACAAATCCTGTAATTAATTAGATTATTTTTTTGTATCTTGTCTGTATCATGTATATAGGCCTATATATAAACTATCAACTGTATCTGATTTATTTTACACCCTGTGTTATGCGTGCTAAATGTGTAGGCTTATAGACAGTGTTGTGCTAGTTACTGAAAAATAGTAACTTGTAACAGTTACTTTGTAAAAAAGTAACTCAGTTAGTAACTCAGTTACTTAAACCAAAAAGTCATGTGTTACTGAGAAAGTAACTTTTTAGTTACTGTAAAACATTTTTCATGTGCTCCCATTAAATAAAGGTTGATTGACTGAGTTCCTCTCTAGCCATCATTTCAGTTCTGTTCTGATGCTGAATAATACAAACTGTTGATGAAAACAACTGTTTCAATTCATTTGCATCCACATCACTGAATCTAATCATCCAAGCAATATGACCTGTTGTGCACCAACACACCTTGACCCCATCACCAAAGTATTTTTCAACGCCCATTTATTTCAGTCAGGCCATAAAGTCTCCCATAGGCTATAAACTGCAAGCCTATCTTTCTTATTTGGTATTCAAAAACAAACTGCAAAAAAGGTGGCTTAAAAGCAAATACAGACATTCTGATATAAATAACTGAAAATGATATTCTGATATAAATAATCTGAATTATTATTTAGAATCAAGTTGGACAAATTAATGTGCTTTCACTCAGCACCTAAAAACGTCTGTTTAAGACAATGAAATATGAAAATGATGCATAACACCACCAGCTGATCAAAATCAAACCTGAACAATGGTAGTTACCGAAATGTTGTTTTTCCCTCTGCTCTCCAGTTGAAAATAATGTAAATACCTCCATGAGGAGAAACTTACTCACTCGCCATCATGCCGTGCCCTGACCTGTCCAGTCTTCTTCATGGCGCGTGTATGATTATGTGTGGGACGCTAGAGGGCGGCAAGTGCTTTGTTTTTTAATTCAATTAAACTTTATTGATCACCAAAATGTTATGGGAACTGTGCTGTTGTAAAACCTCACCAAAAGGAACGGAGTAACGCAGCGTTTGGTAACGGAAACGGAGTTACTGAATAAAAAAAAAATGAGTTACAATATTAGTTACTGAATAAAGTAACGCCGTTACGTAACAGCGTTACTACCCAACACTGGTGGTGGCTCTGTTGGAACAGTATTGAGGGATGTTTGTGTTATTTCGCCTAACATTATTGATATAAATCGGATGGATAAAGTAATATAAACATCTGTGAGTATAGTGGAGTACAGGGTGTAAGTTGGATATGCTGCCACAAGAGGGCACTATAGTATCTCTACCCACAGACTGTACAGTGTGATATTACTCATGATGCTCTGATGCTTCTGAACATACTTATTATGGGCCCCTAATAACGCGTTACTACCCAACACTGCTTATAGACTACTTAATTAACCACCTGCCCACTTTATTGATCTTTTATTGTTTAATTAATGTGAATGCTAATGGCATTCACACTATTGTTCTTCTGGAATTTATTAAAGTTTTTATTCTTCTTCCTTACGTTTTTCGGCACGCTTCTTCTCCTACAAATCTTGAGCTATTTTAAACCATTCAACCATCAAAATGCTCAGCACTTTTAAGGACATTACTGCTATTACTTTTGGCATTTCTATCTTTTATAATTTTGGATATTTTTTTAATGCAAAATTTTGCCCATTCATCCTTATGGGGAATTTTTCAAATTTCATTCTGCTATAACTTCAGCATACCTTCAGCTATTGCAACCGTTAAGCTTTTCAACCTTTCAGCTTTTTCAGAAATTCAGCTTTTTAAAAAAAAAAAAAAAAAAACTTTGACGCAAATGGGAAAACCTTAAAATCCTCTTCAAAACTCATCGCCTTTCAACCTCTAATTCTTCCTCATACCTTGAGTTAGAGACACAATTCCAAATTTAAAACACTCACATAATCTTGAACTATTGGGCTATTCAGTTTTTGAAAATATCGTATGGCTTTGAAATAATCACAGTTTTAGTTTGAAGGAGTTTTAGCCCGTCTTCTGAGTTTATAATGGGTGTGTATTGCGTCGGCTCGAGTGTGTGACATCATCGCATCATTAGCTTCCTTTTTTATAAAAAAAAGAAGTTTTATTTAATATTTATTTACGGCATATTTATTGATACCGGCTATTTAAGGTTAGAGTGTTTCGGTTGTTTGTGTTAAATTTTAAACAAAGTTTTATTTGAATTTCCGTCTGCTGCTGAATAATTTCTCTCCTTTCTTACAAACATATTACACAATTAAAAGTGACCTTCCTCCACGCATCGGCCGTCTTTAATTGATCCAGTTTAGATTCTGCCAGAGCCCGAGCCCGGGTCGATATTTCCCTCCACTATCCTCGGGCCAGGCCCTCGATCAAGCATTTGTGTTTTGTATTTTTTTAATAACTCAAAATAATGACTGTATTTCCAGCTACAAAACACGCATCTCTCTCCTCCCTCCATGTTGTTTGAGTCACTGCATGGTCTAACGCGTAAGTGAGTTGTCCTCATACTGAAAACGTGACTTGTTGCACACGCGACATCACTCCCTGAGACACAAGAAGAAAGTAAAAATATAAAATTTTATAAAGGAAAATGACAAAAATAATACACAGTAACTTGAATAAGTACCTTAATCTGATTACTGGTTTGGAAATATTAACGCGTTAGATTAGTCGTTACTGAAAAAAGTGGTCGGCTCATGATTACAGTTAATGTGTCGGGCCAGGCCGGGCTCGGGTCGGGTGGGGCTTGATTTTGTGGGCCCGATCTAAACTCTAATCCCTACACGCGAACAGGGTCAAATCGTAGAGGACCAGTGCTGTGTTCCGATATTCATACTTCCATGAGTACACTTAAACGTAGAACACTATCCGCACTGACTAAGTACGCAGATTTCAGCAGGTGAGTATTGTTCCAAATCTAATACTCCGTGGTGCACTAAACGGAAATTCCGATCACAACAACTCGTCAACCGCCCAAAACATCCCGCTTTGAACGGTGAACAAAAGACATTTACGACTTCACTTTTTAACCATTACAACCATTACAATCTTATGGCTCCGTTAACGCAGGCACTGTGTAGAATGCGCCGACGTCATCATCAACGTTACCTCCTCCTCCTGATGGTGGCAGACAATGTAGGTGTAATTTTTTTTCTCTACCAACGTAACCCATACAACAGCAGCATTAGCTCGTGTACAACCTGTCATTTAAGTTATGGTGGAGGATTACTTTTATGATCAAGTTATTACAGTCGTAGACATTATGATGATATAAATGATCAAGTTTAGTCTACAAGTTTAGTGTACTAGTACTACTAATGCTGTTTTTCTTAAAAATTCTTACCATGTGGAACCCTTATTCTTGAATTGAAAATGCAAACGTTTTACATACCCAGGTTACTGTGTGAAAACACATAACAGAGATAACTTCAAAGAGGCTTTGATTGTCATGCCTAGTACAATGTGCAGAATTACCTTGCTTTCTTAATACTTCTCTATTTTTCAGTTCATCTGCTATATAGAAATAACTGCTCAGAGTATCTGTAAAGTTGTGGTCTACAGATGGAGCAGACAAAAAGCGATTCAGCACAAACATTTGATATGTATATTCAACCCAGTATCACGTCAAAGCGTGAAACAGCCCGCCGGTCCACCGTGTCAGTGTCACGGTTTGCCTCTCTCAGGCGTGACAAGTGCAGCGCAGTGCCAGCAGGGGGTGCTAATTCGATCTTTACTCAATGCCAACAACTTTGCCCGGAGGAGGAGAGAGAAAAAGAATCATACAGTATCCCAAATTCCCTCCTTGTCAGGTAAGCTAATGACACATGGCCAATATATATTTTATTTTTTGCCATTGGCTTTTGTTTTAAATATTTGAGGTTGCCTGTGAGTGTTGTCATGTTAAATACTAATTTAGCGTAACATTAGAGAGCTGAAATGTATTAATGCTAGATTCAATTAGGGAATATCGTTATGCTATGGAGTTCGCTGTTTTAGTATTTAGCTTTACATCTAACTGAAAGGGTTAAGTTGAGTAGTAATCATGGATCTATAATAATATACATCCACGGTAGTAATATGCTATATTGCTGACTTACAACAGCACTGCCCCATCTGTAATATGTCTGTAATATGTTGATCAACATAATGAACATCAGCATCTATTACAGACCGGTCAGTGCTGTCGTAGCAATACAATATATTGCTATATTTTTAGTGATCGTCACTGTCATGTCACTGTTGTAGCTGCTGGATGGGGGAGCTAGTTTCAACTACTTTATATACAGATACAGACTGGAAGCATTGTGTGGGCGCTGAGCAGCGCGTGTCATCACTACACTGCTGTAGCTCTCAAGTGTGTGTTGTCCACACAGACAGCGTGGCTGCTCCCAGCCCTATCTTTCTACATAGAGTTTGCCATTGACAGTACCTATCAACAGTACAATGTTTCATTTCAATGGCAGAGCCAGTTAATCCTTAAAGGGATCATTCATTCATGATGCACAGTTTATGTATCAAGTGCTCAACGTGTGCTGCGTTTGATCCCAGATGAAGAAACCTTTGATCGCAAGCCGTCATGGTAAACTCGTATTCTAAAATCACATCTCTAAACCAATGGAAAAAAATGGGTCCATTAAAAATTAAAAGCAGAGTGACAAATAGACTTGACTGAATTGGCGAGTTATGAAAATAAGCTTTGACAAATTAATGGTCCGTCGCCAGACAAACTGTCTAAGTTTATTGTTTATGTGGTAGACATTGTTAAATTCAAATACTTTTTAAATTCATTTTTACATATTTGAAATGTTTTCCTGTAATTAACAGATGGAAGTGTGTCACATCAAAGGAAAGGTGTGTTATGAACTGATTGAAAATTTGTGTAAATCTAAACATTTGAATTGACATTAATAGTTGTGAGTCTTCATAGAGGCTATATTTGCATCTTTAAGTGGCTGTGTCTTATTAGGTTTGGGTGATATGTCCATATATAAGTATAACCCCTCCTATCTCAACATACTCTTGTCATGCTGTAATGTTACTATTTCATATTTTTTCCTTTCAGAATGCCCACACACAGTGACAGGGAGCCAGGATTTTTACACTGTGAAGAGGGTTGTAAAATACAAAGTTGTCAAGGTTATAATCCAACTCAAACACTACACAGCCCCCCGCCCCTCCTGGAACCTGATTTTGATTTGATTGTGCTGTTCGACTTGGCTTTTAATTGAAGTGTTACTCTGTTTGGCAGGAGACTAATTCATCTCTTAGAATTGAAAAAGTATATTTGTCACGAGTTTAGGAGAGATGGGTGTTAGGTGCACCACCAAACAGGGAAAAGGGAAGCAAGACTAAAAGAAGATAAATTATTTATGGGGCACTTCCTGCTCTTCATGGCTGGTACAGTAGACACAAAAGCAATCTCTTAACTTCACCACTTCTGGAAAGTCCCAAGTTACAGAATGTTACAGTTGAAAAGGGCAAAAAGTATTCAAGAGTATGGTATATCTGTAATGTCTTACAAAGATCTGACACTGAAAAAAGTGTCACTATTTTGCAGGGCCAAATGATGAAGCAGGTAGAGTGGGAGCCATGCCAACTCTGGTATGTATGATTTCTCATTACTTAAATGCCTCCAGTATAATTCCAGAGACTTGTAGTAGTACAATCTACCAAAGTTCACTGAAGCAGTTTCTTGTGGCTCTTTGTGGCCCAGCACCTTACTAAGACACTTGATATATATACTGTGTATCGTACTTGCCATTAACACTGACTACATTTACATGCACGACAACAATCCAGTTTTGTTCCATGAAATGAAAAAAATATTATGCCCAAAGTAAAAATTCACTGCTGAAATACTCTGAAGTGACTGTGAAGGTCTTAAGCCCCCCACACACCGCCCAGACGTCCAACTGCCTTATGCGACCACTCTCCGACCACTCTGTTGCCTCTCGTCTGACCCGTCGGCACAAAAGTTGCATTAAAACACACCACTTCGACATGCTGCCAGCTCCACAGTTGCGTGTACGTTCTGTGATTGTGCGAGATGCAATTAGCGGCTGGCGCTTGTGTTGTGAGTTGTAAACGAGAGGCTTATGCACGCAACTCTCTTTACTTTCAATCAAAACGAAACTTAACTATTTCAGATAAAGACAGCTGCATACTAAACATGCAGCGAGGCATTACCAAACAAACACAAATTACTTCGTCCTGAACAGACATAACAGCCAGTCTCGTGCCAGTACTGCAAAGCATGAAAACGGGGAATGACGGAACGGAGTCCATAGAAAAACAAAGCGCACACAGTATTCCGCCCTCCCACACATCATGCTGATTCGCTAGCACACCGCCAATCAGAACGGCCATTCAGCTGGCACACAACCAATCAGAGAATCCAATGGCTTAGACATACGACAGCCCTCCTCCTCAGACTTCGCATGCTGAGTTGGAGCAGACAACATCCGAACGGCTCTGAAAGCTTCCGATGCAGCTGAACACACCGAACAGAAATGTTCCCGACCTTGTCCGAGTCTCTCCAAACGCTTCAGCCGACCTTTGGTGACTTCATGGTTTGTCATTGATTTGTGTGCTTTTTTGGACTCACTAAATATTACTACATTGCTACATGTTCTGTCACCTACTGTATACTTCTCTCTACCTTACTCTGTGTACTTTTATCTGCTGCAGTTCCAAGTACTATGCTTCTTGTAGGAAATAAGGCCGGGCTAAAACATAATAATAGTCCTCTCTGCAAAACCTGAAACATAGACAGATGAGATTGACTGTTCTCCTCGTCAACAAAAACCAGGAGTTGATCAATGACGCGAACAGGCTTCTTTAATGAGTACCATACTATAATCACATAACTGTTACAACATCTTATAATTGGCCTACTGTGATTTAATGAAAATCCACTGCAACACAGCAGTTGGAAAACAACTACAGCACTCCAATTGTGTGTCTCAATGTGTCTGTATTTTATCTGCATAACCAAAACACCTAAATATATCTTTCCTTTTTGTGAGGGGATGGGCAACACATTTGTGTAATCAAATTTTTAATATGTAATTGTTAAATGGGTGAAATTTTATTGTACAAATATTTGACAGCACCCCCTATTGTTGACTACACTCACATTAGCTGAGGTCAAGAGCTCTCCATAACAGTTGGGCCCATGTCTGTAGCCCCTTTTGTTGCTTAATTATGAACATTCAAACATGCACCGAGGTCAAGGTTCAAAGGTCAGTGTTTCAAAGCATGCAGATTCTTCATGCTGACATATGTCTCTCTCCTGGTCGTGACCTTTCCAATGTTGTATTTGGTTTAGCTCCATGACAACGTTTTAATTTTCCCATTTCATGGACACAAGCCATCCCAGACTTACTTTCAGAGAGCACTTTGAAGACCCAGTATTTTGTTTGTTTTTTTCTCTTTTTTTTTGGTGGGAATAGTGACTACAATGAGTCACTTTAAGAGATAACACTTCTCCTGACAATCTAGGCCATTACCAAGGCCTTAGGGGAGGCGTGAAGTGCTTGGATTGGGTTCAGGGCTGAAAAGACCAACCTGTTCTCATCCCTATGTTGTCAGATATCAACGTGGGGTGGCCAAACCTTTTCCAAGAGGAAACTGATGTTTTGGTCCGGGAGGTCCAAGTTCACAGTGACCAGTCCTTCATGGGCTGATGGAGCAGAAGCCTGGGAGGAGGTACTAATAGCCTATTCTTAACCCTCAGGTTTGCCCTGACTGAGAAACGTTGCCCGGTGTAAAAAACAAACAAACAAAAAAACACACACACACACACACACACACACACACACACACACACACATTTTCTTCACAAAATAAAGACACTTACATTTAGTAGGGGTGTCACGATTTCGATTTTACATCGAAATCGATCGAAATTAAATCACGGTCTCGAACTTCAAATTAAAAAATGGGATCGTCGATGCTGTCACACCGCCATGTCACGTCCGGTCGGCTTGCCGAGTGGAAAAAAACATACCCGTGTTGAAGTGCTGCATGTAACCTTCTCTAACTTTGCTCCTAGCTAAGCCAGTAGCTATTAGCAACAGCCAGCCAAACGATAGCATGGTGTTACACCATTCCTGTTCAGCTCCCGGACCGTGGTCGGGAAGCACAGGGGAGACGATTTCCTCCAGGGCCGAAGTTTGTGTTTACCTTCGGGATGAACCACTTTCACGTGTTAAACTGGTCGGGAAATAATACCAGGGAGCTTTGCTTTATCTCGCCGTCGCCTTTATTCACTGTCAAACTGCAAACTATATTGTACACTTTATTGCTGTCGCTACGTCTGCTACTCCTTTTGCTCTCATTCATTCACTGACCGCACGTACGTACGCACGCTCCTTCACTCTCGCTCGCCCACTCACACCTTACGCACCTTACGCACACACACCTGATGCACTGCCCTATTCCTGAAAGGGGTTATGCCACTCTTACAACAATGGCAGCTGCAGATGCAGGAGACCCACAGACAGAACTTGAACCACCTCCACTTTCACTGAAGTCGCCGGTGTGGAAGTATTTTGGATTTCTAATTAGTTATGTTGACAACATTTGCGTTGTCGACAAAAAAGCCACAGCTTGCAAGCGCTGCAGAAACTAGATGGCAGGTATTTTGTTTAAGTTTCCAATTGACTGAAGATATGTTATTGGTACATTATGTTTTTAATGTTTTAAACTTGACAATGTAGTGTGGTACATTGCGAACAAAGGTCAGAAATTATATTGCATAAAAGTCTAGTCTAAAAATGGCATAGCAACCTGTGCTTTAAAAGAAATAAATGTAAAAATCGAGAATCGAATCGCATCATGACCTTAGAATCGAAAATGTAATCGAATCGAGGATTTGGAGAATCGTGACACCCCTAACATTTAGTCATCTATATTTAAACCCCGTGTAACTAAGATGGGTAGGCTAGTGTGCACAGATCACTACATAAACAACTGTAAACAAATACCATGCGCAACGGGGATAAAATCAGAAGCAGCTGTGCGTAAAGGACGCATTGCCGAGCTCTGTGGCCGGCCCTTGTCGGCGAGCGTCTCTTTTTCTCTTTTCTTGCTAAATATATACTATTTGCTATCTGATGCTGAGGTTGTTTGTGGTTGGCTGAGGGTGATGATATACATACACACACACACATATATATATATGTGTGTGTGTATATATATATATATATATATATATATATATATATATATATATATATATTGTTTTTGTTAGTTTGAATCACAGTTACAGTTGTGGATTGAGTTTCCATTATGCATGTCAAACGCCTTTGATCTGTCATCAGATGTGACCGCACGCTGGTCAGCCAAATTACCACTCAGCGCCCCGCCTTGTACCGAAAGGGCCAGGGCTTTCTGGCCGTGGTATGGGCCCCTATCTGTCTGGATCAGGGCGGTCTCTGTGGCGGCGTCCCCTGTAATCGTAGGCTTGGACGGCGCTCGGTGGGGATGGCTCCCATAAGATGGTGTTTCCTCACTTGGTCCATCAGTGCTCAGCCATATTCCACTTTATCTTATGGGGGGTGGGGTGTACATATCGGTGTAGTATGCTCAAGGGTGTGTGTGCGTGTGTGCTTGTGTGTGTGTGTGTGTTACATGAATGAGGGTGCGGGGAGTGGGGATGTTAAGGGGGTTTGTTTCATTTTCCTTTCTTTTAATGTAAAGCACTTTGGGTTGCATTTTTATGTATGAAAGGTGCTATATAAATAAAGTTGATTTGATTTGATTTGATTTGAAAGTAGAACAGGTTGGAGTTGGCGATCGAGCTCCCAGCGCACAACCTTTTGGCACGAAATTGTCACCGAGCCAAGCGCACACACACACACACCCCCCCCTTGACTGCACAAAGGAAATATGGATTGCACTATGGACAAAGAAATGACAAACAACTGCACAATTACATACATATTTTATCTTCAAGACAGAGAAAAACAAAACACCTCTGAATGAACTACATTCCATGCGCTGCAACACATAGTTTTACAGTTACCTGAAGTAATGGCATGGTAAATTAGTTCCATTTGTTGTCATGGTAATTACAGTAATAACAACAGGAAATACTATACTCAAGACTCAACTATGGGTATTTATCATCTAACCGGGAGACTTTAGACCATACCCAGTACCAGATTCGCAGGCAGGCAGGCATGCGCGCACACGCGCGCACACACACACACACACCAAACAACAAGGAAGTGGGATGACAGCCTAGCACCCTGACAAATTTACAGAGCTTCAAAATCACTGTCATCCGAACTCTCATAATCTTCTTTATGCTCCTCCGGTATCTCCTCCGGCAAATCCTCCAGCAGAGAAGCAGCATTTGGTCCTAAAGCCTGGCTGTAACTTGTTCTTGATCAGCAAGCCTTTTTTGGAGAAGACACAGTAGCCCATGATGCCCCTCTTCACTTAAGCTGTCTGGAGGGAAAAGTGAAAGAGAGGCATGCCAATATTTCCATTGAGTTCTCCGGATGTTCTCCGCCAGCCTTCTGAGATAGGTACAGTGCTGTCTCATCTCGATCATCAGAATGACCTTTTCCTCTTGCAGCCGCACTTTCGACATGTATGCGTCAAAAATCTTCTTGTTGGTGAGGATATTGCTGGATTCTGTGGTTACACAAATAACATCCCTTCAACACATATTTGACCTGTACATTGTAAACAGCTATCATACTTGCAGCAGCCAAAAGTAGCGCATGCACATCCCATAACAATGTGCAGGGTTCAATATTTTTTTTTAATCGCACGGTGGCAGCCTGCTGAAAACCTAGAGGTCGAAATCTTATTTTGTAACAAAGAATAAGAGAGCGAATCCTCAGTGTATGGGTTGTTTCTTACTATTCTATCTATTCTTTCTTACTATTCTCATCTCTTAATCATTCACAAGTCAATCATATTGTGTGTAATATAAAATCCAGTGTTTCCACTAAACTCATTTAGCAGTTGCGCACAACCACGGCAAAGAAATTACCCTCACAGTGAGACAAAATGTGATATTAAAATAATTAAAATTTAAAAACTGCACAAAAATGCCAAAACAAACACTCTGAAATCAGATATATTTTGTAGCATATACTTAAAACATCAGTTTGCTTAATAATGCACACAGACTCACAATAGTCTAATAGAGTGATTGTTTCACAGATTGTTCCATACCACTGCTGCGCACTTCCCACGGCCATATTAGACTGTCCGCCCCACTGTCTCCTCCTACTACAGACAGTTTGCTCTCCACCATCTCCTCATGCGCTCCGCTTCCGGCACCTGCTCATTGTAGAGCTTGATTGTTTGCATTAGTTTTTTCTTCTCTTCCCCCAGTTTCCTTCGTCGCAGGTGTCAAATTTTGTTGCTGTCTATACAGGTGCAAAACACAGAAAACATTAAGCAAAAGTGTGTGTATGCAGATATCCAAAAGGTAAATGCAATACCGTTGAAGACTTATGACTGAATAAAAAATAAATAAATATAAATGTTAGAAAATTGAATAACTTGAAAGGCATGACTGGCCTAATATCTGTAAGATTTAAAGGGAGACATTTTTAAAAAAAGGCCTTTCAGTTTGATACCGCAACAATTCAGATAAGACATCTGCAACTAATATAACAAAACAAAATATAATGTAAAATATCTAACAAAAATATTACAAAAGTTATAAACATACCAGTATGATTATAAAGGCTGGCTTTTTTTTTTGATGAACACCAAGAAACATTTGTTCAATGGATCTCTGAAGGCTATGTTGGTCTTCACATCTGGTAACTGCAGAATCTTAAAAAAACAACAACAATATAAATAAACAATTCCGGCATCTTCTAGGTTATACATTTAAAGAGTTTCAAGCTTAAATTTATTTAGAGCCCAATATCACTACAGTACTTCCATAAAATACTGTACCATCAATAGCCCACTGTCTGACCTCATGTACCCACTGATGCACAATGTTGTCAGGACAGCCAAGTTCCCTGCTCAAATCCTCCAGTCTCTGTGACTCAGCCTCAGCCTTTTGGAAGGTCTTTAGTACAAAAACAAAATAAGATTTTAGCCTTGTTATCGTATTGTCATCTTAAAAAAATTTAGAGAAATTATTAGGGCTGTCAGTTTAACGCGTTAATTAGATTAATTAATTACACTACAAATGAACACGTTATAAAACTTAACGCAATTAATTCTGAGATTCTGAGTGGCAATTCAATGCGCGAGCATTTTAAATTTGGCCCATTGAATGACCTATAGGCTACTTGGCAGTGGCATGTCACTGTAGAACTTGTCCGGACGTGTTCGTCACTTCGAAGCTGAAATGGCGACACTCAGAGCCACGAACCTGTCTTGCCCTGTGAGAAGGCAGAATCGCGACACAACTTCCAGTCCAGATCAGCCCTATGAGCTGTAAGTAACACTACATTAACACCGCAGCAGTCGTTCGCCAATTCTCCAGCGTTGTTCGTTCACACAGAGCGAAACATCGCTGTAAAGCCGGCGCTGCGGCTCCTAAAGAGACGTGATGGTACGGTGTGTTTAAGGGGTTTCCCCGGTGTCTCCCCCGTCACTCAAAACCGACGGAGACTGTCTTCCGGGGTAACGTTCACTGAAGTCTCGGTCCGGAGGGCTGACCGTCGCGGAGATTTTTTTTCATCAGAAACACTCGGTGAGGTGAAGTTTTTTTGCCGGTGACAGACGCATGGCAGAAATGTGACGAGGAGTCTGTAGGACGGGCGGGAGGAAGGACGCTTCTCCATGTACAGCTGTGGTATTTTTAACTTGTTGCCAAAGACAGTTACAGCTACTACGTTACCTTAGTTTGGTTCTGTAACGTTGTTTTGTGGGCCATATCTCTGTTGAGTGAGGAATCTGTGCAGTTAACAGACCATCAGATAGACACGCCCTCCACAATACTGCACCTCTGATAGTATCAGACAAGTATCATATACATAAGTTATTGACATGTTACATAAATAAAATGTTTAATTTAGAAAGAAAAAATAAATCCAGGTTTTATCGAACCGTGGGTCAAAAATCGTGATACAAACCGAATCGTGAGTTTGGTGTATTGTTACAGCCCTAGTCGCTAGTCAAAGCAGGGTGACAACAGACATGGACGCGACTCAGGGGAGCGAAGCGAGCACATCGTTGCTCGGGCCTTTGAACGGCAAGTTCTTTTCTTCTTAGTGTATTCAATTGATTAGTCATGCAATACAATTTTGTAATGTCCTAGAATTCGAATTCTTTATTTGGGTACCTTTAGCAGATATGAGTTTAAATGCGATTAATTAGATTAATTAATTACAAATCCTGTAATTAATTAGATTTTTTTTTTTAATCGCCTGACAGCCCTAGAAATTATTAATTATTAGACATTTGTTTTATATAAATGTGTTCTGTAGACCTGATCTTGCCTCATGTGATCTGGGCAATACCTTGACACATCTGGTTGACAGTGCAACATGAAGTCTATCCTGCTTCCGTCGGTTCCACCCAATGGCATGGACAGTTAGCATGTAATTCCTGACTTTATAACAAATTACAATACAATAAATTATGTGATGAAGGAAAGTCTCATTAATGGTCATAGTATTTCAGTTTATGAACGCATTGGCAATTGAGCTTTAATTAAAGACAAATGAAGTGCAGTTATATCAATGTACTGTATTGTCATATAAGGAGAATATTGAGAACGTTCTCTTATTCAATCCCATTCAAAGTATGACTGAAGGAATGAAAGACTGGGTTTTAAATATAATACATATAAGCAGCACTTACCAGATTTTGTCATGTACTTGCTTGTGAGGGCACAACGAGAGAGGTAGCTATTGACCATTTCGACCTCCTCCCCTGCAGTTGTGCCAGCACCCTCCTGATTTTTCCCATTCCAGATTATCTAACAAATCATTGGGAAATGTATTATTATTATATATACTGTATTATATATTATTTAAGTGGTAAGATGCATAACATGTAGTACCTCACACTTGGTTGAATGGGCCTTGGCATGCATGACCAAAAGGAATGGCCTCATCTGCAGGGGAGGTCAGAGTTCCAACATCCAGGTAGGGCCAATACCTACACGCAATATCCAGTGTTGGGGATAACGAGTTACAAAGTAACGGATTACTGTAACGATATTACAGTTTTGGGTAATGAAGTAAAGTAACACATTACACTAAAAATATCGAAAACTACACTACTTTTCTAGACTATAGGAACACGCTTTCCTGCGTTACCCAAGCCGTGTTTGCCTATGTGTAGAGTTGTGGTCTGTATGGGTATGCAGGCATGTGTGCGTGCTGCCTGTGTGTATTGCCATAGAGATTTGAGTCGAGTGACGTTGCTGGTACGAACAGGAGAGAGGGAAATGGAGACGGAGACTGGGCATTTCGGCCAGTGGCGATATTCCCATTGCTTTCAGTTTATAGCTCGAAAGGACAAAAATATTCGAGTGAAATGCACTCTATGCCCAGGCGACAAATTTCTTTGAACTGCTGCCGAGTCAATGAGCAACCTGTCCAAGCATTTGTCAGCCCAGCATGGCAATACAAAACTTGTGGTGAAAGATCCTGCTCGCCGGTCATCTGAAGGAGTCGATGAGCAGCCGACCCCGCCCAAACAGGCAAAGCTTTTTTCAAGTGTTGGAGCACAGAAGCAGGTAACACAGAAAGACATTAACAGGCTGGTTGCAGGGTTCATTGTAGAGGACATGCTTCCCCTGTCGACTATTGAATCGCCCAGGTTTACATTTATACAATAAACACTAAGTGATGATAGGGCTATGATGTTTGTCCTGTATCTACTCGGTAAATTAAGAAATGGAAAAGTAAAGTAATAAGTAGTGAAGTTACTTTTCAAATGCAGTAACTAGTAAAGTAATCTCATTACAATTGTAATAAGTAACTAATTACTTTTTTTAAGTAACTTCCCCAACACTGGCAATATCTGTGCAGTAGAACTGCCCTTTTGTGGCTGCCTGAAGCTCCTTTTGCAGGAAAACTGGATAGGCAAATATTTCCCCCCTATACATGTTGAGGGCCTTTAGTAGCACTCTGTGTCTGCAGACAACCACCTCAAGGCCCTCTTCATCGAGTTTGCTTGCTCTTCTCGCGGTCTCACGTACAGCAGACCACTGACTGGCTCCATAGATTCCTCTGCCTGCAGTCTGCATGACGAAGTAATTCTGGTTAGAAGTGGAAACTAACAAGTTATTTCATAAAGCTGCGTTCAGACCGAACGCGATAGACGCGAATGGAGCGTCAACTCTACATTGAAAATCAATGAAAATGGCGCGATGACACGCAATTCAGGCGCCGGCGGCGCGAATGGAGCGTCTGGCGCGGCGCGTCTGAAGCGTCTGGCGCGGTGCGAATGAAGCGTCTGGCGCGACGCGAATAAAGTTGAAAATATCCAACTTTTCAGGCGGCATCGCGCCGCGACATCCAATCAGCGACGAGTTCAAGCTGATGACGTCACTTCCCCCATGTACGGTTGCTCAGAGCAACGATGGAGGACAAACTGGTTGTCGCTGTGTGTGGGCACCCGGTCCTGTACGACACCACTGCCGTGTTTTACAGGGACCGCTACAAGAAAGAGGAGGCGTGGGTGAAAGTCGCCGAGGAGGTGGGACTCCCCGGTAAGTTTTGAAGCTATCTGTGGCTTGTTTTACTACGTTACTGACCGTGTTTCTCTATGAAATGTTAGCATCAGTTACCACTTGTATAGCATTATCCCAGAGACGTTCTATTATTGTAGAGACAGGCCACTCTGATCATTTT
>CAEMYA010000707.1:35855-46924 GCA_903131615.1 Diplodus sargus | reverse complement strand
CCCCCGATTCTCTACTCGTGAGCCTTCTTAAAGTCTCTTGGGCTGTACCTGCCTACTTCTAATTGGTCACTGTGGTGGGTTGAGGGTCCATCTGTCCAATCAACTAAAAAAAGGAGTTGGCCTATCCATCTGCTCATCTCCCATAAATGGCTAATTCTGTTACTGTCACTCCTTGGGTCTTGTGCTCCAAAATTACCTAAATGACCCCTCTATCCTTTTTTGGAGATGTACACGTTTAGATATCTCTCTCCATCTGACATAGGAGTCAGGCTCCATTTTAGGTTAAATTTACACTGAGTTGAATTAAAGGCCAGAATGTGTTTGCTGTCCAGAAACCTCACGAAGATAGCGAATGAAGAGAGTGTGGAAGAGTAAAAACGAAGAGTGTAAGAGAGTAAGAGTAAGAGTGCGGGCAGCGGGATGTATGAGCTTTTAATATTTGAACCAAGGACAGAACCGGGAGCGGCCTGGTCTCGTCGCTTCCTCCGGTGACGTCACAGCTCATGTAACCGACTTCTCACTTGTTGAATCAAACTAAGGGTTTGATACGTTTTTGAAATCGCGATTGACTATATGCCGAAATCCACCATGGTCTCACATTAAACATTTATTTTAAGAATATAAAGAAACACAACAGGATTTGCCTAATAGGCAAAAGAGAAATTATTGGATATATATTAAAACACAAACACAGGCACATAGGTCTCAGAGGCACTGATGGCTTAAACATATTTCGTACAGTGACAACTTATACTTCACAGATATGTATCAGAGTTAAAAGAAAGTCTAAATACTTAAAAATAGATCACATTCCGTTAGTATTGGCCTTTGAAGATTGTACCAAAACTTACCAGGAGGTGGCACTGTGGCTACACCAGACACTCAGATATTAAAATCAAAAATGTATGACTTGGATTAGGATTACATCTAGAAAATAAGAAACATATCAAAGTGTAGGTTTGATCCTGCTGTTGAAAAATATATTATTGAAGAAAGGGTGAGACTGAGGCTTGGCATCTTTCTTGGATTAGGAAAAAGATCAGGACTCTCTCCACTTCTCTATTAGTATGGAAATGTTTATGGCTCTCTTTTATGACCCTTGATTTCACGGTGACATGGAAGAGTCAGATGCTGGTGGTCATCCTTAACACATGGCTCTTGTTTGCTGAACAGGAAGTTGGGTGAAGGAATATTTAGTCCACAGATAGGCTTTTGTTTGTAAGCCACAGTTATTAATATAATAGGTGACTAGAGGGAGTCCGGTGATTCCCCTCTTGGATTCAGCAAGCAGTCTCTTCCCGCAAGCAACATGTTACATGGTGTCTTTTAAAGGGGCACTATGCAACAATATTAGCAAAAATGACCCTAACTATGCAGGCTGAAAGTCATTCTGAATTTTCTTTGACACTTTCTGGGTCGTTTGGTCGTTGCTATGACCCCCCTAGCGCCTCTGGGCGGAGAAGCGGAATATGCAACTTGCTGCCACCGGGCCGAGGTCAATCAGGAAGTGAGCCGGCGGAAGAATCCCGCAGCCCCTCGAAAATGTAGTCAGATTGTAGTTTCGAAACTGCTTTACGGCAAACACACCCCCAAACATGGAACCGGGTAGATTTAAACTGCCAGTAGCAAGGCAATTGTTGTATTCATCATGTATCAGTCGACTAAAAAGAGACCCAGGAAGCCACAGTCGGAGGAACAGAAGAAGAAAAAGGAGCTTGACAAAAGAGACCAGACACAGTAAACATAGGACGAGCTGTTGAGGAGTCCAGAACAAACGCCGACTTGGCCGTGTTGCTGTTGAAATTGTAAGTGGCTGAACTTTGTCTTTGCAACGTGACTTGATAGTCTTTTGAACAATGTTATTGCTGGACTGTTTTATTGGGAGCCCTGTATGTGTTTAGCTTGGTTTCTTGATGGCTCGCTCGATAGTTAGCGGGTGTTTAGCGTAGCAGTCACTTGCTACCAAACACGTTTGTTTGCGTTCTGAATCCAGGTTCTCGTTGGTATTTAGATATCTAGTTCGGTCTTTGAATGTCGCGTGATCTGTCGCCTGTATCCTGCGATATGTCCGGCTGAACATAGAGCACTAAGTGCACTAAGTGCCTGACATGTCTCGCTGTTTAGCCGGCTGGCTTCTTAGCAAACAGATGCATATGGTAACGTAGTAGCTGCTAGGTGGCCGGGGAGGCTCGTCAACGAGTGTTTTCGACAGTGTGTCTGCGCCGAAGCTGTAGGGAGAGCTCTGTAGCAAAAAACGTATGCACGAAACTGGTGCAAAGCTAGAAAACGGCGAAGGAATCTGGTCTGGAAACTGATGCTGCATAGTCCAGCTTTAACGAGTGAAGTGCAAAGAGAAAAAAGGAAAAAGGAGCCAGGTCACGATGAGGTGGCAGGGAATTAGGTGATAGGTGACATGGACACAGACATGCAGATGCATCTCCTGTTGTGAAGGTGGAGACGTGGACATGTTCCTACAACACGGACAACATGTCACCATGTTCCAGATACACAACTTCCATGTGTGTGTAGCAGCAGCACTGGTTCTGCAGTGTTTCATGTGGCAGCTACATGTTGTTGTCTGCAGCTGAATCCACATGTTGTCATGTTTCCTGCTGATGGTGGACACACAAACCACTGGCGCCATCTTGTGTCAGAAGGACAACACAGCAGACTGAACTGTGATCACATGACTCTTCACCTCTGTCTCCTCTCACAGGGAGAAGATGATCTGCAGGATCCTGCTGCTCATCAGCCTCAACTGTGTCTGTGGTCAGTGTACAGCTTCACTTTCTGACACTGTGATTCAATGAAGCAGTTAAAGTGGCTCACATGTGAGCAAACAGCTGATGTTGATGAGCCTCTGCAGCTCTGAGACGTCACTAAACTGTCCACACAAACATGGAGATGGAGTTTAAAGGCTGCCATGTTAAAGCTGTCAGTGTGTCTGCTCCTCACTTTCCCTCTCTGTCTCCTCAACAGGAACATTTGTAGTGAATGTGACACAGACCTCCTATCAGGCAGAGGAGAACCACAACATCACACTGGAATGGACCTTCACAACCACAGCTGAAGCTTCCACCGACTCACTTTATATCTACTGTCAGATGAACACTGATCACTCAGTCTCAGTCCTGTTTCATCTAAGTAGAGGTGTTGAGGTCCCAGAGATTCAGGATCAACAGTTTGTAGGACGAGTCCAGTGGGACAAAGACGTCCTCAGAGACGGACGACTCAGACTTCATGTGTCCAGACTCAGGACTGAGGACTCAGGCTGGTACATTTGTGATGTGAGGACAAACTATGGTGGGAACTCCAGTGAATGTCTGCTCAACGTCTCTGGTAAGTTGGTTGACTAGAAGTCAGTAGAACTTTTTTGGGTCAATAGAACCTGAAAAAAGTATTGAGGACGACCACAATCCTTCACTTCATTCTCACATTATCTGAGAAATATGTCACAACTTCAGCTGTTCTGTTGTTTGGTCTCTTTACAGCAGTGAGGGATCAACCAGAACCTGAGAGACCCGATACAGCTTGTCGAGAAAGGATCGTCCTCTACTGTGGACTGACAGCAGCAGTGGTAGTTGTGTTGCTTCTTACATTTTATTTATATACTGTTTGTCTGATGAGTCCAGCAGGGTATTTAAGAAAACTTCCAGCTCAGCAGGACTAGAGGAGACAGTTTAATCAACACGTTAATGAGACCATTAAGCAGTGATGGGGAGACGTAAACTACATGTAGTTGAACTACATAGCTTAACTACGATTTGCTGTAACGTGCTGGTCGTTAAAATACATTCATATTTTGTGCTGCTTCAAGAATTTCAACCACTTTTTGGGTCATTTTTTTATAGTTTAACTACTCAATTTACAAATTTCAATTTTGGCGATAACATGAAATATTTGTTTTATAAAAAAAGACCGATATTATTTTATTTTTCTTTGAAAAAAGGCATGAAACATGTCATGACATGCTAAGCCAACGCTGCCTGTGATTGGCTTTCCCTGGCAGCACTCATGGCACACCATGGCGGCAGAACTGCCTTTAAAAAAAGGTTCGGAAACCTCAAAGATTTCTTGACAGCTCGGGGAGATGGCCTTACCTGCACATGACCAGGCTACCTCGTCACGCGTGTAAGACAGACATTGAGCCACCAAAACATAATGATATTAAAAATAAAAGGATAATAAAAAAAAACGTTCATGGGGGACAGTTAGAAAAGTGGTTTTAGACAGGCCAGGTTCTGATTAACCTAAGATAAATAGTGTAATTACAGAATAGCAGTTAGCTTACAGTTGGGCTATTTTTTTTAGCCTAATTGAATTTATGAACATTAAAAATGACCATGACATTATAACAGGGAGTCCAGCTGTGACAAGCTATTGTAGCTCTAGTTAATGATGCATAATATAGGCATTGACTAGGCCAATGTGATGGAAACTGACACAATAGGAATTGAATGCAATGACAACCTTTTAAAAGCCTATCTGACATCATCTGACCCATGACCCAACATTTCTTCAAGGTTGGCAGGTCTGATGTGAGCTTGTGATTCTGCCCTGGCATCAAGTTCTAATGCCTCTGAAGTTCCTGTGATTTTGACCAAAGATGTCAGCTTTTGTTCTTCAAAAAATAAAACTTGAGTTGAGAGGCATATTACTGCGGGCATGTGAATTTTTTGTAGGCCATTATATTTTATTTCATATACTCCATTACTGAATTATTTAAGGCTGAGTTTAATGAGTATAATGAATATAAGTAGTTACTAAAGCTGCTTTTTTAAGCAGTAGTTTTACAAACTACATTTCTCCAGGGGTAGAAATGTAGTTTGTTCAAACTACTAACAGGCTGAACTACATGTAGTTTTACAAGCTACACTTGCAAAGTAGCTTCCTTCAACACTGCCGTTAAGAGTCAAAAGGTTAAAGAAGTTGATAACGGTTAAATCACATCCTGCCTTCATGTTGTTCAGTAAGTGTCCCTGATAAAAGAGTCAGAGGAGATGAACAATGATGGAGTTGATGGAGAAAACGTTGTTCTTCACCTTAATGTTGTCCATTATTTTGACAGGACGTCTCATCAAACTCTGTCTCTTGTTAGACTGATCTGAGATCTGCTCTGTGTTCATTTTATACAAGTACAATCTGAGAGATTTTATTTATCTCTCAGATCGTACTCAGTTCATCCAGCTCAAATCCTTTAAATCCGACCCCTCCCCAGTCACTACAGGTGTGCCCCAGGGCTCTGTCCTGGGCCCCCTTCTCTTCATCACTTATCTCCTCGCCCTTGGCACCATTTTTTCGCAAATTTAACATTCATTACCACTGCTATGCCGATGACACCCAGCTCTACCTCTCTAGTAAACCAAACTCCACACTCCCACCCTCTTCTCTTACTGCCTGGTTATCAGAAATCAAATCCTGGTTCACCTCAAACTTCCTGAATTTAAACAGTGATAAAACTGAAATTCTTCTAATTGGTACCCAATCTGCATAATCCAAAGTTGACCGTTTCCCCCTTCTCATCGACAGCTCCTCAGTTTTCCCTTCCCCTCAGGTTAAGAGTCTGGGTGTCATCCTCGACAGCACTCTGTCCTTCAAATCTCACATCAATAACACCACTCGTTCTGCCTACAACCACCTACGAAATATCAACCGACTCCCTCCCTCCCTCACCCCCAGCACTGCCTCCATCCTTGTCCACAGTCTTGTCACCTCCCGTTTAGATAACTGCAACTCTCTTCTTCTCGGCCTCCCTCACAAGTCCCTCCATGAGCTTCAACTGGTTCAAAACTCTGCTGCACGAATCATCACCAAAACTCCTTCTTCCCACCACATTACCCCCATCCTACAGCAGCTTCACTGGCTCCCGATCAAACAAAGAATTCAATTCAAAATCCTTCTGCACACCTTCAAAGCTATTCACAACCTCGCCCCTCCTTACCTGTCTGATCTCATTCGCATTTCCACTCCAGCATGCTCCCTCAGATCCTCCTCTTCCCTCCGCCTCACTATCCCCCCCTGCACACCTCCGCACCATCCAGCTCTGAAACTCCTTACCACTGTTTAAAATTGCTTATTCACTTCACTCTTAACTGTAACACCGCCCAACCTCTATTGCTGTTTTTTTAAATGTTGTAAATTGTATGTTCATTGATGTTTTGGATGTTGTTTATTGTATGTTTTTTTTTTTTCTTCTGTATTTGGATGTCTGTATGTTGCTCTATTGAATGTTTTATATTGATGTTTTTTGTATCCATTGTTTTATTTTGATGTCCCCCCTGTAAAGTGTCCTTGGGTGTTTTGAAAGGCACTTCTTAAATGAAATGTATTATTATTATTATTATTATTATTGAAGTAATGCTGAGAAACATGTCGACCTCGTACACCAGGTGTAACGACTCAGTGCACTGTATGTTGTTACCTTTTCATTTATAACTCTATATGATGAATTAGGTCTTAATAACAATTACATTAACATTGACATTATATCCTGTACTGTACTGTTCTGTTTATAATGTGTACACACTGTAAATAAATCTATATTTACATGACAGACGTTGCTTTACCTCTTCTGTCTTTTAATATCAGACACCCAGAATATGTAATGAACTCAAAGAATTTATAATAATAAACTTTATTAACACTCAGAAACAGTTACAAACTGACTTTCAGGCCACATTAATGAATAGAATATTAAAAAACAGACAAGAGATGAATTTATGTGTTATTATTGGTTCAGTTTGTCACAAATCACATAATGAAAGGTCCTCACATCGAGCCACGACACGACAACCTTCTGTTCACGTATTTATTTGTCTTTGTTTGCACAGAGATGGTTCATGTGAGGAGCGTCCAGGGTCAAACTCATTGTTGCATTGGGAGGAAAACCAACTTTGTGTAAGTGCTCTTACGTATTGTAAGTCATTGATGCGTTCTTGTAAATTCGGCATTAAATACAAACATTCAGATGTTTCTTTTCATGTAAAAAGTGTTTAAATTGATCCTGTCTGCTTCTGTGTCTGAAGAGTTTATTACCTCCCAGCAGCTGTTTAACTCAAACAACTCAACACAGATTCTGAAATGTCACATTTAACCTTCTGTTCACATGTTTATTTGTCTTTGTTCTTTGTCTTCAGTGGACTGGAGGACTCTCTGTCTGATGACTGAGCTGAACTACAACTGAGTCTTCCTGCAGTTTGCAGCTCGTTGTTCTCTTCTCAGTCTGGTTCTGACCTCTGTCTGTTCAGGCCTGAAGCGGATCTTAAACTGACTGAACATGACTGCAGCTGAGGAGGTTCATGTTACTCTCATGTTAGATGTCTTCAGGAACAACAACAAGCAGACGCTCCTGAATAAAGTAGAAATCCTTTATCTTTAACACCAGCGTGAACAAATCAGAGCTGTTCAAACAGAACAAAGTGAACATGATAAAATACATGGAACACAATACATAATAGAAACAGGATATAAAGGAGTTTCATGTGTCATGTAATATATTTTTATATAAAAGAGATTATTTACAAAATATTAAGATAAAAAAAATATATAAAGACATCACTTCCTGTGTGTCCTGTACCATCATACAACAAGCAGGTCAGTTCAGCTGAAGCTTCATGACATCCTGCAGGAGTCCAGAACAGGAGAGATGAATCATGATGTCATATTATGTATTAATACCTCATGTAGAAAAAATATAAATATAACATTCTGTCTGGCCCCAAAAAAAGTCACACACTCTAATATTTGATTGAACCACCTTTAGCTTTGATTACAGCCAGTTTCTCTGTGGCTTCGTTCTGATCAGCTGATCAATGTCACAACATTTCTTTCCGTCCAGAGTTGCTTTAATTTTTCACCAACGTCTTGTGTTGATGACGGGAGAGTCAAGCTGCTGTGTGAAGTCTCAACACATCCTGGAACACAGTGTGTCATCAGGGAAGAAAAGGAGCACTGATGGAAAAGCCTGGTCATTCAGTATATTCAGGTAGTCACTGACCTGACCAACTGAATCAACCCCAGATCATCACATCGCCCCAATAGGCCGGTACAGTAGACACTAAGCATGATGGGTACATCACTTCATCTGCCTCTCTGCTGACCCTGATGCTCCATCACTGTGGAACAGGGTCAATCTGGACTCATCAGCCCACATGACCTTCTTCCATCCACTCCAGAGTCTAATCTATATGCTCCAGAGCAAACTGAAGCCTTTTTTTCTAGTTAGCCTCACTGATAAGTGGTTTTCTCAGGGCTACACTGCTGTTTAGTCCCAATCCCTTGAGTTCTCTTCACATTTTGTGTGGAAATGTTCTTACTTTCACTATCAAACAAAGCTGTTAGCTTTATTGTTTAGATTTGATTTAACCAAAACGTTTAAGTGATCTCTGGTAACGATCATTCAAGATAGTTTTCCGACCACATTTCTTCCTGAAAGTTGATGGTTCTACACTGTTCTTCCAGGTTGTAATAATGCATTGGACGGTTCTTGACCCAATTTTGGTGGTTTCAGTCGTCTCATTACATGTTTTCTTTGTTTGGTGCAGCCCAATAATCAGAGGAATTATCCAATGGATGTTTCTGACCTATTTGCTTAGTTAACTCCAGGTGGTGACGTTTCTTTTGACCAGACAGTTTTTTAAATGTAACATATATACAGTTGTAACATAAACATGGTATTCTAGATTCATCGATGCCTCTCAAGAAAGATGTTAGGGCTTCTTAACTTATTTTAGAAATAACGTCAATTATATTAGGCAAAACATCACCCCACCCCTGACCACATTTTACAGACCAGCAGGGACATCCATTGTTATTTTAGCTGCTTAGAAACGGTCTTACTGCCCTTTTTAACTAAAAGCATATCGCAAATGTAACAAGCTACTTGCATCCTTGATTTTATCCCCACCAGGTTTCTTAAGGAGGCTATTGACACTGTTGGACCTAGTACTTAATGATTATTAACAGCTCCCTAAAATAGGCACTTTCCCACACCTCTTTTAAAGAAACCAAACCTCGCCCCCTCTGTTCTTAACCATTTTAGGCCAATCTCCAAGCTTCCATTTTTATACAAGGTTTTAGAGAAAGTAGTGTCAACGCAAATTTTAGCCTTCATGTCTCACAGCAACATCTCTGAGAAGTTCCAGTCAGGTTTAAGAGCTTTACACGGCACAGAAACTGCCCTCCTCAAAGTAACCAACAACCTTTTTTTAGCAGCAGATAGGGGAGACGGCGCAATTTTAATCATTTTATATTTAAGTGCAGCGTTCGACACTGTTGATCATACCATTTTATTAAACCGCCTGAAAACCTGGGTCGGCATCAAGGATACTGCTTTTTAGTTGGTTTCATTTTTACCTTTTAGACAGAACCTTCTCAGTCACCTCAGGTAATTATTCTTCAACTACAAGTCCAATTACCTGTGGTGTACCGCAAGGCTCTATTTTAGGCCCCATTTTATTTTCTATCTATATGCTTCCACTTTGCCGGATTATTAAACATCATAATATATCGTTCCATTGTTATGCAGACGACACACAAATATACCTTCCGCTGAGGCCTGGTGACCCTGGAAGCCTAGCTGCTATCTTAGACTGTCTTAAAGATATCAACAGTTGGATGGTCCAAAATTACAGCTTAACAACACCAAAACAGAAATCATATTGTTCACACCCCTTAACAATATTAGTCATTACCAGCAAGCCCTTGGTGCCCTCTCCGTCAACAAAAAACCCACTGCAAGAAACCTTGGTGTACTCTTTGACGCAGAGCTGACTTTCATCCCTCATGTCAATAAACTGGTCCAGTCCTGCTTCTATCAACTTCGCTCTGTTTCTACAATAAAACATATGCTCACGCCCCCTGTTCTGGAAAAGGTCATTCAGTCATACATCTTTTCCAGATTAGATTACTGCAACTACCTTCTCTCTGGCATTAATACAAAATCCCTCTCTCGCCTCCAACTAGTTGAGAATTCAGCAGCTCGGCTTCTAACAGGTTTTAACAGACGTCAACACATCACTCCAGTTTTAGCTTCCCTCCACTGGCTCCCTGTCTGTTTTAGAATTGATTTTAAGATTTTACTGATCACTTTTAAAGCATGCTCAGGTCTGGCTCAGAGCTATATTACAGATATTTTAATTCCTTATGAGCCAGCTCGCAGCCTTAGATCCTCAGGCGGGGCCCTCCTAACTGTTCTAAAGTCAAGACTAAAAACTAAAGGGGTCTACTGAGCTGGAACTTTTCTTAAATCCTCTGCAGGACTTCTGTTCATCAGACAGACAGTGAATGGATAAAATGTAACAAACAAGCAACACAACTACCACTGTTGGTGGCAGTCCCAGTCCAAAGTAGAAGGCGATCCTTCCTCGACTTGCTGTGTCGGGTTTCTCAGGTTCTGGTCGATCCCTCGCTGCTGTAAAGAGACCAAACAACAAAACAGCTGAACCACTGTGGGAATGAAGTGAAGGATAGTGTTCACCCTGAATACTTTTCTTCAGGTTCTTATTGATCCAAAAAAGTTCTACTGACTTCTAGTCAACCAACTTACCAGAGACGCTGAGCCAACAATCACCAAAGTCCACACCATGCTTTGTCCTCACATCACACAGGTACTGTCCTGAGTCTTCAGTCCTGAGTCTGGACACATGAAGTCTGAGTCGTCCGTCTCTGAGGACGTCTTTGTCCCACTGGACTCGTCCTACAAACTGTTCATCCCGAGACTCTGGGACCTCAACACCTCCACGTACTTCCAACAGGACTGAGACTGAGTGACCAACTACCATCTCACAGAAAGTAGAAATGGAGTTGGGGGAAGTGTCAGCTGTGGTTGTGAAGGTCCATTCCAGTGTGATGTTGTGGTTCTCCTCTGCCTGATAGGAGGTCTGTGTCACATTCACTAAAAATGTTCCTGTTGAGGAGACAGAGAGGGAAAGTGAGGAGCAGACACATTGACAGCTTTAACATGGCAGCCTTTAAACTCCATCTCCATGTTTGTGTGGACAGTTTAGTGACGTCTCAGAGCTGCAGAGGCTCATCAACATCAGCTGTTTGCTCACATGTGGGCCACTTTA
>CAEMYA010000707.1:20612-33183 GCA_903131615.1 Diplodus sargus | reverse complement strand
CTGAACAGCTTCAGAGTGAAATCACAGTTTATATCGTCTCCTCTCCATCTTCCTCTCGTATATATGGATCTGTGTCTGAGGCATCAGAATTAAATCATAAAGAAGCTGCAGATGTTTCTCTTCTCTTCACAGAGCACAGTGCATGATGGGAACTTTTATTTATGTTTAAATGTAACTACATGATTTTATTTGACGTATTAAATGATACCATGTTAATGAATGTTCAGTGGTTGATGACGTCACATCTGATCCAGAGCAGGTTGTGAGCAGTAAAAAGTCCCTGAGGCTTCATGTCGTAGTTGTAGAAGATGTCTTCAGTGGACTGGAGGACTCTCTGTCTGATGACTGAGCTGAACTACAGCTGAGTCTTCCTGCAGTTTGCAGCTCGTTGTTCTCTTCTCAGTCTGGTTCTGACCTCTGTCTGTTCAGCCTGAAGCGGATCTTTAACTGGACCTGTCTGTCTGTTGAGTTCTGCTTTAGGGACGTTAACATCAGTGATGTTTGGACCCGCAGCAGTAACATGTTGGTTTATAAACCTGCAGTCTTCACCACTGTGATGTCACTAGTCATTAATGTGGCCTGTAAAGCAGTTTGTAACTGACTTCACTTCATGTTTTCTCCAGAAGACTCAGAGAGACTTTGTGTCAGACTGGAAACACAAAGTGATGTGTTGGAAAATCAACTGCAGGCCTACAAACAATACATGTCATGTTTTATAAGACTCTTTAATAAAGTCCAAGATATTGTCAGCTGTCATTAAGGTGAAGAAACCAAGAGCAACACACTCTTTATGTTTGACTGATCCTCCTCTTCCTGCACAGACTGAGAGTAAATCAAAGTGAAGCTCACAGCTGATGATGTATGTGATCTTCTCTGCAGCAGCAGCAGCTGATCCACATGTTGTCACAGGTTGGTGACCACTGGAGCCCCCTGCTGACATTAATACATGACTGCAGCTGAGGAGGTTCATGTTACTCTCATGTTAGATGTCTTCAGGAACAACAACAAGCAGACGCTCCTGAATAAAGTAGAAATCCTTTATCTTTAACACCAGCGTGAACAAATCAGCTTTTCAAACAGAACAAAGTGAACATGATAAAATACATGGAACAAAATACATAATAGAAGCAGGATATAAAGGAGTTTCATGTGTCATGTAATATACTTTATATAAAGAGGATTATGTACAAAATGTTACTAAGATATAAAATATAGAAAGACATCACTTCCTGTATGTCCTACAGGAAAAGCAGATCAGTTCAGCTGAAGCTTCATGACATCCTGCAGGAGTCCAGTAGATGAGATATGAATAATAATCTCATATTTACCTCTGAAATAATACATCATGTAGAAAAAATATAAATATAACATTCTGTCTGGCCCAAAAAAAGTCACACAGTCTAATATTTGGTTGAACCACCTTTAGCTTTGATTACAGCCAGTTTCTCAGCGGCATCGTTCTGATCAGCTGATCAATGTCACAACATTTCTTTCCGTCCAGAGTTGCTTTAATTTTCCACCAACATCTTGTGTTGATGATGGGAGAGTCAAGCTGCTGTGTGAAGTCTCAACACATCCTGGAACACAGTGTGTCATCAGAGAAGACACAGAACACTGATGGAAAAGCCTGGTCATTCAGTATATTCAGGTAGTCAGCTGACCTGACCAACTGAATCAACCCCAGATCATCACATCGGCCCAACAGGTCGGTACAGTAGACACTAAGCATGATGGGTACATGACTTCATCTGCCTCTCTGCTGACCCTGATGCTCCCATCACTGTGGAACAGGGTCAATCTGGACTCATCAGACCACATGACCTTCTTCCATCCACTCCAGAGTTCAATCTTTATGCTCCAGAGCAAGTTGAAGCCTTTTTTTCTAGTTAGCCTCACTGATAAGTGGTTTTCTCAGGGCTACACAGATTTTTAGATCCAATCCCTCGAGTTCTCTTCACATGTTGTGTAGAAATGTTTTTACTTTCACTATCAAACAAAGCTGTGAGCTCTATTGTTGAGTTTTTATTTTTATTTGACTTAACCAAAACATTTCAGTGATCTCTGCTAACGATCATTCAAGATAGTTTTCTAACCACATTTCTTCCTGGAGGTTGATGGTTCTACACTGTTCTTCCAGGTTGTAATAATGCATTGGACGGTTCTTGACACAATTTTAGTGGTTTCAGTCATCTCATTATATGTTTTCTTTGTCTGATGTGGGTCAATAATCAGAGGAAATGTCTTCACACATGGTTGTTTAAGAAATGAAAATCTATTTACTGCATCAGTTAAATAACTTGTTGCCATCTGAAACATATAATCACTGCAGTAATTATCCACTGGATGTTTCTGACCTATTTGCTTATTTAACTCCAGGTGGTGACGTTTCTTTTGACCAGACAGTTTATAAATGTAACATATATACAGTTGCAACATAAACATGGTGTTCTAGATCAACATGTTCCTTACAGAGCATTTTTCAGATCTGAAGGTGAAGAACAATGTTTCCTCCATCAGCTCCATCATTGTTCATCTCCTCTGACTCTGATATCAGGGAACTTACTGAACAACATGAAGGCACGATGTGATTTAACCGTCTCATTTACAGTGTTGATAAGTTTATTTTCTCTTGTCCTGATGAGATGGAACTTTTCTTAAATCCAATGCTGAACTTCTGTTTGTCAGACCAACAGTGAATAAAAAATGTAACAAACAACACAACTACCACTGCTGCAATCAGTCCACAGTAGAGGCCTATGTTGTCATCATTTGCTGACTGGACTGGCATTAGTAGTTATGTTTTTTTATCTCTCATTCAGAGATTGGATGGCTGGTTCCGCCATTAGCTGTCAAGATTTGGTCTCAGACCCTAGTGGACAACTTAAGAAAACATACAGCTCATCAGAAATAGAAACAACAGTGTGATCAACATGTTAATGAGACATAAGGACAGACCACTTCAGACCATAACACCTCAGCACCAGTGTTACTACATCCTCCAGCACCTGGACCCCCATGAAGCCTCCACCAGGATCCTGTCTGTGGACTTCAACACCATCGTCCTGGTTCTGCTGCAGAACAAACTCTCCCTGCTGAGCTGATGACTCCACCTGCAGCTGGACCATCAGAATATCCATCTGTACTGAGAACATGAACAATTCATGTCAGACATCCGTTTTACATTTATATGTTTTTGTTACGTCTCAATTTATTTATAGTGTTGTTTGTTCTTTTGCACCTAAACACAACAGCAGAATCCTCATATCTGAAAATGTACTTAACAAAACTGAATAGAATTGATTCTAACTCTGATACAACTGAAACTGTACATGTTATATATTATCAAAACTTCAAAATCATTTTCTTTGATTTTTTGTTTGATTTATATGTGTATATATGTATCAAGGGTTTATTGTGTATATTTTTGTACTTTTTAAAAGAAAATCTGATGCTTGTGTAAATCATTCTGACTCTGTGAAAAAGTTTATAACTTTGCTCTTCGATATAAATTGTGACTGTTGTTGATTTCCAGCAGGTGAAAATAAACATTTCTATAATTTTACTGTGTAACATCATTGTGACTGTAGGAACTCGGAGGGATTGTGGTGACAGGTGATTGCTGTTTGACAAAATCTCTCTTTTATGTTAAGATTTAGATTAGTTTTAGCTTTTAACATCATCATCTGTTCAAGTACAGAAGTTTAAAACTATAAACTCTGAATGTTTGAATCACAAGTTGAATCAGTCCACTGAGAACCTGTTGGGTCGACATGAAGGAGACTCAAGTTTCTGATGAAGCTGCTGTTTCACTCCAAACAGAATAAAGTCCAGCTGTAACCAGACAGCACTAAACAACACCACACAGATTCTGTAGTATAGAAGTTAATATCAGAACAATATTAAAGATAAAGACTTAAAGAACGACTTAAAACAGCCTCTGCATTTAACAAACCATTCAAAGGTTCAATATACAAGTCAGAGCTGAAACATCTTGACTTTTATTCAGGAGTTGTGAATTAATCAGGTCGAACATCTTCTGAAATATTCTAGTAATGTGAGACAAACTGAGTCAGAAGTCACATTTAAATATAATATCACAGAGAAAACACAACAAGTGAACGTCTTTGTGACTTTCAGTCACATTTCAACAACCTGAAGGTCCAAATGATCTCAGCTGTCACCTGCAGCAGGTGAGGATCTCTAAACTGGTGATAAAGATAAAGAGCTCCCTCTGCTGACCACAACACATCTTTACTTTACAGCACAACAAGGAAATGTTAAAGCTCAGTGAGAGTTACAGCTGTAGAAAACATCTGGACAGACAGTCAGAACAGTCTGACAGTTTACAGGATGTCACAACAGAAGAGAAACGTAACAACACTGTTTTTTATTTGTTTTCATTTGATGGAAGAGAAAAAACTTCCAGTGAGCTGCTACAACTTCCTGTCAGTGTTCATGACACATCAGAACAGAGAGATCAATACATCCTGCTGGAGTCCAGACAAGGACAAGAATAATAACACTACTACTACTACTACTAATAATAATAATACTGATTATTGTAATGATAATAATAACAATGAAAATTAGAATCAGAATCAGAATTAGAAATCCTTTAATGTCCCGCAGACAGGAAAGTTTGTTTGTCACAGCAGCGACAGAATATTACAAGAACAGAAACAATAGCAAAAATAAGCAATAACAAATTAAAAAGGGAAGAAATAGACATATATACATATTTACATGATAACACTAATAATAACACTGATAATGTTCATAATAACAATAATAATACTATTGATGATGATGATAATAATAATAATATTAACAATGATAATAATATTGATAACAATGACATTTATAATAATAACAGTAATTGTAATAGTCATGATAATGACAATGACGATGATGATATTAATACTACTAATAATAATACCAAACAACAATAATGACAATACTACTACTAATAATAATAATAATAACAATGATATGTGGTGTTTTTCTAATATTAACCAATATTAAAACACATTGATGGAGGGAAAATGAAAACAAGTCATTAAAGCATTAATATACATTACATACATATATATATTTATATATGTGTACATAGTCAGTTCAAACATGCTACATATATAAAAAATATATAAAAGTTATAGTTATATAAATAAATAAAAATATATTTATATATCTTTATATATATTTATAGCAACAGAGTGAGACATCTCACCTCTGTTTAATCTTACATGAGAGTTGCATATGTGTATTACTTAGCAGGCAGGATGTAGCCAATCAGAGTCAGAGAAGGGCGGGTCATGCTAAGCAAGGTAGTGTGATCTAAAATAGCAGAGATACAGCCGTAGCACCTGTATGCCTGCTAACTGACTGGAGTGAATATGTGTTATAACAAATATATAAGTATATATTTAAGTAGTTATTTAGTTAGTTATGTGTGCTGTTAATGACACACATAAGCTACAGAAGTAAAGGCTCAACTCCAGACCAGGAGTTTCAGGCAGTGCAGGAGCAGAGTTTTCTGTGGAGGAGAGTAACTCCCTGTGGCCTGGACTTTGGGCTTTTTGTCTTTGCAGACATTTTACATGTGCAAAAATGCTACATAGCAACATTAAATAAAGGCAAAAACCCTAAAACACATAATATGACCTCTTTAAATGCAAAATATAAATGGTACATACACATAAACGTTACGTATACATGGTATACAAAGACGACATGTTTCTCAGCATTACTTCAGTAAAGTGAACACACAGCAGATCTCAGATCAGTCCAATAAGAGAGTTTGATGAGACGTCCTGTCAAAATAATGACAACATGAAGGTGAAGAACAACGTTTCCTCCTTCAACTCCATTATTGTTGCTCATCAGTCGAAGGACTTTAGTTCATCAGCAACACAGTTTATTAAAAAAAAAAACAACTACCACTGCTGTCAGTCCCAGAGCACTGTAGAGGCCGATCCTTCCCCGACTTGCTGTGTTGGGTTTCTCAGGTTCTGGTTGATCCCTCGCTGCTGTAAAGAAACCAAACAACAGAACAGCTGAAGTTGTGACATATTTCTGAGATATTGTGAGAATGAAGTGAAAGATTGTGGTCGTCCTCAATACTTTTCTTCAGGTTCTTATTGATCCAAAAATAGTTCTACTCATAAACTCAACTTACCAGAGACGCTGAGCCAACATTCACCATAGTTCCCACCATAGTTTGTCCTCACATCACACAGGTACCAGCCCGAGTCCTCAGTCCTGAGTCTGGACACATGAAGTCTGAGTCGTCCGTCTCTGAGGACGTCTTTGTCCCACTGGACTCGTCCTACAAACTGTTGACTCTGAATCTCTTGGACCTCAACACCTCTACTTAGATGAAACAGGACTGAGACTTTATGGTCAGTTTTCATCTCACAGAAGATATAAAGTGAGTCGGTGGAAGTGTCAGCTGTGGTTGTGAAGGTCCATTCCAGTGTGATGTCGTGGTTCTCCTCTGCCTGATAGGAGGTCTGTGTCACATTCACTACAAATGTTCCTGTTGAGGAGACAGAGAGGGAAAGTGAGGAGCAGACACACTGACAGCTTTAACATGGCAGCCTTTAAACTCCATCTCCATGTTTGTGTGGACAGTTTAGTGACGTCTCAGAGCTGCAGAGGCTCATCAACATCAGCTGTTTGCTCACATGTGGGCCACTTTAACTGCTTCATTGAATCACAGTGTCAGAAAGTGAAGCTGTAAACTGACCACAGACACAGTTGAGGCTGATGAGCAGCAGGATCCTGCAGATCATCTTCTCCCTGTGAGAGGAGACAGAGGTGAAGAGTCATGTGATCACAGTTCAGTCCTCACATGTAGCACAACCAACATCTACAGTCTGTCTTTAGTCTTCTAAACACTCCTCTGTCTTCATCATCCTCATCATCACACATAGGGACTTCCTGACTGCACACAGTCTGGATGCTAACGCTAAGCTGCTGTGTTGTTCTTCTGACACAAGATGGTGGTGAGCAACACAGAACACGTGCTGCATGGAGGCAGACGAACAGGAAGTGGATTATTCAGCCTGTCTGTTTGTTTTGTTTGGTGTGACGACATAATGTCAGTGATGTAAACATGTAACATTGAAACATTATAAACACATGTAAACAGTGTCTCGATATAAAATCATGAGAGAACAACTGCAAATGAACACAAATTATCTTGAATTTGACATCATGTGTCTCATAGTTGAACATGTCCTCTACCCTACTGCAACTGAACTTTTTTTTTTTTACCATTAAATGTTATTGTATACATTATCATGTTACAATGTTCTGTCATGGAGTTTATCTTCACTGCTATCAGAAAAGAAAGCAGCTCACTGCTGCTGCAGCTTTTTATCTTGATCTGCAGTCTTTGTTATTTTTTTTTATCATGATTGTTATTATTAGTACTTAGATGATCAAAAATCACTGTACGTATAAAAACAACGTTGGAACTTCTTATTCACACAGATGTCACAGTTACATGTCAGGATCTGTTATATAGACACAGATTGAATATTTATCTGTCATGTATCATCACAGTAACAGCGTTACATACATTAGCAGCTGTAAACACATAAAAACCTTATAAAAAAAACATGTAACACTGAAAACAATATGAACACATATAAACAGTTTCTCCATATGAAGTCATGAGACAACAACTGCTAATAAACACAAATTATCTTGAATTTGACATCATGTGTCTCATATTTGAACATATATCATATTTTATAATGTTCTGTCATGGAGTTTATCTTCACTGTTATAAGAACAGAAAGCAGCTTCTGATCTTGATCTGCAGACTTTGATATTTTTTTTATATCATGATTGTTATTATTAGTACTTAGATGATCAAAAATCACTGTACGTATGAAAACAATGTTGGAACTTCTTATTCACACAGATGTCACAGTTACATGTCAGGATCTGTTATTATAGACACAGATTGAATATTTATCTGTTATTTATCATCACAGCGTTACATACATTAGCAGCTGTAAACACATACAAACATGATAAAACACATCCTGTGGTTTGTTTTTTGTTCCTGTTTCCTGAATATATCCGTCTGTGTGTGAATGTGTAAATGAGACATTAACTTATAACACTTTGTAGAAGAAGCTTTATAAAGTTCTCTCCACTGACTCGTATTAGTTCACGGGGACAACCCGCTCAGTGAGGCGTCCATTCTTATATCTATGTTGACATGCTGGTGTCAACTGAACTGAGCAAGAGAGGCGGGACTTAAGGCAGAACAGCCAGGAGGAGAGAGAGAGGTGAGACAGCCGTCAGCAGCCCTTGGTTCAGCCAGAGAAATAAACCACTGAAGTAGTGACGCGTTAGAGCAAAACTGCGGACAAACTACAGGAAAAGTGTGTTGAACCAGAGTCTTATTTCACCTTCATGGACAAATGATCCATCAGGATGTCCTGCAGGCTTTTTGTCAGCAGTAAACTGTCTGTATATTTATACATTATTAAAGTAACTGATGCTATTTAAACGGCTGAAAAGACAAAACATGTTAAACTTTCAGTTTATCATCACTGAAATCCTGTTTTTTTCCACTGAGTTAAACTAAATAAATCCATATGAGTTTGTGAGTCTTCAGTCATTAGTGGACGATAAAAACAAGTCGTGTGGGATCGAAAATAATGAACTTCACCGCACTGAGTGTCTGTGTGAGGAGCAGGCGATGTGTTTAAACTCCTCACAGCTGAAAGTTTCTCTGATGTTCAGATCACACAGAGACAGACTGACTGACTGCAGACACGATCATCCACTCTTTCACATCGACTTCAGTAAAGTTTAACCAGAATTTACCCAGCAAATACATTAAATACAAATGTACAGAGGTGATTTTTATTTATATCACAGATTGAATTAGAAAAACATTCTCATATACAAATCTAAGTTCTGTATCTTAGTCAACTAGACTGAGTTCAACATGTTTTACCTGTCAGTAAAGAATCTGCAGGTGACGCGTCCAGTTCCAAAAACTCAGCAATTCAACTCGTCATTAACTTGAAGTGTCCGAATCTTCTAAAAACGCTGTCAGAGTCCGTCACCCTTCAGATAAAACAGGAATAAGGTAAAGCGTCTCTAAGATCCAGTAATGTTGCGTTATAATACGGACAAGATATTACACCAACACTGCTTTAAGAAAGTCTTTGTCGAAATCTAACCCTTAATACTTGGCCACGCCGCCTTCAGGTTGGGAGCAGCCTGACTCAGGTTTGACCCACCAGATTACCAAGCATAGTAAAACCAGTCTGACTGCATCACTGTGTTCTGGTTTACAGTTTCCTGCGCAGCTTCAGAGTGAAATCACAGTGTGTCTCCTCTCCATCTTCCTCTCGTATATATCGATCTGTGTGTAAGGCATCAGAATTAAATCATAAAGAAGCTGCAGATGTTTCTCTTCTCTCCACAGAACACAGTGCATGATGGGAAACACTCCACTTTTCTCCTGATGCTTCAGACACAAATCAATATATTAAGGAGGACGATGGAGGAGAGAATATAAACTGTATTTCACGAATAGAAGTGTTGATCAGAGTAAAGCAGGAAGTTCTTCGTTGATGTTAAAGTGCAATAAAGTGATGTGAATATATGTGGAGGACAACATGACCATCTGAACCTGAACATCCGGTCTGGAATCTTATAAAGCAGAACGGATTTGGCAAGAAAGTCAGAAACATATAAATACTTCTGTCTTCTTAGACGCCACGGTGTTATAACAGACAGTGAACTCATCGCTGCTTCCTCAGTAACACTTCAGTCAGCTGTGTGAGGGATCTTCTACCAGAAACATCATGTCTGAATCATGATCAAACTTTACAGTCAGTGCTGATCCAGGGTCAGTCATGCGAGGACTGGATCGAGCCAAACGCGTCGGTCAGCTTGAGGAACACAAACACCAACGACGAGAGGCGGAAAAGCTGCGCGACTTTGTGCGGCCGTCTGTTGTCTGTACCCGCCCACATGTAGCAGTGAGCTGTCAGTCAGACTGCAGAGGGAACCAATCACAGCACAGGAAGCCCGGCCATTATGACAATTTATTCTCTCAGTGTTTTCCAATGCAAAGAAAAGGTCAGATTTCGGTGACACTCCCTGAAAATGCTCAAGACAGCACTATACACTACTTGTACAGCCATTTGAAACCTACAGTAAAGTTACACATTGCTGTAGTTAGGGGAGTAAGTGAGTACAAGACACTGAGTACGTTTCACATGTTTACTGTATATGCTCTTTGCAATTCTACAGCATTGTGCAAAAGAAAAATACACTACAGTCACTTATTTAGAACAAACATAAGAAACACGCTTTTGGTAGAGCTGTGCACAGATGTGAACACTATAACAGAACATATTGTAACTGAACATAGGTAAATCATTCTCATAGTTATGAGAATTTTCATTCTGATCTGAGAAAAGCACCAAAGCGACTGAGAAAAACTGTAACAAGATGCAGCTGCGGTGGCTTAACGTTAACGATGACTCAAGACAGAGTGTCTGGCACAAAGAAAGGGACCGATGGCCGGCCAGCCGGGGTTCGGTGTTCCCTCTGGTGTCCCCTGTCAGTCTAAACCCGCGGACAGTTTATAATCATATGGATACTGTTATAATGTGTAGTGATTGACATACTGGAAAGTGACAAAGTAACATTTTCCGCTCTAAATTACATAATTACATGATCGTAATCAGTAAACTGGATGCTGTCTAACTCACT
Source organism: Diplodus sargus (assembly GCA_903131615.1). NCBI lineage: Eukaryota > Metazoa > Chordata > Actinopteri > Spariformes > Sparidae > Diplodus > Diplodus sargus. Next base: position 22,428 of record CAEMYA010000707.1, on the reverse strand, counting down.
CACGGGGACAGAGGCTGATTACTCGGGGAAAAGTTCACCGAAGTCTCGGTCTGAAGGGCTGATTTATTTTCATCACAAACACTCGGTGGGTTAACGCTTTTTAACGGTGACAGACGCTGTTTTTAGGGCAGAAATGTGAGGAAGAGTCGGTAGGACGGTCGGCCAGGCGTGTGTGTGTGTGTGTTGACCTATGAGGGGAGAAGGGTACAACATAGCAAATGCAAGACAAGTACACAGATAGAAATTGCATTACTAAAAAGAGACTTAAGTATAGTATAGTCACATTTTTCATTGACTAAAAGAAGACTAAAATCATGTCATCAGTTTTCGTCGACTTAAACTAGACAAAAATAGTCGTGGATAATTCTGACTAAAATAAGACTAAAATGTTCAGACTTTTAGTCGACTGAAACTTGACTAGACTTAAAAGAGTATAAACGTGACTAAAACTAATAAAAACTAAAATGACAGTTTTACACAAAGACTAAAACTAAAATTAAAACAGGCTGCCAAAAACAACACAGTTCATGGCTACAGTGTAACTTCCTACATGATCACCAAGTCCAAACAAGTTTGTTGAGGACTGAACTTCACTAAATGTGCAGCAGAATCAGAAACAAACATGTCTGACTGACTGATCCATCAGACTTCTATTAACAAGAGTACTAACAGACAGGAGCTGCTGGAGAGTTCCATCAAATGGACTGTTGATCATCTAATGACACAAAGAAGTAAGAGCCTGATGGATTATCCTGTGTGACCTGCAATCATCTGCTGAGTTCACAACAAAGCTCACACTGCCTGTGTGCTTCCATCAGATCCCATCAGTCAACATTTCAAAGGTAGGTGTGGTGCAATATTGGGGAAAAGACATTACATTGCTTACAAATGTTATTCTTCATGAAGACTTTGACCACTGTGACTGTCTGACTGTGTTCTGGTTTACAGTTTCCTGAACAGCTTCAGAGTGAAATCACAGTGTGTCTCCTCTCCATCTTCCTCTCGTATATATCGATCTGTGTGTGAAGCATCAGAATTAAATCATAAAGAAGCTGCAGATGTTTCTCCTCTCTCCACAGAACACAGTGCATGATGGGAAACACTCCACTTTTCTCCCCATGGGAACAAGTTTAACTTACAGTTTTTTTCAGTCGCTAACAAGCGTTTGTCCAATCAGTGGTCACATTTTTCAAAACTCTAAACACAGTTAGCACAGCATCGGTCTTTTGTGGCCATATTCACACATTTCATGTCGTTTTCACACAATATGCAGTCAGTGAACACATTTCCACGATGCTCACATTTTCTTAACAGACAAGCTTTACCTCCCAACAAAATGATGGATTGTTTTTGTATTTTTTACGAATGTTAACACACAACATCCCACAATAGCAAAAACAATATTCCAAACCTTAGATACAGAATAAAATCCTCTGCTTCTGCAATGATATCAGTTAAAAAACAATATGTCTCAGCTGATAATGAACAAACAATTGAACAATTGATTGTTTCTATTCTCACTTGACATGTCAATAAGGCCATACAGTAATGCATATGTTGATTTGTTTGTCCCTCTAAAGAATGCAGCGTCTTCCTCCCTCTGGTAGAAAGGAAAGCTCCTCAATAATGATCAAGAGCCGCCATTGTAGAAATGGTTGTTGCAAATAATGCAATAAAACCGCATGAAATTCAAACTAGAATTGTGGAGGACCATGAGATATTTGACAATATCGATAGCATCAGCCTCACAACCATTACGCGGACATTGTCCAAACACAGAGTGGATGAAGCAGCTCTACACTGTTTCCCTTTGAGA
>CAEMYA010000707.1:0-18254 GCA_903131615.1 Diplodus sargus | reverse complement strand
CTGTTCAAACAGAACAAAGTGAACATGATAAAATACATGGAACAAAATACATAATAGAAACAGGATATAAAGGAGTTTCATGTGTCAGGTAAAATACATTTATATAAAAGGGATTATTTACAAAATATTAAGAAAAAAAACATATAAAGACATCACTTCCTGTATGTCCTGTAACATCATACAACAAGCAGATCAGTTTTTAATTAACCAAAACGTTTAAGTGATCTCTGGAAACGAACATTCAAGATTGTTTTCCAACCACATTTGTTCCTGGAGGTTGATGGTTCTACACTGTTCTTCCAGGTTTTAATAATGCATTGGACGGTTCTTGACCCAATTTTAGTGGTTTCAGTCATCTCATTAGATGTTTTCTTTGTCTGATGTGGGCCAATAATCAGAGGAAATGTCTTCTGACATGGTTGTTTAAGAAATGAAAATCTATTCACTGCATCATTTAGTTAAATAACTTGTTTCCATCCGAAACACATAATCACTGCAGTAATTATCCACTGGATGTTTCTGACCTATTTGCTCAGTTAACTCCAGGTGGTGACGTTTCTTTGGACCAGACAGTTTATAAATGTAACATATATACAGTTGTAACATAAACATGGTGTTCTAGATCAACATGTTCCTCACAGAGCAGTTTTCAGATCTGAAGGTGAAGAACAACGTTTCCTCCATCAACTCCATCATTGTTCATCTCCTCTGACTCTGATATCAGGAAACTTACTGAACAACATGAAGGCAGGATGTGATTTAACCGTTATCAACTTCTTTAACCTTTTGACTCTTAACGGCAGTGTTGGGGAAGCTACTTTGCAAGCATAGCTTGTAAAACTACATGTAGTTCAGCCTGTTAGCAGTTTGAACAAACTACATTTCCACCCCTGGAGAAATGTAGTTTGTAAAACTACTGCTTAAAAAAGCAGCTTTAGTAACTAAAAGGTTGTCATTGCATTCAATTCCTATTGTGTCAGTTTCCATCACATTGGCCTAGTCAGTACCTATGCTATGCATCATTAACTAGAGCTACAATAGCTTGTCACAGCTGGACTCCCTGTTATGATGTCATGGTCATTTTTAATGTTCATAAATTCAATTAGGCTAAAAAAAAAAAATAGCACAACTGTAAGCTAAATGCTATTCTGTAATTACGCTATTTATCTTAGGTTAATCAGCACCTAGCCTGTAAAAAACCCTCCAGATTTCTAGACATTCCACCATTTTTCTACCTGCCCCCATGAACTTTTTTTTCTTATCATCCTTTTATTTTTATTATCAGTATTTGTGTGTGGGACTGTGTCTCAATGTCTGTTTTACATGCGTGACGAGGTAGCCTGGCCATGTGCAGGTAAGACCATCTCCCCGATAGCTGTCAAGAAATCTTTGAGGTTTCCGAACCTTTTTTTAAAGGCAGTTCCGCCGCCATGGCACACAAGCCTACAGTTTAGTCTGTAGCAGTAATGGATTCAGGGAAATGTGACGGTTAGCCTACTATTTGCAACACGGTGAACAGTAACTTTGACGCGTTGTTAACAACACCGTTGGGTAAACTCAACCCTAACCCTAACCCCACCTTTTCAATACTGGTTTCATTGGCAGTGACAACTGAACGCGCGGAGCATTGAGTAGGAGGGGCAGGTGGGCGAGGGTGTTAAAATGCAGCGCTCTGATTGGCCAAAAGCTTTTCACTCCACTTACACACAGATTGTTGTGGCTCACTGACAGAAGTAACTTCATAGATTTAACTTGCATAGAAACTGAAACCGGTGAACTGCGAGATGCAACAAACTGCGTCCCAGGAGAGCAGCAATGTGTACAAGCGTACTTAAAGGCTAAAATGCGTACATGTTGTCCACTCTGTCACATGTGAACACGTAGGTCGTGTCTGTAGATGCATCTATATCCAACATGTACATGCTCAAATATGGCCGTGGTTGGGGGAGCATTGGGGGTAACAGGAGGGTCGTCCATGACGTGCTTTGCCATACGAGCTCTGCCTTCCTTGGCACAAAGACACGCCCTTTTTTATCTGCCAAAATTGTAAATTGAGTGGTTAAACTACAAAAAATGACCCAAAAAGTGGTTGAAATACTTGAAGCAGCACAAAATATGAATGTAGTTTAACTACCAGCAAGTTAAGCAAATCGTAGTTAAGCTGTGTAGTTCAACTACATGTAGTTTACGTCTCCCCATCACTGCTTAATGGTCTCATTAATGTGTTGATTAAACTGTCTCCTCTAGTCCGGCTGAGCTGGAAGTTTTCTGAAATACCCTGCTGGACTCATCAGACAAACAGTATAGAAATAAAATGTAAGAAGCAACACAACTATCACTGCTACTGTCAGTCCACAGTAGAGGACGATCCTTTCTCGACTTGCTGTGTCGGGTCTCTCAGGTGTGTCTGTGTTGGGTCTCTCAGGTTCTGGTCGATCTCTCGCTGCTGTAAAGAGACCAAACAACAGAACAGCTGAAGTTGTGACATATTTCTCAGATAGTGTGACAATGAAGTGTGAAGATTGTGGATTGTGTTCGTCCTCAATACTTTTCTTCAGGTTCTTATTGATCCAAAAAAGCTGCTGAATTGAACCTGTTAATAAAGTTCTACTGACTTCTACTCAACCAACTTACCAGAGACGTTGAGCCAACATTCACCATAGTTCCCACCATGCTTTGTCCTCACATCACACAGGTACTGTCCTGAGTCCTCAGTCCTGAGTCTGGACACATGAAGTCTGAGTCGTCCGTCTCTGAGGACGTCTTTGTCCCACTGGACTCGTCCTACAAACTGTTGACTCTGAAACTCTGGGACCTCAACACCTCTCAGTAGATGAAACAGGACTGAGACTTTAAGATCAGTTCTCAGCTCACAGTAGATATAAATGTTGTTGGTGGAAGTGTCAGCTGTGGTTGTGAAGGTCCATTCCAGTGTGATGTTGTGGTTCTCCTCTGCCTGATAGGAGGTCTGTGCCACATTCACTACAAATGTTCCTGTTGAGGAGACAGAGAGGGAAAGTGAGGAGCAGACACACTGACAGCTTTAACATGGCAGCCTTTAAACTCCATCTCCATGTTTGTGTGGACAGTTTAGTGACGTCTCAGAGCTGCAGAGGCTCATCAACATCAGCTGTTTGCTCACATGTGGGCCACTTTAACTGCTTCATTGAATCACAGTGTCAGAAAGTGAAGCTGTAAACTGACCACAGACACAGTTGAGGCTGATGAGCAGCAGGATCCTGCAGATCATCTTCTCCCTGTGAGAGGAGACAGAGGTGAAGAGTCATGTGATCACAGTTCAGTCCTCACATGTAGCACAACCAACATCTACAGTCTGTCTTTAGTCTTCTAAACACTCCTCTGTCTTCATCATCCTCATCATCACACACAGGGACTTCCTGACTGCACACAGTCTGGATGCTAACGCTAAGCTGCCGTGTTGTTCTTCTGACACAAGATGGTGCCAAAAGTCTGTGAACAACACAGAACACGTGCTGCATGGAGGCAGACAAACAAACAGGAAGTGGATTTATTCAGCCTGTCTGGTTGTGTGACGACATAATGTCAGTGATGTAAACCTGAACACTGAAACACTATGAACACAAACACAGTGTCTCCATATAAAGTCATGAGACAACAACTGCTAATAAACACAAATTATCTTGAATTTGACATCATGTGTCTCATATTTGAACATATCATCATATTTTATAATGTTCTGTCATGGAGTTTATCTTCACTGCTGAAAGAACAGAAAGCAGCTTCTGATCTTGATCTGCAGACTTTGATAATTTTTTCCTCATGATTGTTATTATTTGTACTTAGATGGTCAAAAATCAATGTATTTATATATTAAAAAAACTGACATTGGTGCTTTATATTCACAGTAACAGTGTTACATACCTTCGCAGCTGTTGACACATAAAACATTATAAAACACACCCTGTGGTTTGTTTTTGGTTCCTAACTGTTTCCTGAATATATCCGTCTGTGTGTGAATGTGTAAATGAGACATTAACTTATAACAATTTTTAGAAGAAGCTTTATAAAGTTCTCTCCACTGACTTGTATTAGTTCACCGGTACAACCCGCTCAGTGAGGGGTCTATGTTTATATCTATGTGGATATGTGAGGGTGTCAACTATGAACCTATCTCCGCCTCCTCAGCACGAGCTGAACAATAAATCTAACAAAGCAAGAGAGGCGGGACTTAAGGCAGAACAGCCAATCATCAGCCGGTCAGACCCAAAGTGCTGTTGAGCTTGAGGCAGCAACAGAGAGGAGAGAGGAGAGGCAGCTGTCAGCAGCCAGAGAAATGAACCACTGTAGTGACGCGTTAGGGCAAAACTGCGGACAAACTACAGGAAAAGTGTGTTGAACCAGAGTCTTATTTCACCTTCATGGACAAATGATCCATCAGGATGTCCTGCAGGCTTTTTGTCAGCAGTAAACTGTCTGTATGTTTATACATTATTAAAGTAACTGATGCTTTTAAAACGGTTGAAAAGACAAAAGATGTTAAACTTTCAGTTTATCATCTTTGAAATCCTGTTTTTTCCCCACTGAGTTAAACTAAATAAATACATATATGAGTTTGTGAGTCTTCAGTCATTAGAGGACGAAGAATGAGAACAAGTCTTCATCATGTGGGATCGAAAATAATGAACTTCACCACACTGAGTGTCTGTGTGAGGAGCAGGCGATGTGTTTAAACTCCTCACAGCTGAAAGTTTCTCTGATGTTCAGATCACACAGAGACAGACTGACTGACTGCAGACACGATCATCCACTCTTTCACATCGACTTCAGTTTAACCAGAATTTACCCAGCAAATATATTACATACAAATGTACAGAGGTGATTTTTATTTATATCACAGATTGAATTAGAAAAACATTCTCATATACAAATCTAAGTTCTGTATCTTAGTCAACCAGACTGAGTTCAAAATGTTTTACCTCTCAGTAAAGAATCTGCAGGTGACGCGTCCAGATCCAGAAACTCAGCAGTTCAACTCGTCATTAACTTGAAGTGTCCGAATCTTCTAAAAACGCTGTCAGAGTCCGTCACCCTTCAGATAAAACAGGAATAAGGTAAAGCGTCTTTAAGATCGACTAATACTACGTTATAGTAGAGACATCACTTTCCACCAACACTGCATGCTTTCTGAGAGTCTTCAGCGACAACGCACCTTTAAATAGACCACAATACCTGGCCACACCTCCTTCAGGTTTGGAGTAGCAACACTTAAGGGCATTTCGCTGGTCACGCGTCTGCCACCCGCCTCTCTCTCTCTCTCTCTCTCTGGTGTAACGTTGCGCAGCTTCAGAGTGAAACCAGTTTGTCTCCTCTCCATCTTCCTCTCTAGATATCGATCTGTGTGTGAAGCATCACAATTAAATCATAAAGAAGCTGCAGATGTTTCTCTTCTCTCCACAGAACACAGTGCATGATGGGAAACACTTTAGTCCACTGGAAATTTCTTGGACTCAGAAATCGTGTTTCCTATAAACTTTTATGATTGAAATGTAATCTATAGTGGATGAAATTCAACTTGGTTGCTAAGAGTTGCACGGTGGGCAACTTGCGTAATTGACTAATTAAGGTGAGACACTACAGGTGAAGAAGTATGACTTATTTCTCATACTCTGAGCCAAAATTCTCCATTTCAGTAGCAGTTATATATTATTACTATCTATATTCTGAAGGTTTTAACAGAGGGGTTTGTTCATATATCATTCACAGCCTGATTTATATCACATTTTATTACTAAAAACAGGGCAAAAATTGTTTATTTATGGCTGTTGACAGTATTTTCTGATATATGGAATTTGAACCTGGCTTTATCCAATGTTTAGATTTATGTTCTGAAATTGTATGCAAATAAGCGCATACTTAATGAGATAATGCCTCATTTGCATATTTAGATATACAATTTCAGAAAACTCATCATCCAAAAATAATTGTCTTAATGTAAGTAATCAACTGGGGAAGTTTCATGGTGATACACATTAATTTAATAAATGTCCCTATTCTTCACCTGTAGTATCGCCCCTTAATTAGCTCATCATGCTAATTACTCAAATTGCCCAACATACAACTCTTAGCAACCTGCTAAATCTGCTAAACCTATAGATGACATTTTAATAATAAAGTTCATAGGAAACAACATTTCTGGGTTTACTATGGACCGTATGGGGGTTTCCAGTAGACTAACACCTGAATGTTTGTTTTTAGAGTTGAATTTACAAAAAAATGCCTATTATTTAGAATTTGTTGTAGCCGATTCACAAAGTGTGCTAAGTTTCTCCTCAAGATGCGACAACTCTTAAAATCACATCTGGTCATATTGCCGTTACTTTACGCTGTTTAAAAGTCTAAATGAAGCTGTTTGTGTATAAAGGCCCTCATACAGCTGACTGATCCCAGTGACCACTGGTTCAACAGTGACAAGAAATGATACGAGAACATGAAGAGAAGCTCTGATGTTACTTTGATATACAAAAGATCTCACCAGGAGGTCCTGGAGGCTTTTTGTCAGCAGTAAACTGTCTGTATATTTATACATTATTAAACTAACTGATGCTTTTAAAATGTTTGAAAAGACAAAAGATGTTAAACTTTCAGTTAATCAATGTTGAAATCCTGGTTTGTTTCCACTGAGTTAAATTGAATAAACACACATCGACCAGCGATCATCTGCCCACAATTCAGTGAACGCCATAATTAATCCTCCTTAACACAGTTCATGGATACAGTGTAACTTCCTACATGATCACCAAGTCCAAACAAGTTTGTTGAGGACTGAACTTCACTAAATGTGCAGCAGAATCAGAAACAAACATGTCTGACTGACTGATCCATCAGACTTCTATTAACAAGAGTACTTACAGACAGGAGCTGCTGGAGAGTTTGATCGAATGGACCATTGATTGCCTTATGACACAAAGATATAAGAGCCCGATGGATTCTCCTGCGCAACCACTGGTCACCTGGTGTGAATTGTAGTCAAGAGATCTTTAATCATCCCCGAGGGTCAAAGAGTAATTTGCGGTGTAGTAAACATTGTTACCATAAGTTGGAGTGTGGACAGGTTAAAGGTACAAATACAGATGAAAATTTGCCAATGTAGCTGACTGCTTGATGAAGACTTTGGCCGGTGTGATTACGTCACTGTGTTCTGGTTTACAGTTTCCTGCACAGCTTCAGAGTGAAACCACAGTTTATATCGTCTCCTCTCCATTGTAAGAAATTACATTGCCTTCCTGTTCTTACTGATCCAATGTGCTTAAGGACAGGAAGAGTAGAGAATGACATTTTGCAGGAAGTGTTAAAAGAAGCCACAGGTGGCGACACCTCCCCCACATGGAAAGATACAATTTAGATAAAATGCCATTTGCTGTTTATCTGTTCTTGCATCAAAGGGTCACTGTCCTGAGAGGACAGGATACACCCAACATCAAAGAAGTTATTGTAATGTAAAGAAACTGTGTTTTATGACTGTTGTAACCGGAGGTAACCTCCTCACACTGACTGTATTTAAACAGAATCATTTTAGAGTTTGTCAGAAGAACGCTCCTGCCTTCTTCTCCACGCTGCGTGAATAAACGAGATCTGATTCATTACGCTGAAATCTGAAGTTCTTCAGAGACTTAGCAACTCTCTACCTCACAAGGAGAATTTCCACCACACCATCTTCCTCTGGTATATATCGATCTGTGTGTGAAGCATCAGAATTAAATTATAAAGAAGCTGCAGATGTTTCTCTTCTCTCCACAGAACACAGTGCATGATGGGAAACACTCCACTTTTCTCCTGATGGAAACAAGTTTGATTTACTTGTGATCATATCTGATGTCTCGACTCTACAGCTGCAGTGTTTGAGCTGTGGGATGTTAACGATGTTAAATGTCCTCGATGACTTTAAACTTTCACAAGGCTTCTAATTCTTGGTGCTTTATGATGTCATGAACAGTATTTGTTGATATAACTGTTTTTATTCATCAGATTACCTCAGTGTAAATCAGCCTCTAATATCAGGAGACTGACACACAGAAGAGAACAACATGTTCACACTATGAACACAACATTCAGTCAGGCAGCAGTGAAACTCCATCCATCAGAAGACAACACATGAAGGAGAGGAACAACGTTTCCTCCATCAACTCTGTTACTGTTGATCTGCTCTGACTCTCATATCAGGACACTTCCTGTCCTCAGCTGTCACAACACAACCTGTCAGTCTGGGTTCATTTGAAAGTGACTGAAACTTCAACATGATGTCCTTGGTCATGGTGCTGTGCAGGAACAAGCTGCTGCACTGAAGTGTTCTCCTGAGTTGTTTCTGTCCAGAGAGGAGAATCAGTGTGTTCAACCTGTGTACTGTAAAGCAGTTTGTAACTGACTTCACTTCATGTTTTCTCAAGAAGACTCAGAGAGACTTTGTGTCAGACTGGAAACACAAAGTGATGTGTTGGAAAATCAACTGCAGGCCTACAAACAACACATGTGATGTTTTATGTAGCATTCAGAGAAACTTTATAAACTCTGAGAAACTCTGTCTACAATATATTATTATAAGCGGGTCTTCTTGTTAATTCGGCTCACAATATAGTGATAATCAGTAATAGGTTAAATCAAATCATGCAGTTACATTTAAAGATAACTAATCTTCTATCTTCAGATCCAACTTGTTTCCATCAGGAGAAAAGTGGAGTGTTTCCCATCATGCACTGTGTTCTGTGGAGAGAAGAGAAACATCTGCAGCTTCTTTATGATTTAATTCTGATGCTTCACACACAGATCGATATATACCAGAGGAAGATGGAGAGGAGACGATATAAACTGTTGTCTTAAGCTGCACAGGAACCTTCATACCACAACATGCTGCGGTATGTAGAACAGTTAGGTAAAAGGAAGTTGGCAAAGGAAGACATAAGCCTTATAACCTGCCAAACAGGTTGCTGTGTAAAATTTTTCCTCAGTGACGAGACACCCATGTACATTACAGATGTCATGGGAGCTGCATCTTGGTGAGCCATTACTTTCAAAGAGCCGTTTAAAAAACTGGCTCATTTGACTGATTTTTATATTTATTAAGTTTTAAGAAGCCGGCCTGGTGGTAACTCATTTTACCTTGGAAATAAACACTAGGAGGTATGATGGGGTGAGATTTGGAACAAAATAATACAGAATTGGATATCCCACCAATATCTGAGTTTGAATCATTCTGAAACATTGATTATGAACTAGATTTTAAAGTCTAATCTGGATTAATTGTAATAATCCACAAGGTTGCACCTTATCACTCTGCTTTGACAGTGACCCTTTGTACAAATAGTTTGCATGTGTGTAAAGCTGCCATGACTTGTTACTCATGCAACACCTTAACACTTACAAATACACATTAAAAACAAAGCAGGCTAACATGAATGTACGTGCAAAACAGCTTTTAGTGCAGAGAGGCAGGGCAGTCACGTGTTTCTGATTTTTGTATTTTTGTTTGTTTTGGGTTTTTTTACGCAAAGGCAGCGTGCACAACTCAGGTGGTGTCATGCTACATTTGCATATCTAATAAGCACCGTGCATTAATAGCAGCCTGTTTGTGTTTATTAGCAGTGGTTGTCTCATGACTTTATATGGAGACACTGTTTCTATGTGTTTGTAATGTATCAGTGTTAAACACTGACAACATGTCTCCATGTTCCAGATACACAACTTCCATGTGTGTGTAGCAGCAGCACTGGTTCTGCAGTGTTTCATGTGGCAGCTACATGTTGTTGTCTGCAGCTGAATCCACATGTTGTCATGTTTCCTGCTGATGGTGGACACTTTAACCACTGGCGCCATCTTGTGTCAGAAGAACAACACAGCAGCTTAGCGTTAGCATCCAGACTGTGTGCAGTCAGGAAGTCCCTGTGTGTGATGATGAGGATGATGAAGACAGAGGAGTGTTTAGAAGACTAAAGACAGACTGTATATGTTGGTTGTGCTACATGTGAGGACTGAACTGTGATCACATGACTCTTCACCTCTGTCTCCTCTCACAGGGAGAAGATGATCTGCAGGATCCTGCTGCTCATCAGCCTCAACTGTGTCTGTGGTCAGTTTACAGCTTCACTTTCTGACACTGTGATTCAATGAAGCAGTTAAAGTGGCCCACATGTGAGCAAACAGCTGATGTTGATGAGCCTCTGCAGCTCTGAGACGTCACTAAACTGTCCACACAAACATGGAGATGGAGTTTAAAGGCTGCCATGTTAAAGCTGTCAGTGTGTCTGCTCCTCACTTTCCCTCTCTGTCTCCTCAACAGGAACATTTGTAGTGAATGTGACACAGACCTCCTATCAGGCAGAGGAGAACCACGACATCACACTGGAATGGACCTTCACAACCACAGCTGACACTTCCACCAACTCACTTCATATCTTCTGTGAGATGAAAACTGATCACAAAGTCTCAGTCCTGTTTGAAATACGTGGAGGTGTTGAGGTCCCAGAGATTCAGAGTCAACAGTTTGTAGGACGAGTCCAGTGGGACAAAGACGTCCTCAGAGACGGACGACTCAGACTTCATGTGTCCAGACTCAGGACTGAGGACTCAGGACAGTACCTGTGTGATGTGAAGACAAACTATGGTGGGAACTATGATGAATGTCGGCTCAACGTCTCTGGTAAGTTGGTTGAGTAGAAGTCAGTAGAACTTTAATAACAGGTTCAATTCAGCAGCTTTTTGGATCAATAAGAACCTGAAGAAAAGTATTGAGGACGACCACAATCCATAATCTTCACACTTCATTGTCACACTATCTGAGAAATATGTCACAACTTCAGCTGTTCTGTTGTTTGGTCTCTTTACAGCAGCGAGGGATCGACCAGAACCTGAGAGACCCGACACAGCAAGTCGAGGAAGGATCGCCCTCTACTTCGGACTGGGACTGACACCAACAGTGGTTGTTGTGTTGCTTATTTGTTACATTTTATCCATTCACTGTCCGTCTGATGAACAGAAGTCCTGCAGAGGATTTAAGAAAAGTTCCAGCTCAGCATTACGGGAGGAAACAGTTTGATCAGCACTATAAATAAGATGGTTAAAACACATCCTGCCTCCGTGTTTTACTTTCAGTCTCTCTCTGTTGATCTGTCCTCCCTGACTCACCTTGAACTCTGTTTAACTGGCTGGTTTCAAGACGACTTTCTCTCCCTACTGTATGTCTGGTAACTTTCAGGAACACAACTTAATTTAGTTTAGTTGTGATTGTGTTTAGTTGTGGCCTTTGTTCACATTACAGATGGTTTACAGCTACACTTCACTGTATTGACTCATTAACTCAATACATGTATTGTTTCTGTATCCCGCTGCCCTCTCTGTCTACAGAGGAGAGTATTAAAGAACAAGCTGCTGCACTGAAGTGTTCTCCTGAGTTGTTTCTGTCCAGAGAGGAGAATCAGTGTGTTCCTGGTGTTCTCTTGATGAAGCGTGAGGTGAACAGAGTCATCACATGAAGGAGTGGCAGCTCATCCTGCTGTGAAGGAAACTGACACACTGACACAGACGAGCCTGTAAGTGATGGATCATGTGTGGATGAAGCTGTGATGAGACAACAGAGCAAGCAGTCTGTGTCAGAACCTGAGCCGACAGGTCCGTCACACCTCATCTACAAGGTCCACAAGGTCCGTTGTTAGGGAGTGTTGAGGAATGAACTGCTAACTCCTCCCTGAACATTGAAGACTTTCACAACCTGAGGATTGTGTGTCTCTGACTCTGGGCTCAGACCAGCCCTCTGAAAGTAAAGGTGTTGATCAAAGTCTGTGTCACTCTCAGTGTGTTCAGGCTGCTGGTCTGTTTGTGACATCCAGGTCTAAAACTGGTCTTTAACTGGACCTGTCTGTCTGTTGAGTTCTGCTTTAGGGACGTTAACATCAGTGATGTTTGGACCCGCAGCAGTAACATGTTGGTTTATGAACCTGCAGTCTTCACCACTGTGATGTCACTAGTCATTAATGTGGCCTGTAAAGCAGTTTGTAACTGACTTCACTTCATGTTTTCTCAAGAAGACTCAAAGAGACTTTGTGTCAGACTGGAAACACAAAGCCATGTGTTGGAAAATCAACTGCAGGCCTACAAACAATACATGTCATGTTTTATAAGACTCTTTAATAAAGTCCAAGATATTGTCAGCTGTCATTAAGGTGAAGAAACCAAGAGCAACACACTCTTTATGTTTGACTGATCCTCCTCTTCCTGCACAGACTGAGAGTAAATCAAAGTGAAGCTCACAGCTGATGATGTATCTGATCTTCTCTGCAGCAGCAGCAGCTGATCCACATGTTGTCACAGGTTGGTGACCACTGGAGCCCCCTGCTGACATTAATACATGACTGCAGCTGAGGAGGTTCATGTTACTCTCATGTTAGATGTCTTCAGGAACAACAACAAGCAGACGCTCCTGAATAAAGTAGAAATCCTTTATTTTTAACGCCAGCGTTAACAAATCAGAGCTGTTCAAACAGAACAAAGTGAAGATGATAAAATACATGGAACAAATTACATAATAGAAACAGGATATAAAGGAGTTTCATGTGTCATGTAAAATACATTTATATAAAAGGGATTATTTACAAAATGTTAGGAAAAAAAACATATAAAGACATCACTTCCTGTGTGTCCTGTAACATCATACAACAAGCAGGTCAGTTTTTAATCAACCAAAACGTTTAAGTGATCTCTGGAAACAAACATTCAAGTACATTTTCCAACCACATTTCTTCCTGGAGGTTGATGGTTCTACACTGTTCTTCCAGGTTGTAATAATGCATTGGACGGTTCTTGACACAATTTTACTGGTTTCAGTCATCTCATTAGATGTTTTCTTTGTCTGATGCAGGTCAACAATCAGAGGAAATGTCTTCTGACATGCTTGTTTAAGAAATGAAAATCTATTCACTGCATCATTTAGTTAAATAACTTGTTTCCATCTGAAACATATAATCACTGCAGTAATTATTCACTGGATGTTTCTGACCTATTTGCTCATTTAACTCCAGGTGGTGACGTTTCTTTTGACCAGACAGTTTATAAATGTAACATATATACAGTTGTAACATAAACATGGTGTTCTAGATCAACATGTTTCTCACAGAGCAGTTTTCAGATCTGAAGGTGAAGAACAACGTTTTCACCATCAACTCCATCATTGTTCATCTCCTCTGACTCTGATATCAGGACACTTACTGAACAACATGAAGGCACGATGTGATTTAACCGTCTCACTTACAGAGCTGATAATTTTATTTCCTCTCGTCCTGCTGAGATGGAACTTTTCTTACATCCTCTGCAGGACTTCTGTTTCTCAGACAGACAGTGGATAAATAAAAAGGTTACAAACAAACATCACAACTACCACTGCTGCTGTCGATCCACAGTAGAGGCCGATCCTTATTCTACTTGCTGTGTTGGATCTCTCAGGTTCTGGTTGATCTCTCGCTGCTGTAAAGAGACCAAACAACAGAACAGTTTGATTGTGGATTGTTTCGTCCTCAATACTTTTCTTCAGGTTCTTATTGATCCAAAAAAGCTGCTGAATTGAACATGTTGATAAAGTTCTACTGACTTCTAGTCAACCAACTTACCAGAGACGCTGAGCCAACAATCACCATAGTTCCCACCATAGTTTGTCCTCACATCACACAGGTACTGTCCTGAGTCCTCAGTCCTGAGTCTGGACACATGAAGTCTGAGTCGTCCGTCTCTGAGGATGTCTTTGTCCCACTGGACTCGTCCTACAAACTGTTGACTCTGAAACTCTGGGACCTCAACACCTCCACGTAGATGAAACAGGACTGAGACTTTGTGACCAGTTATCATCTCACAGTACATAAAAATGAAGTCGGTGGAAGTGTCAGCTGTGGTTGTGAAGGTCCATTCCAGTGTGATGTTGTGGTTCTCCTCTGCCTGATAGGAGGTCTGTGTCACATTCACTAGAAATGTTCCTGTTGAGGAGACAGAGAGGGAAAGTGAGGAGCAGACACACTGACAGCTTTAACATGGCAGCCTTTAAACTCCATCTCCATGTTTGTGTGGACAGTTTAGTGACGTCTCAGAGCTGCAGAGGCTCATCAACATCAGCTGTTTGCTCACATGTGGGCCACTTTAACTGCTTCATTGAATCACAGTGTCAGAAAGTGAAGCTGTAAACTGACCACAGACACAGTTGAGGCTGATGAGCAGCAGGATCCTGCAGATCATCTTCTCCCTGTGAGAGGAGACAGAGGTGAAGAGTCATGTGATCACAGTTCAGTCCTCACATGTAGCACAACCAACATCTACAGTCTGTCTTTAGTCTTCTAAACACTCCTCTGTCTTCATCATCCTCATCATCACACACAGGGACTTCCTGACTGCACACAGTCTGGATGCTAACGCTAAGCTGCTGTGTTGTTCTTCTGACACAAGATGGCGCCAGTGGTTAAAGTGTCCACCATCAGCAGGAAACATGACAACATGTGGATTCAGCTGCGGACAACAACATGTAGCTGCCACATGAAACACTGCAGAACCAGTGCTGCTGCTACACACACACGGAAGTTGTGTATCTGGAACATGGAGACATGTTGTCAGTGTTTAACACTGATACAATACAAACACATAGAAACAGTGTCTCCATATAAAGTCATGAGACAACAACTGCTAATAAACACAAACAGGCTGCTGTTGTTGTTGGCAGCTCTCAGTAACAAATCATCATATCTGATGACTTTGATGATTTAATACTAAAAAGTGAACGAGTCCAGTTGAAACATCCTGAAGAAGAAGAAAGCTGAAACACACAAAGTCCAAACATCTGTGTAGATGAAGGTGGAGGGAAATATCAACACTGACTCTGTTTAGTTTCATCAATAAAGTCTTATACAAGTAGAAATGATGTTTCTGGTAGAACATCCTTCACACAGCTGACTGATCCACTGACTTCTACTAACATCAGCACTTAGAACAGCTGCTGAAGTGTTCAGCCACGGTGGAAGAAGTCCTGAAGATCAGACAGAGTGAACCAGGTTAGAGGAGATTTCTCTGTCAGACATCAGAATATCAACTTGGGTTTTGAAAGTTTCAAGTGTTTATTCTCTATTGTAAGCTGGGTTCCTTTACAGTGTTGCCATAAAATAATGTAGGTGTGATGACTGCAAACTTCAAGTGCAAGTTCTACAGAGGGAGGATGACTGCTCTGACAATGGCTGTGTCTCAATTCAGGGTCGGCACACTTCAAGTGCGCATTTGAAGTGCGATTACGTCACTATTCCGCGGCGAATGGTGTCCCAATTCAAAGTGTTCTCATAATGCACCCCACAAATGCGCACTCCTTTAGCCTGTTTTTTGAGTGTGCACCACTACCACACTTCGTGGTCTCACATATCCCAAGAGTCATCGCGCGCCCAAAGAGAAGAAATAAATAAATAAATAATAATATAATAATATTATAACTCCAATAATAAATAATGGCGACCTCAAGTGTTGCAGATCTCTCGTTTAAATCTAAGTATTGGATATATATACTCAGTTTTTACTCCTTTAAACATCCAACGCCAGATGTGTTAAACTTCAAGGGACATTAAAACCTCAACATGTCCGTTAAAATACTTTGGTGATGCTCAGCGTGATGCCTTTGGAAGTAAAGCCTTAAAGACTTCACTTTCAAACGTTAGACGTTCAGACTTATATCTTATATCGTATTGTGACTGTGGAGATGTTAGAGACTATTTTTTACTTCATATACATAAATGGACCAAGATGAACAGATTCCGATCAGGCTGCTTTTGTCTGTTGACGCAAAACATATTTTACATTTCATTGTGTTTTAGGGAGCAAACAGAAGCTTCATCACTGTCCGAGGTCAGAACATTTGTTCACAGGGTGAAACATTCCGCCGGCTGGATGGAAGTAAGGCAATAATAATAATAATAAATGATAAATAGCCGATTTGTCAGTCCTGATGTCACTTTGTGTAAATCTTTGCATGGCTGTGTTAATGTGATCTTGTGTTTACTTTTTCTGTTGCTTCGAGGAGGATGAAGGAGGACATGAGGCTGCAGAGAGGATGGAGAGGCTCTTCTCTGCTCCAGAGGACAATCCTCACATTATAGCTGTTGTTATTTAGTTAATTTATGAGTTATCTTTATATCATGTGTTCATAATTGTTTATTTTATATAATTCATGAAATAAAATATTGTTCTATTGATGCACGTTGTCTATTCCATTTAGTATGAACAGCTTAAGCACAATTTATAACAGCATCAAGTGCTACTTTTCAGGGACAACAGATTGAATGTTTTCTTTTATCATTAAGGTCTTAACATTTACAACTTTTTTTTTACAAAATTACAGCATAAATAACCATTTACAGATTATAATTCACTATCAACAAAAACAATTATTATTAAAAACAATATTAAAACAGTTAGAGATGATGTACAGTAACAGGCTGAGCAGGAGTCCCTGCAGTGCTGCTGGGCTGGATGGTGTCAGTGGGACATCATCTGGGTCGGTACTCAGGGTGTTTGGGGGTCCAGTCTGCTCTGTCCACCACATCCTCCATCAACTGGGTCTGCAGGTCTGACTCGGTCCAGGGCTGCCATGTCATTAAGAATGTTTTAAGAAAGAGGCAAGAATTATAATTTCATAACATTAATGATGATGATGATAATAATAATAATAATAATAATAATAATAACAACAACAACAACAACAAAACAACAACAACAACAACAACAAAACAACAATAATAGTAATAATAATAACTATTATTATTATTATTATTATTATTATAAATCATTACAACAAACAAAAATATCTACCAAACACTTTAAATAGGAATAATGCCTTTAAAATCATAATAAAACCATATGTGGCGATCAGCGGTTTATATGT
Organism: Diplodus sargus; assembly: GCA_903131615.1. NCBI lineage: Eukaryota > Metazoa > Chordata > Actinopteri > Spariformes > Sparidae > Diplodus > Diplodus sargus. The sequence continues at coordinate 1,330 of CAEMYA010000707.1, read as the reverse complement.
CAGCATTACCATAATGTATCAGTATGTTAATGACCGCAAACTGTTAGCTAGCTAATAATGATAATATTGATAACTCTACGTGGGTTCAATAACAGGTTTACCTCTCCACGGTCCTCTCAGCCGGAGATAAACCAGAGCCGCTTCTCCTCTTCCTCAACATGGAGGAGGATTAAAAAGGAAATCAGGAATTCCTGCAGCTCGAACAGATCTGACAGTCAAACTTTACTCTTCTTGACAGATTCACGGACCTGTGCTGCATAAACAGTGACATACACGTAGGGGCGGGAACATCGGGTGACGCAACCAGGAAATGCTCCAAAGGGTAGACCGTCCCATTTCTCAGCAGGCTGAAGCGGCCTGCAGGGCGCACATAAGTGCACTCACTCGGTGAGACCGCAAAGGGCGGATCCTTGAGTGTGCAGACCCTGAATTGAGACACTTGACAGACTGTGATCCCTCTGTCTGAAGAACAGTAGTGGCATAAAGGAGGGGGCGGGGCTTGGCTCCTGATGTCATCAGACAGTAGTCATAGAGCACAGCTGAGATTTCCCAACCATGCAAAACAGAACCAGGCATGTAGAGAAGTGATAACACTGTTTTTATCTGCTCTGACAAAAGCAACAGCATGCTGGTATGTTTGAGTGAAAACATTTGCATGAGGCCTCAGAAAGCTGCCGTCAACTCCCTTCAGAATCTTTATAATCTTATAATTTTGTAATTCTTATTTGGACTGCAGCCAATTCTTATGTAAAGGAGGTGCTGAAACTCATAAACCCTGAAGACCTCTCAGACCACACAGACAGGCAGCACAACTCTCACTCTCCACCCCAGAGAGCACCAGCACCAGTTTACAAAGCTTCTGTAGGCTATATTGGCTGAACACAATTCAACATAAAGTCAGCACTGAATGTTTACACCCATGGCAACTAGATACTTTCTTTGTTATCATTTTCATATTGATATTGAAGTTGATATATAAAGTCAAACTGTTTCACTTTATATTTTCTTCTTCTTGTTATTATATCATTCATGTCAACACATGTGTACAAATGTTTCTTACAATAAAACATCTTTCCTGACTGTTCTGTGTTTTCATTGTTTGATATGTAATTTTCATGGTAATAAGAGATAGAAGAACAACTATAAGCAATGTAAGATAGAGGAATCAGTTATGTACTTTTTATCATAACACTTGCTATAAATTAATAGTATTTATGTGACTAAAAGCTGACTGCACTATTCCCCTCAGACGTAAGGGTCCATAGTCTGTCCGATAAATGTTCAGTGCATTCTGCAGTGCAGAAACATTCAGGCAGACAGGTTCCAGGCC
>CAEMYA010000706.1:30840-41572 GCA_903131615.1 Diplodus sargus | reverse complement strand
GTGTAGGTCAGTGTGCATTATTGTGACATTATTGTGTATGAGGCAGATAAACTGAACAGCAGGCATCTTCACAGATGTATAAACTCTGACAGATGTAGCTTAGAAGTCGGTCAGATGAGAGCAGAGTGTGACTCCTCTGCTGTTCAACACGAGGGAACACATCGTCTTGTTCAGTCACTGTTAACATGTCACCAGCTGTTCTTCACAAAGGTGTCAGCCTCCACAGCATGAAGCTCTTCATGTGGACCTGGCAGTCAGCCTGGAGCCATGACTCAGCCCAACAAGGTAACCTCACATGTCAACATGTGCTGACAGCAGCAGTCCATCTGTCCGTTTGTGAGCTGAGAAGCAGATAAAGTCCATGATGACTGATGGCAGATGAGGCTCGCTAACACTCATTTCACTGCTGCATGCTCCTTCTATACCCTGTTCTCCTGCCTGATCTGAGCTCTGCACCTGTATTAAACCTTTTTATATTCAGTTGTATATATTTGTGTGTGGCTATTAATATTTGGCCGACAGCTACAGTGTGTGTCAGGCTTCAAGCTGGAATAGAGAGTCTTTAGATAAAGTGCTCACTAGTGATTCCAGCAGATCTGATCTGTTTGTTTGGGCACCACTCCATTACCTGCTCACCTGTCAGGGTCGAGCTGCTTACAGTGTGAAGAGCTTCATGAATGCTGACATTCAGTTAGAGAAGAAGACAGGAGACAGAGAATCAGCTGGACCAGAAGTGTTCACCTCTCTTTATCACTTTCACTTCATCTCCTCTCTCTGTCTTTCTGTGCTCCTCTGCATCTGGAGTTATTCAGGAACGACTTATTAATAATTCATTAATTACCAGGTCCAAGTGGACCATAAATGTTCAGCTCTGAATGCATGATTCAGTGTTAATGCTGTTTATTAACTGCCACATGATTAACTGGACAGGACAGGCTGCAGTCATACATGCAGGTAAAGTTCACCATCTCCACACAAAGCCAGGGTGCGAGTTGCAACCAGATGCAACTCCTGAGTTGAGGGGAGGTGTGTGTGGCTGCAGCCTCGTACATCAAGTGTGTTGATGTGAACTTTATGCTCCAGCTGATTATGTAATATTGGACCTTTTTCACGTTTGGTTTCAGTTCATGTCAGCTGAAGCTCCCAGAGGCCAGTCAGTGTGTGCTGTTCTATCAATATTAAACACTGATCAAAGGTTATTTTTTAACCTTTAAAACTTTAACCCAGAATTTTCTGTATCCTCCTGTCCAGATGCTGATCTTGTTCCATGTCAGTCTAACTGTGTTAAGAGTCCTGGTCACCCTGCACATATACATAGATATAAAAGTGGGGACAGAATAAATCAAACACATTCAAATATATCAATCACAAACTATTTGTATTTCCATACACACCTATATGTTTCACATGCAGTGTTGTAGAGCAATGAAAACCTGAGATACTTTCACTAAAATGAAGAATAATGGTCAGTAGCTACAGGAAGTCTTTTCGGATGGAAGTCACGTCTGTTTGCTTGTTGCAGCACAGACCACAGAGGAGCTCGTCTCTCTCCGTCCTCATCGTCTCCGAGCTGAGCAGTCGGCTGTCAGACCAGTTCATCAGCTGTTGTTTCCTGACTCTTCTCCTGCTCATGATGGTGCTTTTAAAGTCAAACTGAAAGCTTGAAACACCAGATGTGCTCTTTGCTCTTTTTGGAGTAACTCTGCTCTGATGTCTGTGTGTGCTGAAGGTCTGAGAGACTCACTGGAGTCCCAACATTAAGTTTTAAACAGGCTGTCAGCCGGCCGGCTTATTGTTAATTAATGTCAGATTAAAGTGTGGCTGCTCGCTGATCTTATTTAAAGTGTTGGGTAAATAAATTACATCTGCTTCACAGCTGTCATCAGCAGATATGAAATAGTTTTTGTTAGAGAGTAACTCCACAGTGGAGCCTGTTGATGGTGTCAGGGTAAATCTACTGCTTGGAGCTGTACAGTGGGCTGAGGCACATTGGCTGTATGATGAGTCTCTAACTCCTGCTGATGATTCGTCTTTTGACGAGAGCAAACTTCTCCTCATGAGATCATTTCTAACCATGTATCTGGATCCTGGACCTCCTCCAGCTCCTCCTGAGGAACCCTGAAGTTCTCTCAGGTAAACTGGGAGATGAAGTCTCTTGTGTCAACCTCAGTGTCTCCTACCAGACAGCTGTGCATTGAATACCTCCACATTAAAACACTCAGGAGGTTTGGTTCAATATGTGAGCTGCTGTTAGCTGTTCCACTGATGCATTAATGATGCAGCATTGAAACAAATGCCTCTGTGTCTCAGCTGGATCCCTCCTTGTTCTCTGCACCAGCCATTTATAATTCAAAACACATCCTTTAAGTTAATTAGTGATAATGGAGTCAAACCACAGCAGGTAATTGGAGGACCGGCCTGTTAAGGCTGTTGATTAGATGACTGATTATTGACTGATTGCTCCCAATCTCCTGGAGGCATCAGACACATTATTAACCTGTGTACTAAAATAAATGAGTGTGTGTGAGCGGGTGTGTGACGACACATCATGATGGTTCAGTCTGATATTTGTTTCATGGTGTGACGTTGATCAGCGTTAACTCAACATGATTTGTATTTACAGGAGAATGAGGCTGACGTGTTGAACTTGAGTCCAGCAGCTGTTCTCTACAGAGAAGTAAAACACCACAAACTGCAGCTTCTGCTGAATTCACATCACAAGAGAAAACTGATGACTTTAAATATCAAAGATGTTTTACTGCAAAGGAAAGAGATACAGAAACTACTTTCATTGTGTCTGCCTTCTGTACGTGTGCAATGTCCTCAGAGAAATCACACATCGGCATTTTGTATCTGTCAGTGCCACAAGGAGGAAAAATAAAAGAGTCGGCCGCTGGAACACCTTCAGATACAAACACCACACTGTGACATAATATAGGCTTGCAGCCTGCATGCAGCAGAATGAACATGTGTTAGATATATGACATGTTGGATAAAAAGGTCTCCTACATGTTCAGGTGAGTCTAAGAGCTGAAAGAGAGCTACATTATAAATGTGTTTTGCAGTGTTTGAAATACTCACGTTGTTGACAGAACACAGACTGTAAATAACTGAGCTGGTGTAATATTAGCTGAGACACATCTGGATGTTTTTGTCGCAGTCTTACATTCATTACAGTGGAAGCGTAAGTGAGGTTGTGTTGTTTTAAACAGCTGGAGGCTACAGTGTGCGTCCTGTTTCACTCCAACACAGCAGTGAAAACATCTCATTAGTGCTTTGGGACTGTGAGATTCATTATCGGAGACGTGACCAGATTAAGGATCCAGAGGAAACAGAGCTCACTGGCACTCAGTCTTCCCCTCGCTGTCTCTCTGTCTCTGTGTCTCTCACTGTGAACTCCAGAAGCAAACAAATCTCATTAAAATTACAAAGTCTAATTTGTCCTAATTAATTGGATGGATCCTCCAGAAAAGAGCATTGATGCTGCCAGACGACCAGCTTCAGTCAGCCTGAGGAGCAGCAGGGCAACATGAAGGAGCCTCATCTCGTCTGAACTGCAGAGGTCTGAACAATCACACCGAGCACCGTGTGGTGTCAAATCAACAGATGCATCTCTTCTATATTCCTGAACACGCCCACAAATGTATCACATAAACCATTCCAGAGTCAATGAGATGAATCGCTGCGACTGAAACGACTGTAACCTGTTCAGATGAGTTACAGAGAAAAGTCCTTCATCCATAAACGGAGAATAGAAACAGTTGAACTCCACAAAGTGACGAACAGGAAACTTCTGATGCAGCATCGACTCTGAACACCTGATGTATTTTCTCACTCCAACTGATTTCATCACCGAGTCCGACTGAGCGGCTTCTGTCACAACTTCATCACCAAACATTCACATTTCCTCTCAGAGCTGACGTACTTACAGTCTGGAGAGCAACATTACTGCTGACATTTAATCACAGAAGCAGACAGGAGAGAAGACGTGGAGACAAATATTCTTCCTCTCTCAGACTGACTCTCTCTTCTCTCCCTGTTTCTCATCAGCATGTCTTGTTTTTCTCTCTCCTCTCGTGTCACACTTGACTGATGCTGGCAGGCAGCCAGTGTCAAAGTGTCGACGCCCTGAACAACATCCTTCGAGATGGACAGGAAGTGAGGCTTTATCAGTGGACCCACGACAAGATCAACATGTGACAGGAGAAACGATGCAGAAGAACCTTAAATCAGACCAGTGGATTTAACATCACTAACATCTTTTTGACAAGTGGCATCTGCCCTTCTCCTGCTAACCTGCTCTACACATGTAAACACACATACAGCAGGAATAAAGAGCTTCTGTGGCGTCCCTTTGTTAACGTACTGCTGAGTGCTGCACCAGCAGCCACGACCAGCTGCCAGCTAGAAGATCCAACACACAGCGCTGCTGATTATGTGGCGTCAAACCAAACTGGTTCATTTATCAGTTTGACAACTTCCCATCATGAATTGGCTTCAAATGTCGCTGAGTGGAGGAAGAAACCCCAGACTGAACAAGACTTATTAATACTGAGAAAAGACAGTGAATCATTTAAAAGTGATCCAGTTGTTCATCTCAATAGAAAGTGTCATTTTGTGGCAGGAGACCTGAGGACACAAGAGTTCATATTAGGAACTGGTGTGTCATGTCGTTCTGATTCATAAAGCGACGAGCGACACTCGACTTGATGTCGACCAATCAGCTCTAACTTCACTCTCCTCCAGCTCGGCTGCCAACTGGAGCAGCAGCTCATCAGCACAGAAGCTGTTTATGTGAGAAGACACCAGTGTGTGTGTGTATGTGTGTGTTTGTGTGTGTGTGTGTGTGTGTGTGTAGAGGAAGACATGAAGGTTTACTTCTGAGTGGGAGAGAGCAAACTGGAAGTTATTCACTAAAACTGGAGTTCATTAAATACAGCAGGACTTGTGTTGCTGATATGTTTTTCAGGATATTCTGTGTTGGTGATCATGAGTTTTCCTGTCAGTTTCCCTCTGTGGGACTTGAGACACATGAGGCCTCATGGTGCAGGTAGACTGTGTGGGGAAGTTCATGTCCATGTTTCACAGCGCTCACTTGTCTTTCAGACTCAGAGGAGACAGTTGTGTGTTCATGATCATGTGTCAGAAACAACAAAGAGGTTCAGTGGAGTCATTACATAAATATGATGAAAAATAAAGTGTGCCGCCACAGTCAGAGAAGTGAGACTGTGTGAAGAACTGCTTTGACCAACACGATATTCATGTTGCATATGTACAGTATGTTAGTATATGTCGTCCAGTGTTCAGCTGACACACTGTAACTCTCTGTAAAGGTGTTACATGTCCCTCAGCAGTGGGTGACTCATATTGTAGGCAGAATAAACACACCTCATGTACTCAGATGCAGATGGAGCTGTACACAGAGAGAAAGTCATGGCTCAATGCAACTAACTGCATCAGTATGCAGACAAATGTCCCACAGACGACTGTTAGTAAAGAGTCATTGTGTTGTGGGCAGATGGCAGCTTTAACGTACAGAAAGAAAACTAAATGGGTTTCACCAAAATCAGACAGCTGACGTGAGATTGATGAAAATCTGCCCTCAAATCTACCGTCCACTTCAATCTGTAACTGGTAAACAAGTAGAGACTGAAGCAGAACCTGTGACTGTAGATGAAAACACCTCATTACACTCCCTCATTAAACAGAGCATTCACATTCACCTCACACAGTCTAGTCCACTGGGTTCAAAGCTTCTCACCCACGGGTGTCATCATTCATAATTCATTTCCAGTCCACACCGGTTCTGCTCTCTAACTGAGCTTCTGCTGTCAGTGAGAAAACCTCCAGCTCAGGTTGGACAGTAAGAGCATCTTGATTACTGAGTGTTTGTGAGCTGAGCACATTTAAAACTCTGATTCTTTCAGCAGAACTCCAGAACCTCAGGAAGGACGTGAAGTTGTTGAACACTTTTGCCTTCATGCCGTTTTTGTGCCAAAGCACACGTTCTTCCACTCCACCAACTTGTAGAACTCCAGCGTAGAGTGTTGCCTGCTTGGATTTCGGAGGAGTACTTGCAGGTGTAGTTTTCTGAAAAATCTACATTAATTAAGCTTTCACGATCTGTCATGCTCCTCTTTAATTCCTGGTAGTAGGTGAACTGACATTTGTTGAAGAGTTGAAGTTGAAGAGTTTTTTTTTCTTTTAGTTTGTAAGTTAGCATTGGAATAGCTCAAGTAGGTTCTGCAAAGTGATTTTGGCATTCTTTCTTTTCTTTACCTTCCCTCTTCTCGCTGAGAACAGTCTCTGTTCTCCACTGTGCGGAAAAAAATAAAATAAAAAGTCTGTAAATCCCCCTCACTTACTACTGTAAAGTTTCTATTTTTGCAGTCTCTATTTTCGGGGCATTCATTGTACATGCAGTCCTTTGAGTTTGAGTGACAGCATATTGACTCTTCCATTTTCTCCATGTCAGTCCACCCACTGAGTCGGAGTGTATGTAGCTTCTCTACAAGAGAAGTGTTTACAGAGATTCTCATGTACAAAGACGGGTTTGTCTGTCTGCAATGGATGGCTGGACCACCCAGAAGGGCCACATATGGGAGAACAAAGAATATGAGATCTTGCAATCAGGACTCTCAAAGAGGAATGGCTTATGCAGGTTTCTCATAGTGTCGTTCAAGAACCTTTTCTGTTTCTTCATCTTCCCTCTTGTTAGTGTTTGCAATTTTCCAGCTGTGAGGCGGCTATTCTCATCCCTTGTCAGGACAGCACGTGGCTGTGTAGCGTATAGCATAGAGATCTATACTTCAACTTTTTGGAGAGGATGGATATCTCACTGTGGCTCTGTTGTTTTCTTGAAATTGCTAGGATCTCCTGAATTCTTTTTTTGAACTTTTAACTATTTTTTCAAGATCCGTCCTGACACCAGAGCTGCAATGAACTGTCTAGTTTTTTGTGTTTGGTGGGGACATAGTTTTTGCTGATGTTGTCTACTAGGGCATGATGGGAAACCAGAGTTTTGTGCACTTCTCTAGACACAGGAGTCCTTCCTAACACCTAACTGGTTTTGTTCTGGGTGATTATGAATCTTTCACATCTTTTTCTGAATCTGTCAGTTTTTCCTTTTCTGTTTGAGTTTTTCCTTCAAAGACTGAATTTCCTTGTATAACTTGGACTCCCTTCTTTTGACTTGTTTCCTTGCAGCATTCTGTCTGTAATGATGCACAAATCGTGTTATCATTATGAATGTTTGAACAGGGTAAAGATGATGTTACTCTAGTCTTTTCGTCATCATTTAATATTAGAATCTATATCTGTACCTTGACATCGACATCTGAGGCTGTGGCTCAACTTCAGGACTCTGAGGTGGAGTAAGCTGGTACTCTGTTACTTTCTTTCTCTCTCTGCTCTGGCGTTGGACTATCCTCCAGTAAGCTTGTTTCCTTGTCTTCTCCTTCTCACTCTCTTTCACTGTCTTCACCTTCCAAAGATCTGTCATCATGCCATTTCACTCTGTGTTTCTGTAAATATGCAGCCCTTCACTCGGGATCAGCATTACGTCAAGCCCTGTACTGGTGCTGCTTCTCAGCAGCAGATTAACCCATTTCTCTAAAACACAAATCACTCTGTTTGTCTCTCAGTATGAACATAAATTGTTACAAAAAACTGCCAACATTGTCAACTGTGTTAATCCCTGTCAACTGTGTTTCATGTGATAGGTAACACAGTTGACATTTCCACCATTTTATGGCCTCGTGCTCACTGCAGACCTCAGACCTGTCACCAGATGACTTTGGTCAACGTGTGTTTTTATACACTTTCTTTGCATATTTCTTTAAAAAAAATATAACATCTAATTCAAGTTCACATGAACAAGCTGATAACACAGGTGACAACAATCTACTCTATGTGCACACCATAATATTGATCAAATATTGAAGATGAGAAGTAGCGACTCACCACACTGTCTGCACATCTCCCTCCAAACAATTGCTGATTTAAAGGGCTTTTTTCAGTGAGAGAACACAGGTGACAAATTTCTCGGACACACACAAAGTGGATGATTTAATGCACATGAATGAGCAGAATAGATTTTAAAATACCTTTCTCATATTTTGATAATTGTTTTGAACAAATATTTATGAAAATATACAAAAACATGTAATTTATTTTTAATCTGAAGAGCAAAACCTGACGTTTAGCAAATCGGACAGCAACACACCATAAAATCCCTTTTTGTATCAAATAAAAGAGAAATGTGTCCCGTGTAAAACTGATCATTGCTTGATGTGAAAAAAAAATAAATTATGTCTATGTTTATGGACATTACATGTACACCTAATTATAGAATGACTCAGTAGTGTCCGGATCATATACTGCGTGAATAATGCACAAGTAAAACATAATGATTAAGGAAAATTGTTGAAAGCCCTGGTTTGATCAAATATTTTCACAAACGTATATTTTAATTTGATCATGACCATATTTCACGCCTGTATAGTTCAGTCTTGCGTGTATGGATTACTTTCCTATTCTATAAAATGAGTTATATGTAATATGCTGGGTAGGTTTTCTTTAGGCCTAATAGGCTGTATTGTAATGCATGTAATGTATGAAATATATGTATCTCAATTGATCCGTTTACACAAAATTCACTGGAAGTCATCCTTTAAGGAGTCCTTCTAAAAAAATAAGCCTGTAGTTGAACTGCCCCCCCCCCCCAAAGCCAAATTGTCCCGCCCACTTCGTATTTGACACCAGATGCCCTTGCACTTGCACATACGAAGAGTGGAGATACGAGATATAAGAGGTAAGACTCATATTCATCAATTTTAAATGTTATCCTACAGATGATAACTAACACTATCTTAGTTACAGCTAAATGCCATCTAGATAGGGCTTACTGTATTAAGAAAGAATATCATCAAATACTTTAAATGCTGTCAGGTGTCTGCAAACTAAGAACACCAGCTAACTATGGCGACTTTAGCGTGATTAATTCGCTCCTGTAATAAACGCTGTGATAGTGGTAGGCTACCGTAATGAACAGTGACTAGCTAGCTAGCATTTCACTAGCTAGCTTGTCATAGCGCTAGCGCGTTAGCATTTTGTTACCACTAGCACGCCGTTTTTATGCGCGCAAATTATTCGCGTTAAAGCCGCTATTGTTTTTGTCATAATGAGTAACCTGGACTACTCCCTGTGCAGAGTGATACAAATCAGATTTATTTCTTTACTGGTATGGCTCAGTAACTGAGTAACTCCGTAAACTGTATATAGTAAACTATCATATAAATCTAGGGTTATGGTTAATGTAATGCATGGCTTACTAGTAATCTAGTCATGTGACTTACTAGCAGTTTATTTAGTCTTGCTTATGTATTTGTTTGGTACATTTCCTACATAGGCTGTACTTTTAAAAGACAGTCAACAGTAATAAAATATAATATAATCTTTACTAAAATCTGAATGTCTTTAGCATGTCTGCAATGAGGCCACAGAGAGGAAATATTATTCAATATTTTAGCAATATTATTCGTCCTTGGGAAAGGACAAGGATGGATTCAATATAAAATATATTAATTCATTCAAAGGTGAGTTTCAAAGGTATAGGTTAAAGATTATTTAGCACAGTACTACATTGAATTGTTGTATTTATCTCTCTCACACATCCTCTGTTCCTTTTTAGGCCAAGGAGTGTTTAGTTGCCGCTAATTTCAAAAAAGGAGACTTTCTTTTCGAATATCGAGGGGTAGTCATAAGCAAACAGGAACAAGAGAACAGTCCAAGAGTGTACAATGATGCTCTGCAGGTTTTCATGTTTTAATTTTGCCACAATGGAAGAAAACTACGGTATATGTATTAGGTGGGGGAAAAAATAGATTCACATAAGAATTGGGATTCTAATCATCCACAATTCTGAATCGATTCATAAACTTCAAAGATCGTTTTTTTTATTAACGTTCCCCCGTCTCTCTGTGCGCCCCCACGGGCTTCTGTACACAGCGTTGCAGCAAGCTTGGAGAAAGAAAGACAAGGAAGTTGTCTTCAAAATACGAGCTTGACATTGCGCCCCATTGGAGTTTAGAACTGGGTTCTTAGCGGGGGGCTTTGAATTTGAAAGTAGCAACCGTTCCTAGCTAGCCGCTACAGCAACAAGCTAACGGCGAAGACAGCTGCAGAGACCGAAGAGACGCTGCATCTCCTGGATCTCAGCAGCTGTCCAGTTGCTCATCTTGACGTCCGCGGATGAAGTGATGGACTGACTGCTGTGATCAGCTGTTTCTTGGTTTAAAACTCCTCGGCTGTGAGGCGCACAACAGTGCAGGTCATCCACACCTCCGCCCATCTCACGCAATTTCCGCATAACGTCGGAAGGGGAAAAGAAAAGAAACAAAACGAGGCAAAATGAAGAGGGGCAGAAGTATTGAAAGTTTTTTCACTTGTAGGAACTCACCCTCGTCGCTTATGCCACAACAAGGAGATGCGATCTGCATGTCTGTGTCTAATTCACCTATCATCTAATTCTCTGACTTCTTCATGACCTGGCCCATTTTTCCCCTTCTCCCTGCACACTGCTAGTTACAGGACACCATGTGATATATCAATAAACATTGTTGCTTGCGGGAAGAGACTGCTTTCACGAGTGGAACCAACAGACTCCCTTCAATTATATATTATATTATAAACTGTGGTTACAAACAAAAGCATATCTGTTGGACTTAATATT
>CAEMYA010000706.1:11863-21996 GCA_903131615.1 Diplodus sargus | reverse complement strand
GTGAGTGTGGTGACGGTTAGGGGGGAGGGGGGGGGGATCGGAGAGTACTCCTGGAGCCCGGCCCACAATCAAGGCATTTTTTAAATTTCCAGCTTAGGGCATGTCATCCAAAACTGAGGGGTTTAGTTGCTCTTTAAGATAACACAAAGGCTACGTTCACACTGCAGGTCTTAATGCACAATTCCGATATATTGCTCAAAACCGATTTTTTGTTTGGCTGTTCACATTACCTCTTTAAATTCGGCCTGTCTACGGATTGCTGTGTGAACAGCTCACGCTCCTGAAGTGACCCGCATGCGCAGTTGATCATTGATGACATCACGCCACAGTGTTGTTTACGGAAGCAAACATGGCAAAGGTAACCTGGGACTGTATGGCTTAACGCTAAAAACAGTGTGTGGCGGCAGCCAGCAAGTTTGTGAGCGATTGATATCACGAAGGAGGAAGAGGAGAAAGAAAATTCATATTTTAATGATGGCTCTATGCGGAGCAATAGCGGCAACATCCGTACAGAGGAGTATTTGGATGCGGCGTCGGAGCCAGGAGTGGTGGGATCGGGATGTGGCTGGTTACACAGAGCAGGATTTCTTCCAGAACTTTAGAATGTCGAGGAATACCTTTCACCACATTTGTCAGCGCCTCGCCCCGAGACTTTCGAGACGAGACACGGAATTCAGGAGCTCCATCTCCTTGAGAAAGCGAGTCAGAGTGGGGCTATACTGGTTAGCAACAGGGGCGGGTTACCACACCTTGGCCAACCTGTTTGGCATCGCAAAGTCCTCCGTTTGCGCTATTGTCCATGACCTCTGCAAAGCTGTGCATCATGTCCTCATGCCTGACTACATTAAACTACCCCAGGGAGACGATCTCCGGGAGGTGCTGCAAGGCTTCAGACAGGTGGGGTTTCCCCCAGTGTGCTGGGGCGATCAACGGGAGTCACATCCCCATCACTGCGACCGAAGAAAGTCATGTTGACTATTTCAACCGTAAAGGTTGACACTTAAGTACAATTCCAGTTATTGTTTCACTCACTCACACGTAGCTGATGACTATCTCTCCAGAGTGTGGACATTAAGGGAAGTAAATCCAGCCTGTCGCCTAATATACGGTCCAGCTCTTCATAAAATGGACACGTAATCCGACCACGACCGCTATGTTGGTTCAAGTCTTAGCCTCTTTGAACTTCAGGCTTTTCACTTTACATTGGCATTGCAACCAAGTCCTTCTATGGCCCCGTTAGGACATTTTTCTTGAAATGCTATCTAAAACCTCACTGTCCCTCCACTGACCACCTGCTTCACTGCTGTCCTCCATGTTTGTTTTTGATTATGTTCGTGGCTCCCGCTTGCGCCCGCTTGTGGCACACTTTTTTTTTCCCCCCCAATCAACTTTGTCATTCATCTACAAAACAGTGCAGTGCGGGTCAGACTGACGTCAAAGTTGCATTAAATGCGACCTGGCTGTTCAGATTGCGGTCGCATTCAAAAAAATCTGATACGTATCCGATTCAGTACCACATTTAAATGTGGCCTGAATCTGATTAGAAAATGTCAGATTCAATGCGACTTGTGCTGTTCACACTGTCAAAAGCAAATTAGATATGGGTCACATGAGCGAAAAAATCGGATTCAGGTCACTTGTAACTGCAGTGTGAAAGTAGCCAAAGAGACCTGAGCCAATGCCGTATTGGACTTCTCGGAGCCCTGATGCACTTATATCCCCATTACCTAAAGCAATGGTTCTTAATTATTTTGTCATGCCCCCCCAGAGGACAGAAATGTTTTCACGCCCCCCGGATTGAAATACTATTGAGAATTTAATAATATTTATCTGTATAAACTTCTGGGTGAGTTGCAGCATTCTGCATACAATCACCTGATTATCAAAATGTTTTCATGCTGTCCTGCGAGAGTTTTTAGGCATAAAGCACAAACGGCTTTCCTCATTTCCCACCGTGTTCACGGTAAACCCAAGGGCTATGTAGGCATCATAGTTCCTGCCCCATAGTTCCCGACCTAAGGGTTAGCAGAAGAGTTTGTGTTTGTCTCTTAACCAGATGTTACATTGTTATTTCCGCGCATGATTTCCTGTCTGCTCGGTGCAAAATTCAGCTGAATTGCTGCGTCGTGCACCGGCATCCACCAGATACAGAAGTCCTGCGTAGCTGTTCTGGAGGACTCCGGACTGCCGGAGCTGGGATGAAGCAGACACGCAGCGCACCTGCTGGAAGTTAACGCATAGGTTTCACTTTCACAAGTCAGCTCCGCTGGCGTGGCGGACGTTACGCAGCAGACACGTATCCAGTGGAAACAGACCTTTGCGTCCTGTCCTGCCTCACACGCTCCCCCTACACCGCGCCCCACAGTTTGAGAATCACTGATCTAAAGCAACATGCCATCTCTCGTAACAGCAGGGAATGCTCCGCGTAAAAGTCGCTGTTACCGTAAGTTTGTTAAGAGGTGTGTACACTGCAAATATGTGTTGATTTGAACATTTTAGAATGCCTCTCCTCAAGTCTCACAAGCGTTCACAAGCGGCTAAGAGGAACGCTGATTCATCAAACTGCCAGAGTTACGTTTCTTGCGCTAAATTACATAATCAAAGTTCCCTGAAGTCTCGGTCAGGAGGGCTGACTGTCGCAGTGATTTATCATTAGCACTCGGTGAGTTAAAAGTTTTTTGCCTGTTTTTCGGGCAGAAATGTGACAAAGTCAGACCTGCCAACTTGTACGCATTTTGACCCTTAAGTACGCTTGTACGAATTGCTGCTCTCCTGGTACGCATTTTGTTGCATTTCGCAGTTTGCGCGTTTCAGTTTCTATGCAAGTTCAGATCTATGAAGTTGCTTCTGCTGCTGAGCCACAACAATCTGCGTGTAAGTGGAGTGAAAAGCTTTTGGCCAATCAGAGCGCTGCATTTTAACACCCTCGTCCACTTGCCCGTCCTACCAAATGCTCTGCACGCTCAGTTCAATTCAGTGCATCAAGCGACCCAGGCTGGCCGGATAACTGATCCCTCTCAGGCCATTTGCTGTCACTGCCGATGCAAACAGCATTGAAAAGGTAAAATTAAGATGCGGTTTTAAGTATGGCGGGTTTGCAAAAGAGTGACCATTTTAATTATCTAGCCAATTATCAAGCTAAAGATCCAACATGCTAGTTAACATCAGTGACTGCGGTGGAAGACAACGGTGAAATATTTACTTTCTCTAACACTGGATTTATTTATGCCAACGGTTTTACATGAAATCAGATTTTTTGTGAATATACAATAACGAACTATATGTTTCTGATACTCTTCAACTCACCGTGACAGTCAGTGACATTGTCATTTTGTAAGTAATTCATGGCTGCTTCGGAGCGGCACACAGACGGAAGCAACAGGTAGCTCAGTTAAATTTAAACTCTTTTCTTTATGACCAAAACATTTGTCAACCTCTTCTTACAATGCAGGGGGGTACTCAAAATTTCACCAAGGTTGGCAGGTCTGCAAAGAGTCGGTAGGACGGGCGCTTCTCCACATACAGCTGTGGTGGCGGCTCACCAATAATGCAGCCCTGACACTACCTGCGAAGACGGATCAGCGCCTGAGTGAAATTTCACCCCTCTCTGCATCTGAAACTTTCACACAGAGGAGGGTGTGGAGAATTGGCACAGAATTCCCACATGCAAACGGTAGTGTGAATGGGGCTAGTGATTCAGAATGAGTCGGGGGTAGATTCAGTATGACAGTGAGAGCCATGGTGTGCCATTTCCCACCTCTTTAAAGCCTTTCAAACAGGGTGTGGTCACACCCTGATTGGCTTGGAGGGAAACGCCCCAAGCTGCCTCCACTTCTCAATCAGGAGTCAGTCTCCTCACAGGTGCTCTGAATCCCCTGCAATCAGTCAGTATCAGCCCAAACAAAGAAAAATGGCAAGACTCAAACAATTGGACTGCTGCACATACATACTCACTGTTACGTATATACATACTCACTGTTACGTATACACATACTCACTGTTCCGTATATACATATTCACTGTTGCGTACAGACTCACTGTTATGTACATACACTCACTGATATGTATATACATACTCACTGTTATGTGGACACACTTACTGTTGCGTACATTCAAACTCACTGTTGCGTACATACAAACTGTTATGTACATACACTCACTGTTACGTATATACATATTCACTGACTCACTCACTCTCAACGCCCTGCATGGAAATCATCCTGGTCTATGCTGGTTTTTCCAGCAGGGAGACCATTTACCATTTTCGTACATACATACTCACTGATACTTACAAACTAATCACAATTACGTACATACAAACTCTCTTACTCTCATGTCTTGCATGGCAGCTTTCGGCATCAGTGTACGAATGTGTGTGTGAACAAGTGTTGAGCAGTCAGAAGACTGGAAAAGTGCTATAGAAATGCAAGACCATTTACCATTTATATACATACATACCATACTACACACCATACTGAAGTCAGTGACTGATCTAGATTTTGTGTGCAGTGTCCCCACAAATAGGCACAAATCAACTCCAAATGGCCTGAAACGGGCTCCGAAACACTTTCTGATCCATCCCGTTCACTTTCCGTAAGGACACGTTTTTTTCAAAAATCAGAAATATGATCTCTCTTGTTTGATCCCGCTTACTCTCTAAACTAAAAAAAAAATTAAGACTTCAAGGAAAGTCAATGTTTTCACTTAAAAAACAATCCCAACATGTGCTGAGCCACATTTACTGTCAGTGATTTCTTCCTGTGATGTCACGGTGTACCTGTGGTGTCAAATCTTCAGACTGTGAGATCTCTCTGACTGTGAGAAGTTTGATTTCTGCTGCAGAGTGTGAGCAGAGCAGTGCGTGAGGTGTTTGTGCGTAAGGTGTGAGTCGGCGAGCGAGAGACAGGGAGTGTGTGGACGGTGAATGCATGTGAGAGGAAGGAAAGCGAAGGAGGTAACAGTAGTAGCAACAGCAATTAATCCTCTGGGGTCTGGGTATAATTGGCCGTTTTTGACTGTTTTTGATTTTACCTTTATATTTCACCTTTAAAACGGTTTCTCTTGCCTTATGTGGTGTCATTTTTTTCAGCACAACCTCACAGTTATTATTATTTAATTTTGACTATATTAACACACTGGACCTAAATTCAACCAAAAATCATAAAATCCGAGTAGGAAAAAGTTACATTTTTTTAATGTGAAAACCACAAACATGTTTAACGAACCCTTTTCATCACTTAAGATGCAAATATAAATTGTAATCTTCACAACTTATGTACAAGATTTGCAAAAAACAAAGTTATATACAACTATTTACATGAAAATGCAGGCAATTCCTCAGGTGTTTTTTTACAAATTTACAAAAATCTATTTACAAAACAATCAGGTGCCACAAAAGGATGCCACCAAATTATCTGTGCCACTCTTGAAAGCAATTCCTGTCCAGTACAAGACAGAGAGGCACATCACAGGCCTAACACCTCCAGGGTGTGTCCCTCCTCTTGTTCTCCACCTATGTGGCTTTTTGGCCAGGACCTGGAGCTGTGTCAATTGGCACAGGGACATGATCTGCTCTCCTGCTCTGGAGAACACCTGTCTTGTCCATGCCACACAGCTGACACACCAGCTCCACCATGAAGTCCTTGTGTGTCATAGGCTGCATCTGCCTGGCACTGCTGATCTCCCGGTGCAAAATGAATGCATTTGTGGTCGCAATGTCGAGAAAATGCAGCATCACAGTCTTGTACCAGCGCGCTGTTTTCCTGTGTGTGAAGTAGTACTGGATGAGCTGGTCCGACAGGTCAACCCCTCTTATGTTCTTATTGTAGGCTGTGATGGGTGTGGGACAGGGAATGGCTTTCACAGCCCAGCGTCCAGCTCTATCCTTCACCCTTCTCTGTGCTGTCTCACCAGAAAACGCAGGATGGATGATGGAGCACACAGACACCTCTCGCGTGTCCATCCACTTCACAAAGACAAGTGGGCCCTCACTGATCCTCTTTCTGATTTCTTGGTGAGAGCATTTGCCCTCCCTCTTGGGCATCCTCCAAATTTCATATCGGCCAGGTCCATGAACAGTTTGGGACTGCTGTAGAAGTTGTCTATATAAATATGGAACCCAGTACCAAGACAGGATGGCTGGATAAGATTCATGACCACATCATAAGACAGCCCATGCTCACTCGCAGTATTTGTTTTTCCCGTATATATCTGGAACCTGATGGTGTAGCCACTGCAGGACTCAGCCAACACAAAGCTTCATCCCCCATGTAGTCGGCTTGTCCTTCATATATTGTGTCATGCCAGTCTTCGCTTTTGTCGCCACCATCCTTTCATCCACCGCCAGCTCTCTCCTGGGGTGGTAATAGGCCTGGCAGGCGCTGAGGATCTCATAATAAAGAGGCCTGACTCGGAACAGTTTGTCATAGCCTGGTGTCCCCTTCTCCCTCTCATTCTCTGCATCCTCTTCAGGATCACTGAGGTGAATGTTCCATAATATAGACCTGAACCTGTCTCTGGACATCACTTTGGCTGGCAGGGGCACCGACAAAATGTGATTTTGTCTCCAGTTATCTTGGAGACTTGGCAGAGACACCAACGACATGTATACAAGGAGACCAAAACACTTGTATAAGTCTCCCATCTCCACGTCAGTCCACTGATATTTACAGTCTAATTGTTTGTTTTTTCTGCAGCCTTTTTGTTTGTATTGCTGCAGATTGTCCTGACTGTGTCAGTAGCAAAAAACGACAACTTTTGGGCTGTAGGAGGAAAGTGTCTCTAGTCCTTGGCTGAAACCGGCTCACTGCTGGGGCAGCGTCAGCATCCTCCGCTGTCTTCCAGGGCTCAGAGCGAAGGTGGTGCCCCGTTTAAAACTGTTATTGATTGCCAGTGATTAATTATCACATATATATCAAGGTAGTGTCTCCTACATCACCCATTAAAGCCTATCTGAAATGATCTGACTCACGTTATTTATTACCCTATAATCTTAAAGGGAAACTTCACCGATTTGCATTAAGCTTTGTATCTTCAGGAAAACAGTCATGTTTTGGAATGGTCGTGTATCATTCCCTCAGTTTGCCCTGAGACGAAGAAATACGGATTTCAGTGTTGGACTTCCTGCTTTCAATGATGTAAAAATCGTCATTTTATGTCATTGAAAGCAGGAAGTCCTATATCTGTGTCGAGGGGGTAAGACTACAAGCGCTTTGCTCATTTTTCCAAGGGTGGGGTCTAGAGGTGGGACCCACTCACGCTACAGACCTATCACAGACCAATGGGCGGGACTTCACTTGCAGAAACGAAAATACATAGCCGCCATCTTTGTTGGACGCAAAGCGAACAGACGCTGTGTAGCCAGGCTTGTACGACGATAGCGGGAGGTATTCAAGCGGATCATTCAGATATCGAAGAGAGTGATTTCGAGAGCGTGATGCTCGAGTCAGATGTTCGCGGCTACCTGTACGAGCCACAATACAGCGAAGAGCAGCTGAGGGAGATGGAGGCTGCAGGTCTTCTGCCTGCCTGTCCCGGTGAAATGCTTCTTTAATATAAGTTAATGATGCATAGCATAGGCCTATTGGCAAGGCCAAAGTGATGGCAACTCACGCTATAGGCATTTCATGCAATGTCACCCATTAAAGCCTATCTGAAATGATCTGACCCCTATAATCGTGTCCCTGCCAGGCTTAAATCTTGTGCTTTTGCTTTAGGCCTATTTAAAGTTGGTGCTTTTAGAGTAAATTACTAATTCATTTCCCCTCAGTAATCAGAAGAAGGCTATGCGCTAACCTGGTTTAGACTCATCTTTAACAAAGAAGTACTTAGGCCCATTTGTTAGCTAATTAAGCTTCCTATTAGTGAGACTAACGAAAAGATATAGGCACAAAATATTGGACATGATTTAGGATAACATTTGTGTTGTTTCACTACACGGGGGGGCAGGTCTGCATTATGTGTAGTGAAAGTTCTATCCACTGTTTCCTCTGAGGGATTTGGTTTCCTCCCTACTGAGTGCAGAGGAAAGCTTCACTTGACTTGCTTATCTACGTTTTTCTCGTTCATAAAAAATATTTTATTTCAACAACACAGGTACGGATTTGAGATTTGATGAAAACCATTTGTTTTCAGGCTCAGTGTTTGTTTCTTTTCTTTGTTTCCCTCTTTAATGTGATTGATGAGTGACACCTTCACTGACAGACTGATGAGTGCTGATGGAAGCTGCTTATTATTACCTGTCAGAATATAATAACATTGTAATGAATTTAAACACAAACAGAGGACCAACATTAATAAAACTCGAGACACACAAAGATGTTCTTGAAATATGAATTTAATGCTGCAAGAACTGAATGTCAACACAGTTCTTCAACCTGACATGAACATCTTGAATTTCGTCCTCAAAATGTCTGAATTGTCAGTAATTCTGTCACTGTGGACAGAATAATGCTCTACTGCTCAACATGTTAGATTGTACTCAGTGATTTTGTTTTGTAACATATGTCTGTATATATGGTTTTGATTTATTTTCTAATAATTAAATCATCTATATTTATCTGTACAATCATTTCTACAGCAGACAGACACTCACTGAACTTCTCTCAGTATCATGACTATTCTCCATTTCTCACCTCAAACTGAAATTCAGATTGTTCCTCTCTGAGTTGAATATTCAGCAGCTGAAATCATCACTGAATTATATTTCTGTCCACTTCAGCACCAACTGTAAATTGTGTCACAGCAGAGACTCACAAACACTTTCACACACAGTGAGGCCAACACACACACACACACACACACACACACACACACACACACACACACACACACACTCTCTCTCTCTGTGTTAGTAACCTTGAGATCTTGAGAACCATGAAATCTAATTTCATTGCGCTGATGTCTCGGTGCAGCAGCACATTTTATCAGTGTTGAACTGTGTAGGAGGCTGTTGTTGTTGGTCGGCTCACATGTCAACACACCAGATATAAATTGGATGTGTGCGTGTGTTTTATTTCATACAGAGAGGGTCAGAGGTCATTTATACAGGGAAATATCGGCATCTTCAACTCACATCATTCTGGACGACGATACTCAACAATGAGAATGAATTTTACAGACATGACAGGAAACTTGTAACTCTTCACACAGAGAGCATCAAATGTAGAAATGTGATTTTGTTTCTGTGTGATTTTGTGTGAAAGTCACAGGATGAGAGCAGACTGAGGAGAGAGAAGTCAGAGCTCCAGCAGCAGCAGCAGAGTGAGACAGCAGCTCCGCGGCCTTCATTCACTCTCAGGTGTGACTGACACCAAGGCTTCATACTAACACAGCACAGAGTCCTGACTGCATGGAGACAGAGAGTCTCTGCTGCATCACACGGTCAAACTGTCAGAGGTCAGAGCAGGACTGATGTGGAGACTGTAGGCTGATGGGAGCACAGCAGACCTGAAGCTCTCCTATTCTGATGTCATATGTTCTTATTTCAAGATGACTTCTAAAGCTTTGAGGTCCATACAAGTTTTGGTTAATCTTGTCTTCAAAGTATTTTTTAAAAACCTCATACCACACATGGAGTGAACTACAGTGAAGCTTCTCATTCAGTCGAGTCAAGTTCATTTATTTATTTCACATCCTGAAGAGATATGAGACGCCCAACTGATCTACATCTTCTTACTGAACCTCTCTGACAGCAGATTAACAGCATGACTCACTGACCATCAACTCATTAGTGAGACTGTATGAAGGTCTACATTAGCGCAAGCAGCAGAACGCCTGTTTTCATGTTTGTTGTTAGACGTGACCTCTAGTGGCCGTAGTAATTATGACCGGAGCAAAGAAAGAAGTCAGACGATGGAGTATAACAAGCTACAAAGATCCACCTGCACACATCATGTTATCAGTGACAGAAGTCTGGAAGTCAGTGAGTGACATGAGATCATTTAGCACTGTGTTTGAATAAAGAGTAAAAGGCTCATTTGTTACTGTGACAACCAAGTGATTATTCTAGCAGCTCTGATGGAATTGCAGATTTCTCAACAGGACTTTGGTCTGCTGTTAAAACGTCAGAGATGTGATGCAGTCTGGATGTCTCGTCCTCTCTGGTGGACCTGAAGTGGAATTATTCACTGAAA
>CAEMYA010000705.1:75109-95483 GCA_903131615.1 Diplodus sargus | reverse complement strand
GGACGGCCCAGATACAGCATAGCCACTGAACAGATTTCTCACTGTGTGTCCATCGGTATGTCATGGCAGAGAATTGCATCATGCTTTGGAATTAGTCGAAGAACACTATACAGACACAGACAAAGACTGGGAGTTGAGCCATTAAGGCATTCTGTATTGTCAAATCAAGACCTGGACAGAGTTGTAACTCATATACTACAGAACACTCCAAATGCAGGTGAAGCATACATACTTGGAAGCCTGAGATCGCGTGGCCTGAGGATTCAGCGCTGGCGGGTCAGACAGAGCCTGCATCAAGTGGATCCTATTGGGCGATCATTTAGACGTCGTCTTGCTATACATCGAAGAGTCTATAGTGTTCAGGCCCCTAACCAATTATGGTAAGTAAATATTATGTATAAGGAAAACAACTACATATATACATATGTATGTGTGTGGCACGCATCACACATATACACATATAGATATATGTCTGTGTGTGTGTATAAATATGTGTGTATATATGTATATACACACCTGTATACATATACATATATATATATCCATATATACGTGTATATACATATATATAGTTTTAGGTATATATTTTCTTCCCCAACAGGCATTTTGACGGCAACCACAAGCTGGTCAGGTGGCGAATGGTCTTTCATGGCTGTGTGGATGGCTTCAGCCGGACTATTATATACTTACAGTGCTTGTCCAACAACAGAGCCTCAACAGTGTTGTCATTATTTCTAGATGGAGTACAGAACTTTGGTTTGCCTTTAAGGGTCAGATGTGATCATGGTATGGAAAATATAAATGTTGCCCGTTTTATGTTGGAAAGAAGAGGATTGAACAGTGTTATTACAGGTGTATCAGTACACAACCAAAGGATTGAGAGACTATGGGCAGAACTCAATAGAGTTGTATCTAGACACTTTATAAATGTCTTTAACTTCATGGAGGAACAGGGTGTACTGGATTCACTCAATGAACTACATTTATTTTGTCTGCATTATGTTTATTTACCAAGGATTGAAAGAGCAGTAACAGAATTTGTCAATCAGTGGAACAACCATGGCCTCTCTACACAAGGGGGGCAGACACCTCTTCAGCTGTGGCATTCAGGTGTCATTCATAATGCAGGAATCCATCCAGCTATAAACAGCATTTTTGATGCCGATAACTACTATGGCATTGATGAAGAAGGGCCATTACCTGAACTTCAAACCAATAATAATGTTGTAATTCCAGACATAGATGTAACCATTAATGAGACCACAATGAACATTATTCAACAAGTAAACCCACTTGAAAATGATGGGAACCATGGAATAGATGTTTTTTCTTCACTTCTGCACTTTCTTCAGTGAATAACATGGGAATTGTTAAAATGTTTTCTTCACTTGTGCATTGTATTCTGTGAGTTAAAGTTTTGTTAAAACATTGTAAAACATTTTATGAAAAACAAATGAACATGTTATACAGAGCATATGTTCAGCTTAATTGTTTAAATTTTAACTGTCTAAACAAGTTTATGTTAAGTTTGGTATGAATATGAAACGTGCCGTTACAATAAATGTAAATATGTTTTAAAACATAGGTTGACTGAGTCAACTGAATTATGGTGAAACTATATAAAGTACAATAGTTATATTGCATACGGCATTCAGAAATGAAACTACTAACTCTTTTTCAGAAGACAACTAACTTTCTTCAGAAAACAGACTGAGACGAGCGGAAAGGTAGAGACAGAGAAAGTGAGACACAGACTGAAAAAAAAAAACAAAGTTTCAAGTTTTCAGAGCATGACATGTTTATGCCCTGCCAAACCCATATGTGTTTCCTAATGCAAAGTCAAACTTCTCCTTGAACAGTTGGTAAGACACATGTAGTGGCAACTTGATGCAGTTAACACATGTGTTGGCAAGAGGGAACATTGATGTGGAGAAGCCATCATCTCCTTTGTGAATGAACTGGACAGAAGGAGTTGGGGAAAAGCCGATAGGTGGTATCACAGATGCTCCAGTTGTGAAGGCCAATATCTTCTCTAGTTTGGATGGCCCTTCTTCTTCTGTAAAAACAAAAATATTATCAGTGGTAGTTGGTACAATTAATGTGTATGTGAATAATCTCTCAAGCAATAAACATCAGCTGACACTGAATAAATTGTCCAGTAAGAGTATTTCACTTCTCAAAACCAAAGCGTCTAAAATCTGAAAGCCTCTTATAGAAATAAATGTATAACAGGTCTTTCATCTTTCAACATTCACAGGTTGCTTCGTGATAATGTGAAAAAAAGAATGATACTAAAAAAAACAGATGCATCGGTTTATTTGACCGTTAAATCATTAATTACCTTCTGCATCTTGGAGATAGTCCCTCCAGAAAGTAACAACCATCTCCTCAGCAGCTCTCTTGTTGCTCCCTTCTGGAGAGAGACGAATGCTGAAAAGATCATCCACGTGGTCAGCAGTCAGTGTGTTTGGCTCATAGCAGAACAGGGGTCGAAAGCTGTCTGGATGTCGTCGTATTTGGTCCAGAACCCCAAGAGTTTTCAGTCCTTCACAGAATCTGTACAAACAACAAGGAATAATTGTACAATCCATAATTCACTTGTACACTGTCAAATTGTCCCTTGGTTTTATACAAACATAATAGATTTTGTGAAGCTAGTCTTACACCTTGTTGGTCAATGGTTACAATTATTACTCCTTTTGAGATTGATCTGACTGTACAACAACTAACACTGAATACCTCTGAAATGGACCTTGAACCCTGTGGATGACCTGAAACATGACAATGTCTTGTACGAGCAGATCCCTGTCTCTTATCGACCGCATAGGCCTCAGACATCCTGCATTGGCCAAGTAGTCAAGCAAAGGTGCATTTGACTTCTCAAGGTCCTCAAGGGTTGTACTTTCAGATACCTAGTATCACAAGAAGCAGCAAGATGGCTTGTTATGGAAGTTTCTTATTAGTCTTTTAACTTATTAGTATGAACCCAGACACTAGTGGTCGGCATACAACATAATGCCTAGAGGTCCCCTAACAGTTCATAGCAGTGCAGGTTTTTTTCCACACATTGCTACAATGCGATAAATAACAAGGAAAATATGCTTTGCTGTCGACACTTGTCCTTTGAATAGTGGTGGCATTAAAATTACAACATATGGAAAAATTGGGCTGATACTCCTTTTCAAAAAGACAAACAACGAGAACCTTTTAATAATAAAATAATTGAGATTACAATTTTTCATCGCCTTCCTGTCCAGTGAAAACCATGTACTTCCAAAAAAGGAAGTATTTGTGTATGGGCTGAGAAAATTCTCCTACTTCATGATGTGAAGCCTGCGGAGACAGCCTGATGCCACACTTTCTTCAGACATGCTAATATTATTTTTGCTCTTGAATATGATTTCAATTCAGAGTTGTCTGACTGAACAGAGTTAAATTAATGATTTACAATGTTTACAATGTTAGAAATGGAGGGAATGTTATGATTTTAGCATCTAATTATAAATGATTTAGTCAAAGTTGGAAACTCATCGGAGAGATACCGAGCCTTGTACATGAATGTGCTGCAGATTGCTGAGAGCTAGTGCTAACATTTAAATTAAATTATTTTATGGAATTTTGAAGATTGGCATTTATTGGAAAATAAGCAATCAATTTGAATGAGACAATTTAGCCAATAGGACTTAAATTTAAGCCCTTTAAGTCTTGAAATGTTCTTGAAATTCCTATGTCTTGAAGTGTCAGACTGTGACTAAAATATGAATATTTTTGTCTCTTTTTTTTCCTTTTTCTATTCCTCTCCAGGGAAAACCAAAAGACTATCAGCACTTGGAGTAAACTGCTATCCCTGCAGACCCTTGACTTCATTTCCCTCCAGGGACGCTGGAAGTTTTTTTTAGTGGGGGTCATGGTGCTTGTTTTAGTGCTGATGTGCTGTCTACACCCCACTTCCCTTGTCCCCGTCTCCCTCCCATGTTTGTCTGTTTATGTTATTTTAAGGTTTTTACTTGGTTCATGATGGTTCATGTTCTGAGGAGATTTAATTAAAATCTCAAACTGCAATGAGTTGTCACACCCTATAGGTCCTGTTGCCAATTCGGAGGGGAAATATAGGAATTAGGGCCGGGACTTGATTAAAAAAATTAATCGAATTAATCAGAGGTTTTGTAATTAATTTATCGAAATTAATCGCATTTTAATCACATATAAATATTTGACCTGAGAACAGTGAGCAGCAATTTTTTTCACATGGATTTTAGTATACCATTGAATAATGACTAAATACATAAGCTTAAGCAACAAAACATTGTTTGTTTTTTTTCAAGACCAACAGACCAGTGCAATTTTTGCCATGAAGTGTAGCAATAGCATATTTAGGAATATATTTCAGAGATTCAGGTAGCCTATAGGTTGGTAGACCTTCTGTAAACTTGTTTTTTAAGTTTCTTGCATAATTTGCACACAACCGTGCTCTTGTCTACACTGCCATCCGTCCGCTTTTTAAAACAAAATTTCCCATCCATGGGGCCAACAGAAGCGGTCTCATCTGCTTCTTCGTTCATTCTTGTTGTCTGAAGTCATGAACACTATGCATGAACATTAGTTGGTGCTCCAGCATAATCGGTACCCCTGAAACTCATCCAGTGAGAAACGTTCTGCGGTGGCGGTGGCCAGTTTCATATATTATATGTATACATATAATATATGAAACTGGCCAATTTTATGTTTGTCGCATATGTACATATAGGTACCTATATGTACTTATAGGTACACATATGTAGGTACATATACATATGTATACATACCTATATGTACAGTATATGTATATGTAATATATGAAACCGGCCAATTTTATTTATGTCACATATATGTACCTATATGAACATATATGTACCTTTATGTACCTATATGTACCTATAGGTTATTTCCGTGTGGGGAATGTGGTATGTAAATACATAACTAAAGTTAGCGTGTAACATGACATACTTGTGAATGCCCTGCTGAAACATCCAGTAGAATACCAAACATGTCCACCTGATAAATACAGTTACAAAGAGCTGAATGGGTGTGAAAGTTTGAACCATGCTAAATTGTTCCTGTGTGAGTCTTTCTAGTATCTATTTATAAAAACCCTTAAAATGTTCCTCCCCAGAAGGAGGCAGGTGTTCCCGGTGAAATACAGCATGTTTAATTTTCTTCAACATGGCAGCCATTGACAACCAAACTCTAAGTATTTGTTACAGCCTATATATACTCAGCATCATCTAACCCAAATGTAAACAAGTTTCCTGAAACTACAGCTCACTTTCTCTAAACTCTTTCCACCAAACAACACACAGACAGATATCATATAAATATCCTTCAGATTCAGATTCAGATTCAGAATACTTTATTAATCCCCAGGGGGAAATTGTTTTTGTTCCAATGCTCCGTGCAAAGTAGAAATAGAAATACAGCATCAATGGAAACAAGCGATAAAGATGAAGATGTAAATAAAGTAAAATATTAAAGTAGACATTAAATAAAATAAAATATCAACGTAGGCAATAAAATACAAATGAATAATAAAATAAAATATACAAACTGAAATATGTACAATATACAATGGAATGGTTGTAACGTAGCGTTATAAGTTCTCCCTCCTCTGTGGCTCTTCCTGAGGTTTCTTCCATTGTTTTTTTTACCCTGTTAAAAGGTTTTTTTTCCATCAACATGTGAAGTTTTTCCTCACTCGAACCGAGGGTCTAAGGACAGAGGATGTTGTTCACTGTACAGACTGTAAAGCCCATTGAGGCAATGTGATTGTGATTTTGGGCTATATAAATAAAATTGATTTGA
Source organism: Diplodus sargus (assembly GCA_903131615.1). Classification (NCBI taxonomy): domain Eukaryota; kingdom Metazoa; phylum Chordata; class Actinopteri; order Spariformes; family Sparidae; genus Diplodus; species Diplodus sargus. Next base: position 89,645 of record CAEMYA010000705.1, on the reverse strand, counting down.
TTTGATTTGATTTGATAAGTTAAATGAGAATGGATAGTTATATTGTTTGTTTTGTTTTATAAATAGCCAATAGAGTCCGATCTTCAGAGGGAGGAGTTGTATAACTTGATGGCCTTTACATGCTTTACATGCTTTACAAAGCATCAATGTAAACACTGATGTAATATATTTAAAATGCTACCATCACAATAACGTTTGTGTTTTCAGTATATAGAAATGTTTAAAAATGTGTAGAAATCGTGTTTTCTGTAGATTTTATGGTAATACAGTATAACAGATCTGATTATGTGATAATGTGATTGTGCAGTCTCTGAGTTCTTGTGCTCTCTTGTGGCAGGAGACTGACTTGCACACAGTTGTATCACTGTACTTCTTTCTTGTATTCACTCTTCTGTGGGGTCCACACTAACTGGGAACTTTTTTTAATGTACTTTTTCAATGATGTGAGCACCACATATAACATTCCATTCACCTCCATTGTATTTTAGAGAGATGTAGTATTCTAACATATAAAAAATACCCCCCTCTCTATAATATACTTCTCTGTGAATAATATATTGTGTCCTAATTGTAAACAGTGTTTTTGAGAAGGTTGTGTTGTAATTATAGATACGCTATTGTCCCATAATGAGATGCCCATTAGAAATGAAGGAACGACTGGAAAATAAATACAGATGTTAGTTACAGCTTTAAATACAAAAAAAAAGAAAAAATGTAGAGAAAATAATTTTTACACTCATTGTTCTGAAACATCAAATTTAAATTCAACAGAAGAGACTTTAAACATTATTTGTCGTTGTATTTTATTTATTTCAAAACTTGTCACAACATCTTTGAATACATACCATAATTATCACTCTCCAGTGTTCATATGACTGAACTGTTTATCAGAAAAAAGGAAAAAAAACAAAAACATTTCTAACCAATAAAAATCGACCAAAAATAAAATACAGAAAATGTTGACACATATGAGATAGCCACCAGCAACATCCTCACTAATAGTTCAAATATAAAAGAATAGTAATGATATATAGTCAAAACATCTGTTTCACATGGCTTTTGGACTTCATCATCATCATTTTTAGCCATAATGGAAAGAACTGAAAACGTGTTGTTATCAGCAAAACAACAAAACATAACGAAAAACAATAAGAACACATTAAAGTCAGAGAAAACAAAAATATTTCCAGCGTTTAACGTCTTAGTTATCATCATCATCAGTCTAAAATAATGAAAATCATCAGTTGATCATTTACAACAAGGATGCCACAGTATACACATGAGACAAAAAATAACTGGCATCAACATGGATAAATCTCAACTACTGCTAATTTGTTTCTCTTTTCAGTTTTTGTTTTACAAATCATGTTGAGCGATAAAACTATAAAAAGGGAAGTAGTAACATTTTTAACAAAACTTTATCTCATCACGTGGTCTTTGTACCACATAGACTTACATCATCATTATCTTCGTGCACACTAGTGATGATATTCATTTGAAAAACATTAAAAAATTATAAAACAAGAAAAAAAAAAAAAAGTATTTAAAAGTAAAAAACAAGAAAGTCAGTGCCAAAATGAATATAAATCTGCACTTGTACCTCACTGACTGGTATCAAATGTAAAAAAATATTTCTCTTTCGTTGCAAGTAAACAGCAGAAATCTCAATGACATTAAAAGTCTGTGAATTAACCGTGCTGACATATCCATAACAAAACATCTTTTCCACATGGTCTTTTTAGTAAATCATCATTATTGTGTACATCAGTTATTTATGCAGCTTCATAAAATATCAACAACGAAAATAAAAAGATAAAACCAACATGATGAAAAATATAACATGACAATAACATGATGTCTTGTTCCATGTGATCTTTGAAGTGCATCATTATCATTTTCATCATCATCATCATAATTGTGCACTAAAACTAAAAATTACAAAAGAAATTGAAAATCATCTTTGTAGAACATCAGTATTTTTTTTTGGACAATTACGTCCGTTTTGTCCACGAGGACCTATATAAAATTGTTAAGACAAAGCCAAACATTTGTAACTTCCAAAGGAAATAATCAGTCATACCAAAATAAGTGACGAGTTTGTCAAACTTTTCCAGCTAATTTCATTCATGATGTTGACAAACCGAAAGGATGTCACAGTTTCACTGTCAGTCACTGGTTTAGTCCTTATTTGACTTTGACTGAACGAACACATCAAAATAACACATAAAATCTTGCATTCTGGTAGGTTCCAAAATATTTTAGTTGTTTGTCATTACACTGAATCAGGCTGAAGATTTGTAATTTCCTAAGTTAAAATAATGGTTCAGCAGAGTTGATTGTTTTCAAACATTATTGATCTGTCTTTAATGTGACTCTGTTTCAGTCACATTTTCAGTCCTCATATTCTTTTGCTCTTCTCCAAAGTACATTTATATATTTACATGGTTAAATGCTCGTTTGAAGGTCTTAGTCTGACTTCTACACTGTTCATTTCATGTTGAAAGCATCTTTTAATCCTTTCAGAGCTTGTTCCTTTGTGATTCTCCTCCAGGCCTCTGGAACATCTGCTGGCTTGACTTTGTATTGTTGAGCAAATCTGTCATTGTATTTAACCAGGACGTACTTCCAGTAGTCAGATGCCTCTAAGGAGGAGTCAGGAGGAATGTGCCAGTCTGGATAGTATGTGGTGTACTGCTTGTAAGGATGACACGCCCATTTAGTGTCTGGGTTACTGAAAGTAGTTTCACTGTGCACATCTGTTGTACACAGTGTTGGAACCAGCTTCTCAGTGGCTTTATTTTTATACATACCAAGACCTTGAGGCCGATGAACAGCTGCATGATGTGTGTTGTGTTCTTTGCCTCCAGCCTCACATGGAACTTTACAAAATGGACATTGTAGTCCACAGCCAAACACCCGCTTGAAAAGCTCATCTTGTGGTTTGAGTGGAAGTTTGTTCAGAGTCTCAGTGATGTCTTCAGAGTTTGAGAATTCCTCCTGCAGCTGTTCATTCAGTTCACTCAATGATTTAATGAGGCACTTTGTAAATGGATGGCATGTGCTCTGGAGTTGAAACAATGTGGTTTTTTCAGTCTCCTCTGAAATTAAGATGTCTTTGATTAAATATTTGTGCATGTTGTTGATGAGCACTGCAATGCTTTTCTGGTCATCTGGCAGCTGAACACCATCTTCTCCTTTTGAGGCCTTTTCTGTTGCTTCTGTTATTTTCTGAACTATGACCTGCAGAGTCTTGATCTTCAGTTTGCACAAAGTTTTGTCCGCTGACATTTTTTGCAGGATGTGCTGAAATATCCAGTCCTTGACATATATTTCATATTTACAGATGTACTTGACAAAACTTTCAAATTCTTCCTTTAGCAGCAACTCTTTCTGAATGTTGTACTGAAAAAAGGAGCGGGAGCTGTACTCTGCTGAATGGGAACTTGTCAAAATATCCTCCACGATGTCTGTTCCCAGAGATCTACTGATGTAGTCTTTAACTGCAGGTTTGATACAGAAGCTGACAAAATTGGTTGCTTTGCGTTGACAGTTATCCTTCTGTTTGTATAAATCAAGAAAGTCTGACAAGTACTGAGGCTTGAACTTTTCCAGCTGAATTTTGGGATCCATTTTTGCCAAGAATTTTCTGTGCATTCGGAGGAACTCCCTTGAGGCAATGCCACACATGTGAAGTTTCACATCAAACTCAAACTTGGGCTCAAACTGATTGCTGCATTTTTTAAGGGATTCATTTACTTTTTCCAGAAGCTCATTTGTAAAACAGTCATTGTAATCTGCGTCTGTTTTTGCAGTATCTTCTACAAACCTTGTGCAAGAGTCAATGACACTGTTGGCAAATATCTGCAGTCCTCTCTTAGAATCTGGTCTCAAAAAATGCTTGCCAATAAAGTTCATGAAACCTTTTACATGTTTTGCTTTGACTTCAAATGGACCCTTCCCAAATGAATATAGGTCTCGAATGTTCTGCAATTCCTCATTGACATTCTGATTTCTGAAACTTCTCCTCAGCTGTTGGAGGATTCTTGCAGAAACGTCTTGTTCTTTCAGGCCGGACACATTTGCTGTGACTTCAGTCCACATCTTTTCAAACTCATGTTTCAGTTCCTCATCAGACAGTGTGCTTTGTTTGCAGTCACTCAAGAGTTTCAGTACTTGTTCTTCAATCAGTTCTCTGGATTCTCTTTGAATGTCCTGAACTTTTTTAAAACTTTTCCTTAGCGCAAGTGCACAATCCAATTTATTGTTCACTAAATGTTGGATTTCATCTATAAGACCTGTGATATTGTTGATAAAGTCAGTTTTGTATTTTTCAATCAGGTGCACATGTCTGTCCTTCCTTTTATAGTATTCTTCAAGTTTTTGCTTCATTACTTTTTCTTGGTCTACTATTTTTTCCGATGCCTGATTTTTTTTTGTTTCAGCAAATTCATTCACATGATGGAGTTCTGATTCGTCAGAGTTTAAGATTTCCAACTCTGCTTCTTTTTGCCAAGAGAAGATCTTTTTCCTGAACTCCCATTCCCACTGAGTGAACTCTTTGCAGAGGTTGTCGTAGGCTTGAGCAACAAGAGTGTTTCTGAAACTGAAGATGAAGTTCTCATACTTCACTGCTTTCCAGAGACTTTTCATCCACTCTAGAAACTCTGGGATCTGTGAGCGTTCATCACTTCTGTCACTTTTCACTGTCTCCAAAAGTTTTTTCTTGAAATCTGCTACAGCTTCACTGTAACCGGTGTTCACTGGTGCCATTGGTGGGGTCCCATTCCAGAGTCCTGGGATGTTCCAGTTGTTTTTCTGTATGTCGTAATCCAGAACATCTGTGAATGCTTTTATAGATGGCTGATTCTCCATTTCAGCTGCAATCTGTGTCATTTCATTGAGTTGGTCCAAGAGATGTTTTCTTTCAGTCACCGTCTTTGCATGAGCTGAAACTCCACCAACATTCTGGTGAACAAAATGACAAACTGGCTTTTTACCAATTTCCTTCATTCTCAAGAATGCATGAGCTGCGATTTGCAGAACATCTTTCATTTCTGTTGAGTTCTCCATTCCAATGTTGATAATTGTTATGTCACTCAAACCAATGACAAAGGTTGCCAGCTCATTGTCATGCTCATAACTGTCCTCTAGTTGAGCCAACTGAGGAGACTTGAGACCTTCTGTGTCAATGAGGACTATGAAGTCACAGACCAGCTGTTCTTGCATATCCTCACCCACTCTGAGGAAGAGCATGTAGCCTCCTCTTGTGCATCTTCCACTGCTGACAGGAAACTGTACTCCTAACATGGTGTTGAGGAGTGTTGACTTCCCTGAGCTTTGAACACCCAACACAGTTAGTACCAACAGTCTGCTCTTCTCTCCAACCTCCCTGTGAAGCTCCATGAGCACATCTGTCAGCCATCTCTCTGGGATGTTGGAAGCATCTCCATCCAAGAGCTCTAAAGGATGTCCATCCAGGAGCATTTCAGCAGCCAAACCAGGGAGATCAGACATTTTATCAGCAGGGCTTACTGACTGTGAGGAGAACTCATAGATCAGTCCCATCTCTCTCATGTAATGCTCTATTCCTAAAGAGCATTCCAGCAAAGCCCGATCCAACTCTGCTATCTCTTTCACATTTTCCTCCTTGTTATCGCCCTGCTCTGCTAACTTCTGACGCAGTAAAGATCGTTGACAGGCAGACCGCAAATGTGCATTCAGCTTAATTTTCATCCACTTCAGGAAAAAATCTCTTTTCTCTTCGTCACTTTCTGATAAGTGTTTGATGAAACTCTTCATAGCATCTGATAGTTTGTATTTGCAGAGCTCCTTCTTAATCTGTTGTTTTTCTTCCTGTAGCTGAGATTTATATTCTTCCAGTTCTTGATCACCAGCTTTTTTAAACCTACATTCCTCTCTCTCTAACTGTGATAACCTTTTCCAGTTTTCTCCTTGCAAAGGAAGCTGTTGTTTCTTGTAGTCTGGAATACTTCGCACCCCAATGCCGTCAATGATCTCCTTAGCTGCTTTCTTTTGTTTGTCACTCGTCCCTTCATCCACAGACAGACCAAGTTCAACAGCTTTGTCAAGCATATTTTCAATGCTTATATTGGCTGTTCCAACTGTCATTGATTTTTTGATGGCTTTGCAAAGTGTCTCTGAAAACTCAGAGACATTTATCTTTGAGTCTTTGATTTTCACATTGCTGTTTGGTAAACCTAACTCTTCCTTTGTTGCCTTGACAGACTCCATGTCCTCTTCAGCATTCTCTGCCTTGTCGTTAACAACCAAGAACAGTTTGGATTTCACGTCTTGAAGAGAAGTCAGAATCTTGTGCTCATTTTCTTCAACTTTGTCCAGAAATACAAAGGTAGCAGTTGACACTTGACAAATAAAATGGAATTGTGCAAGTGACTCACAAATGTCTCCTCTCAGATTGGCGAAGGCAACTGGATGTGAAAATATGTCAAGATTTTCTCTGCCACAAGGAAGGAACCAGCAAACTTCTACCAATCCATTCGCAATTTTTCTTGCATTTGCACCTCCTTTCATATCTCTGTGTATGAAGATATTGTGATGCTGCTGGCCAAGACTGAGAACATGATTCAAAATCTGTGACTTGGATAAACTGCAGTTTTTCAGCCTCACAAAGGAAAAGAATGGTATATCTGCTTGGACAATGTTGTCTTCAACAAACCCTTTTGATTCAGACAAATCATGCGGACACCACTCTTTGACGATGTCTCTCAGAGCCCACAGCATCAGAGTGCAATTACTGTTCTTGCCACTGGGTGGCAGCAGCAGTGGGAGAGAAAACTGACACATTGACATCTTGAGGGCCATTTCCTGTTGCAGAGAGTTGTCAGCACAAAGGAAGAGTGCTAAGATGAGGTCCAGAGGGTTAACATTATCATCTGCAGAGTCATCTGCAGTGTAGCAGTCCGGACTAAAGGGATCATTGTCATCATTATTATCATTGTTTGATAACTGTGTGCAGCTTCTACATTCTGCATTGATTTTAAACAGTTTTCTGAGAAAGCACCCAGGTATTTCCTTCATTAATGAAACATCTTCTTCATAGAGGCTGCTTTTGTTGATCTCCAAAAAGGACAGAAGAGTGAGCTTGTTGGGATAAAAATCCTCCAGTCCAAGTTTAGAGAGAAAGATGGAAAGGACTGTCAAACAGAAAAAGACAATAACTTACACATAGTCCAGCTGCTCTCAGTCTTTATTCTTTGAGTTTAGCAGTCCTAGGTCAGTTAGCTTTAGCTCATAGAATTTTTTTGCTTTGGGATCCTCAACGGTATGTTTGCGTGTGCTGCTACTGTGTGTAAATTTACTTGATATAATTGCCTGGAAGGCAATGATATAGCTGTGTGTGAATGAACAAAGGGTCAAACTTAAGGAATTCATTTGCTTGGCAAATGTGTGTAACTTTGATTAGTGCCCTACAGTCAGATTGTAACAAAGTTATAATATCAGTGGTCAGCTGCGCAGTGAGGCTGAGGATAAGATGGATAATTTTTCTACTGTGACTTGTGTGGTGGTGAAGTTTTTGGTTCAATAGCGTTTCTTGTGGTCATATTAGCAGTTAAAGTGCAGCTAACATGACGCTTAAAACACTGGCATAGTTGACGCAGGGTTATAACAATTGAAATCTCTACAGCTGTCCTCTTCTTTGGAGTATGGTTAAGTACATGTTAATTGCTCAATTTTGCTGAAAAATAATTTCTCACTTTTCTCTCCTGGTGCTATATCAGGACTGCATCTACCATGTTAACATCTCTCTATAAAAGCAAGGAATCTCTGTCTGTCTGTGTGTGTGTGTGTGTGTGTGTGTGTGTGTGTGTGTGTGTGTGTTACTCAAATATCTCTGCGGATCAGGATCAGACTGACCTGAGAGTTTCAACATGGCTGCTGTTTGGTTCAGTGGTGTGCAATTTCGCATTTGTTTGGACTACAATGACACCGTGAATAAATTATTTCATAAATGCTTTACAAATTCGGGAGCATTGTCCACCGGAGCCAACAGTCACTTGCGCACCAGAGCCAATTACTGCAGAGCTCAAGCCCACGTCACACCTTAAGAAACAAGCGGATTTATACCTGCGGCGGTGCAAACTGGACCGGGAGTTAGCTGGCGGTTCGGTCCCATTCTGTTCTGTGCATCTTAACTGACTGTTGTGGATTAATGAGACTAAACAAGTCCGGGCCGAGACTGTTCGGGTCTGAGGAGATGCGGAGACGCGCTGACAAGAAAGTGGAAACGGAATCTGTTGATGTTCGTGTGTAGCTAGCTGCTAGCCGCTAGCTAACCTACACTAGAAGACTTCTCTTCATCCACTGACCCCGACCCCTTTTCTGTCCTCTCCAGATCTTCCCAACACTTAAATAAACTATTTCAAACAGTTAAACGTGGCATGGTCTTGTTAGTGAAATGGAGTTATTATAACTAAAGTTCAGGAACTGGACCACGCCAATCCACTCGCTGACCTGCCACCCAGGTCCAGCCACCCGCATCATCAACCTAACCCCCTGCGTCTCATCAATCTAACCACCTGCGCCCAATCAACTCAAGCACCTCCACCACCTCATCCCATCACCTGTCAAGCCTATGCCTCCCAGTAGTTGCAAGTTCTGATAAGTTCCCCAAGTTCCTCCCCAAACCCTCTCTTTCTCCACCATCCTTTCATACAGGACCACCGGCAGCCCAGCCTTCGACATCACTATCCCACGGCAAGAAGATACCAGAGTGGGGACCCGGGTCATCCAGCACACGAACCACGGGGGGTGAAGATGATGCCACACCCGTCAGGACGTGCGCCCATCGAGACATACCCCAACTCTGAGTCTGAGTGAGTAACCTCACAGGGTGTCTCTAATGCTGCACTTTCTTTTCCTCTTGACAAAACATCAAGAAAGTTATGATCTGTCCTTGGAAAAGGTTGGTGACTGATTCTTTACTGGTTAGATAAATCATCCATGTTTATGTTGGTTGGTGTCGGGGCTTCTGTGCAAGAACCTTTATGCAGCACCAAAGGCTCAAGTGTCACTTTTTGTTACTATGTGACTTAAACAGTGTACATCTTTTTTTCTTTTTAAAGAAAATACACACATCTATATGTATGAGTAGTACTATGAAGTAGTCTTCAGTGGGACTGTACCTGCAGGTCCTTGTCCTTCTTTGTTCATTGTAGACATGGTCTGACCTTTCCCTGAACTTTCCTGTCTTGTCAGACCTGGAGGCAACAATATCATCTTTTTAATGTCACAGAACCAAAGACCTCATTTGCAGATCAGTAGCAAACAGTTAAATCAGATCAGTCAGAACTCCACATACATCAGTATTAGACTATGGTAGCATGTGACTGATTGGATCATTCATTGCATCCAATTTCTGCATAAAGCACAGGACTAAGCCATTAGCATATACACTGCCTGGCCAAGAAAAAAGTTGCCACCTGGATTTAACTAAGCAAATAGGTAAGAGCCTCCTATTGCATAATTATTGCATAGGTGATTATCTTTCAGCTGGTAACAAGTTATTTAACCTAAACTGGTGATGCAATGAGTAGCTTCTCATTTCTTAAACAACCATGTGGAAAGACACATCCTGTGGTCGTGGAAACGATGTTAGTCTGTTTGAGAAGGGTCAAATCTTTGGCATGCATCAAGCAGGGAACATATCTAAAGGGGGGTACACACATAACGATAATCCGGCTGATTTTGCTCCGAGCGCACGTAAATAAGGAAAGAAGAAGTAGAACAAGTGGGAAAAATAAACTATAAATCTACTCACCTCTAGCTCACTCAGTAGACTATAAAGTCATTGTTCCCGCTGTCTCAAGGATTTTTTCCACTCTCTTCTCTTTTTTTCCCCAGATTTTTTGGACAGCAATAGTCCGAGGACCACCATCATTCCCTCTTCTATGTCTTCCATGTCTTTCATGTTTTAAAACGTTTATTTACTCTTTTTTTATATACAGTCTATGCTCTTTTCTGTTTATGAAGAGCCCGGTGACGCTAGGGGTTGTTGCCATTGGTGACTGTAGATCACGTTTGATCACGCAATATTTCTGGCTCGGAGGACTAGACTCTGGATCGGCCGTGAGACAGATCTTTGTGTGTGGTGTGCTGAGAATATCGAAGCACACCACACACAGTAGGATCAAAGCTGATTTTTTTATCTTCATGTGTGGGGGCTCTACAGATAAAAAATCTCTTAAGACTTATAAAATCATTATGTGTGTAACCCCCTTTAAGAGATTGCAGGAACTACTAAAATTGAGTTAAGAACTGTTCAACACATTATTAAAAACTGGAAGGATAGTGGGGAACCATCGTCTTCCAGGAAAAAATGTGGACGGAAAAAAATCCTGATTGATTGTGATCGGTGATCACTTAAACGTTTGGTGAAATCAAATCGTAGAAAAACTACAGTAGAACTCAGGGTGATGTTAAATAGTGACAGTAAGAGCATTTCCACACGCACAATGTGAAGGGAACTCAAGGGATTGGGACTGAACAGCTGTGTAGCCTTAAGAAAACCACTAATCAGTGAGGCTAATCAGAACAAAATTCAATTCAATTTGCTAGGGAGCATAAAGATTGGACTCTGGAGTGATGGAAGAAGGTCATGTGGTCTGATGAGTCCAGATTGACCCTGCACCAGAGTGATGGGGCATCAAGGTTAGAAGAGAGGCAGATGAAGTGATGCACCAATCATGCCGAGTTTGTCCTGTACCAGCCTGTGGGGGAAGTGCTATGATCTGGGGTTGCTGCAGTTAGTCAGGTCTAGGTTCAGCAATGTTATGTGCCCAAAGAATGAGGTCAGCTGACTACCTGAATATACTGGATGACCTGGTGTTTCCATCAATGGATTTTTTTCTTCTTTGATGGCACGGGCATATTACAAGATGAAAATGCCAGGATTCATCTGGCTCAAATTGCGAAAGAGTGGTTCAAGGAGCATGAGACATCATTTTCACACAAGGATCGGCCACCACAGACTCCAGACCTTAACCCCATTGAAAATCTTTGGGATGTGCTGGAGAAGGCTTTGCGCAATGGTCCGACTCTCCCATCATCAACACTGGCCGGAAATAAATCTTGTGACGCAATCAAAGCTAAAGGCGGTCCAAAAAAATATTAGAGTGTGTGACCTTTTTTTTGGTGACAACTTTTTTTTTGGCCAGGCAGTGAATATGGATTAAAATTCAGTACAAAACAGTAAAATGGTTCAATCAGATAACGTTTCACTGAAACCTACCTGAAACAGGTGCCAGAAAAGGTTAGGACCGTCTTGTCCAGCTGTGGAACTCATCCTGCACACAAAAAACAAAATCATTTGATACAACCACAACAACAACAACAGGTTTCTTAATATATTGACCAGTGACCAGTCTTGCTGAGTTTAAACTCAAAATTCCTAAATTCCTTGGAAACAGTTTTGATTAGACATTGAGACTCCATTCTGTAAATTAAAATCATCATTTGCGAACCACTGCTCCGGAGATAATCTGGCGTCGCTGTGTAAAAAGGGCTAAAGTAATCTAAAAAGAATGGGGAGAAGATCAAATCAAATTCAATGTATTGCCTAATGTATGGACCCACTGCTGCTTTGACAAAATAATTTCCCAGTCTGGGATCAATAAAGTAATTCTATTCTATTCTAAAGACTACAAGAAGAAAAAAAAATGGGAGATTTTTTTCTGTGGGAGTGGGATGGGACGGGAGTGAAAATCCACTCCCATGTCACCCTCTACTCCACGGTAAAGTGAAGTTTTTTATTAAACAGAGAATAATGTTAAATGGTGCAACAGAGCTCTGCTTAATTTTAAACCAGGATTACTCATTTAAATGTATTTTAGATTGAATTAATCTATGTCGGTGCAACTCAAACATGAAGTCTCACTGAAACTCAGTTAAACATCAGGGGGCAGGAAACTCAGGCTGTCTGTGTGAGTTGTGTGGTTGTTTTTATACTGCACATAGAAACCAAAAGCATTTGTCACAGTGGAACAGCAGGTTCAAAACATTTTCCTTGTTCTTTCCCTCCGAGTTTGTACAAGAACGAATCGGTTTAATATCATTCAGCTAGTCTGGCTCGGTATAACCCTAAAATTATTTAATCTCTAGTGCACCAGTGTGAGGATGAGTGAGAATGAATACCAAATTCCAGTTCCTTAATCATCGGATACAATAACAGTAATTATTTGTATCAGTAAAATCCTTGTGTTATAAAGGTCTCTCTTCTCCTATAGATCATAAGTCTATGTTTGAGAGGACAGAAGTATGACTGGAATAATGCTAGTTCTTCTTTTGAAGGACAACATTAGCATAACGTTTTAGAGAAATATTAGAAAATAAGAGGCCCTATACCTTGTTTTGTAGGAAAAAAACCTGGATCTGATGATTAAATACATGAACTGAAAATGTTACTGTCTTTTCATAGAAGAAAATGATCTAGTTTCATTTTTTCAAGTACAAAGTCTCAGTTTAAACAATAATAAGCCTGCTAACCATTAAAGCAGGTCAAGCAGTCTTTCTATCTCTTGTATCCTCAAAAAAAACACCATAATTTTTTTTTTTTATAAAATGCTTGATTCTGCATCAAATTGAAATTCAGAGAGCTTGATGTTGACTCCTGCCTACATCTTTGTCCACCCTGGAACACACCACTGATGTACTATTAAAATCACCCATCTCCCCTTCAGACAGCATTTCCACTTGGTATACGGCCATTAACTGCTCTGGCTGGTGGTAATTTCCCTCCAATTGTAATCATTCTAGTGTTTACCCCCCCTTAAAGAAGGTCTCTCTTGATCCATTTGTTCTAACATTATTTTAGACCCATCTCAAAGCTGCCCAAAAAAATGCCACACAGGTGGAATATAAAAAGACCCCTAATTATGGTCAAGGAGCTTTTTGGGTCTTTTGATGTGGAGTTGTATGAGGCACTTATCCTCATTGTGTTACCTGCAGTAGATGACCATCATCTAGCTACTGGTGTGGAGCTTTGTTCTGCTGAAACCATACTAGCAGCACTGTCAAACATATTTGAGAGTGCTTTAATAAATCAAACCAAATTAGACCAAATCAAATGATCTAATTAATATTAACAACTCTGGTGTACAGAGTCAGGAGTGAAGAATGTGTTTGCAGGTGTTGTGAATGTATATGAGTCAAACCTTTGTGTGAAAGCATAATAACGATGAAAGAGGCACTTTTAAGATTTACCATATTTTCGTTTTCAAGTCAAACTCATTTTCAATGGGAGTGCTACGGGCACTTTTACGATAGCATCAAAATCTCTGTTTTTAAAACAGTAAGAAGACTCGACACAACATGAAACTTTGCTCGTAGTATCACCAGGGTCTCTACACATGAACACCAGCATTGAGAACATTGTTTGTGTACACAGAGTTACTAAAAAGAAGGTTTTTGAACAACTAAAATTGAGTTTCACTTTAAGATAACATCGGCAAAACCAAAACACAGGGTTCCTGTGGAGAGGAGCCGAGCATTTGCATTATTTATTGCAGTTGTTACGTCCACCAAGGACAAAGAGGTTATGTTTCAATTGTTTTAATTGTTAATTGTTTGATGGTTGGTTCGTCAGAAGGATTAAACAAAAACTACAGAACAGATTTCCATGAAACTTGGTTGTAGGATGCATCAGACCCTATTTTGATCTGGATAAAAGAACAGAACCAGATAGTTTTTTAAAAAATGTTTATTAAAATTGTGAGATTTGGCGGCTTTGGGGGTTTTCTGACTTTTTTTTTGGTTTGCTTTACATTGTTTATATCTCAGGGAATGTTGAATGGATTTTAATGAAAACAACAGGGATATTTATGTGGCTGGTGTCTACAATTGAGTAAAACTGTTTAGGGATACAGTGCTATTGAGTTTGATATTGGATGAGGCTTAATTGAATTAAAATGGACTTTTAGGCCTTTGCAGAGGTGTGCACTCTACTGAGTGATATTCTAGTTATTTATTTATTCAAAAAGATATATATATATTTCACTCTCCATATTGTATTTGATATGTGTTGTTTTGTGGTTGCAGTGTTGCAGTATTGTCTTTACATGTCTAAACTATTAAACAGATACTGGTTTGCTTTGTTGGCCTTTCTGAGTCACCTTCATGAACGTCTCTCAGGCCATCAATATTCTGTGAAGCAACGCTCTGCCCTCAGGCACAGTCGTGTCAACACTGGATGTGATGCAATTTATAATTCAGTCAGTTCCTTGTCATGATTAAATGACAGGAAAAAAACACATTTATCTGATTGTTGAGGCAGCGACATGAGTCCTCTTGATGAGGACAAATGCTGCCTGTGGAAGAGGTTGGTGAGCATTTTACTGGAGAGATAAATCATCCATGTTAATGTTGAGTTGTGTTTGGGCTTTAATGAAGGTTGAGAAGTCAAATATTTCAGAAGCTGACGTGCCATTTTTTTTTTGTTATTTCAACAGGGAATGTACCTGCATGTTCTTGTCCATTTGTGTTGACTGCAGACATGGCTTAT
>CAEMYA010000705.1:49653-65489 GCA_903131615.1 Diplodus sargus | reverse complement strand
TCATGTTGAAAGCATCTTGTAATCCTTTCAGAGCTTGTTCCTTTGTGATTCTCCTCCAGGCCTCTGGAACATCTGCTGGCTTGGCTTTGTACTCTTGAGCAAATCTGTCATTGTATTTAACCAGGATGTACTTCCAGTAGTCAGATGCCTCTATGGAGGAGTCAGGAGGAATGTGCCAGTCTGGATAGTACGTGGTGTACTGCTTGTAAGGATGGAACTTCCCTTCAGTGTCTGTGTTTCTGAATCTTTTTTCACTGTGCACATCTGTTGTACACAGTGTTTCAACCAGCTTCTCAGGGTCTATGTTTCTATACATACCAAGACCTTTTGGCCGATGAACAGCTGCATGATGTTTCTTGTGTTCTTTGCCTCCAGCCTCACATGGAACTTTACAAAATGTACATTGTAGTCCACAGCCAAACACCCGCTTGAAAAGCTCATCTTGTGGTTTGACTGGAAGTTTGTTCAGAGTCTCAGTGATGTCTTCAGAGTTTGAGAATTCCTCCTGCAGCTGTTCATTCAGTTCACTCAATGATTTAATGAGGCTCTTTGTAAATGGATGGCATGTGCTCTGGATTTGAAACATGGTGGTTTTTTCAGCCTCCTCTGAAATTGAGATGTCTTTGATCAAATATTTGCGCATGTTTTTGATGAGCACTGTGATGCTTTTCTGGTCATCTGGCAGCTGAACACCATCGTCTCCTTTTGAGGCCTTTTCTGTTGCATCTGTTTTTTTCTGAACTATGACCTGCAGATTCTTGCTCTTCAGTTTGCACAAAGTTTTGTCCTCTGACATTTTTTGCAGGATGTGCTGAAATATGCAGTCCTTGATGTATATTTCATATGTACAGATGTACTTGACTAAACTTTCAAAGTCCTCCTCTGGCAGCAACTCGTTCTGAATGTTGTACTGGAAAAAGGGAGCGGGAACTGTACACTGCTGAATGGGAACTTGTCAAAATTTCATCCACGATGTCTATTCCCAGAGATCTACTGATAAACAGATGGTCTGATACAACATCTGAAACAATCAGTTGCTTTGCGTTGGCAGCAGGGCAGGAATTTCACGAGGCCCTCGTGCCCCTGAAAAAAATATCTACCCTAAGGCCTTGATGCCCCGCCTGCACTGCCCTAGTTGATTTTGCAGTTTTCTCCTCTGCCTCTTCCCTGTCAACACGGCTTTGAACACCGGCATCTTTTGCGGAAAAGAAATGCGTCTTTTTATGACATATTGGCAACATCAGATGAGACGATGCGTACATCACCAGTTGTAGGTTCGATTCGAGCCTGGCATGAACCGCTCGGGCGGGCTACAACGACAGTTTGACAGTAATCTATCACTGGCTAACCAGGAGACTTCATCAAACGCACCCCCGACGTCCACGTGGCAGAGACGTTGGGTCTGAGTTAAGACAGTAGCCCTTTTTACATAGCGTCTCTGCATTAACTCCGGATCAGTGGTTCGCTAATTCTCCGCAGATGGTGATTCACACAGAGCGAAGCATCTCCGCTGTACCGCTGTGTAATTCACACAGAAAGCCGGTGCTGCGGCTCCTAAAGAGGTGTAATAGTACACGTCATGATGACGGCGTCGGTGTTTCCCAGGTGTTGCCTGAAGTCTCGGTCGGGAGGACTGACGATCGCGGTGATTTATTTTCACCACAAACACTAGGTAAGTTCAAGTTTTTTTTGCCGGTGACAGACGCTGTTTTTCAGGCAGAAATGTGACGAAGAGTCGGGAGGACAGACAGGAGGACAGACGCTGCTCCACGTACAGCTGTGGTATTTTTTTCCTCATAAGTTGCCAAAGACAGCTAAATTTACTACGTTACTCTTGTTCGGTCCTGTAACGTTGCTCTGTGGGACATTTCTCTGTATTTAGTTGAGTGAAGGACCTGTGTAGTTATCAGACTGTCAGACTGACACGCCCTCGCTCCGCGCCTCCGGATTATCCGTTCACACTGGGACGGTTCACACGCTGAAACTCTCCCTGACTCTCCATCCTCATCTTCAAACGATGGTGACTGATTAATCACATAACCTGGCATAAATGATTGTCACTTTGTAGTATATGTTTAAAATAAATATAAAATAAAAATAAATGCATTTAAATAGTTGAAAGTTGAAAATGTCTTGCCTGAGCTTGTTTTATGTATTCATTTCACAGATATTTATACATTCTTAGTCTTTAAATTAAATTCATTATGGACGTGGACTTAAAATCATTGTTTTATTTTATGGCCTTGCTGCCTTGGCTTTTGGCCTTTGTGCCCTCAAATAATTGACAACACGAAAGGCCAAGTGGCCTTGCCCCTAAAATGGGGAAATTCCAGGCCTGGTTGTCAGTGATCTTTTTCCTTGTACAGATCGACATTTTTTGCAGGATGTACTGAAATATCCAGTCCTTGACGTATATTTCATATTTACAGATGTACTTGACAAAACTTTCAAAGTCTTCCTTCAGCAGCAACTTTAGCAGTTGTACTGGAAAAAAGGAATGGGAGCTGTACTCTGCTGAAAGGGAACTTGTCAAAATTTCATCCACAATGTCTATTCCCAGAGATCGACTGATGTACTGTTAAACAGATGGTCAGATACAACATCTGCAACAATAAGTTGCTTTCCGTTGGCAGTGATCTTTTTCCTTGCACAGATTGAGAAATTCTGCCAAGTATTGAGGCTTGAACTTCTCCAGCTGAATTTTTGGATCCATTTTTGACAAGAATTTTCTGTGCATGTAAAGAAACTCTCTTGAGGCAAAGCCACAAATGTGAAGTGTTAGGTCAAACACAAACTTGAACTGGAGTTTCTCGCTGTGTTGCTGAAGGGATTTATCTATTTCTTTCAGAAGCTCATTTGTAAAACAATCATTATAATCTGCATCAGTTTTTGCAGTATTTTGTACGAAACGTGTGCAAGAATTAATGACACCGTCTGCCAAGCTCTGCAATTCTCTTTTTTGATCTTTTTTCCAGATATGATTGTTCGGAAACTTTTCTTTTAGATGTTCAGTTTTGACCTTGAATGTCCCCTTCCCAATTTCATTTAGGTCTGTAATGTTCTGCCATTCTTCTTCCAATTTGCATTTTTCAAACTTTTTTCTCAGCTGTTGGAGGATTCTTGCAGATATATCTTGTTCTTTCAGGCCGGACACATTTACTGTGACTTCAGCCCACATCTTTTCAAACTCATGTTTCACTTCCTCATCAGTCAGTTTGCGGTGTTTGCAGTCACTCAAGAGTTTCATTACTTGTTCTTGAATAACTGCTCCGTGTTTTCTTTGGATGTCCTGAACTTCTTTTGAACTTTTCCATTGCTCAAGTGCACAATCCAACTTATTGCTCACTGAATGTTGGATTTCATTTGCAAGACTACTGATACTTTTGAAAAAGTCAATTTTGTATTTCTCTATGAGATTCACCTGTCTGTCTTTCTGTTTGTAGTATTCCCAAAGTTTTGACTTCATTGTTGTTTGCTGAACCTGAATTTCCTTTGGCAACTGGGATTTTTTTAATTCGACCAATTTGTTCACACGATGAAGCTCAGCTTTCAAGATTTCCAACTCTGCTTGTTCTTGCCAGGAGTCAATCTTTTTTCTGAACTCCCATTCCCACTGATTGAACTCTTTGCAAAGGTTGTCGTAGGCATGAGCAACAAGAGTGTTTCTAAAACTAGAGCTGAAGTTTTCATATTTGACTGCTTTCCAGAGACTTTTCATCCATTCTAGAAACTCTGGGATCTTTGAGAGTTGATCACTTCTGTCACTTTTCACTGTCTCTAAAAGATTTTTCTTTAAATCTGCTACAGCTTCACTGTAACCGGTGTTCACTGGTGCCATTGGTGGGGTTCCAAGCCAGAGTCCTGGGATGTTCCAGTTGTTTTTCTGTATGTCATAGTCCAGCACATCTGTGAATGACTTTATTAATGGACAGCCTTCCATTTCAGCCACAATTTGTGTCATTTCATTGAGTTGGTCCAAGAGATGTTTTCTTTCAGTCATCATCTTCGCCTGACCTGAAACTCCAGCAACATTCTGATGCACAAAATGACAAACTGGCTTTTTACCAATTTCCTTCATTCTCAAGAATGCATGAGTTGCAATTTGCAGAACATCTTTCATTTCTTTTGAGTTCTCCATTGCAACATTGATGATGGTAATGTCACTCAAACCAATGACAAAGGTTGCCAGCTCATTGTCATGCTCATAACTGTCCTCTAGTTGAGCCAACTGAGGAGACTTGAGACCTTCTGTGTCAATGAGGACTATGAAGTCATAGTTCAGCTCTTCTCGCATATCCTCACCCACTCTGAGGAAGAGCATGTAGGCTCCTCTTGTGCATCTTCCACTGCTGACAGGAAACTGTACTCCAAACATGGTGTTGAGGAGTGTTGACTTCCCTGAGCTTTGAACACCCAACACAGTCAGTACCAACAGTCTGCTCTTCTCTCCAACCTTCCTGTGAAGCTCCATGAGCACATCTGCCAGCCATCTCTCTGGGATGTTGGAAGCATCTCCATCCAAGAGCTCTAAAGGATGTCCATCCAGGAGCATTTCAGCAGCCAAACCAGGGAGATCAGACACTTTATTAGCAGGGTCTTCTGACTGTGAGGAGAACTCATAGATCAGTCCCATCTCTCTCATGTAATGCTCTATTCCTAGAGAACTATCAAGCAAAGCCCGATCCAACTCTGCAATCTCTTTCACATCTTTCTCCTTCTGGTGGCAGTGCTCTGTCAATATGTGACGCAGTAAAGATTGTTGAGACTGGGAATATGCATTTAGCTTAATTTTCATCCACTTAAGAAAAAAATCTCTTTTCTCTTTGTCACTTTCTGATAAGTGTTTGATGAAAGTCTTCATAGCATCTGATAGTTTGTGTTTGCTTAAACCCTCCTTAATCTGTTTTTTTTTCCCCTGTAGCTGAGATTTGTCAGCTTTTTTTAACTTACATCCCTCTCTCTCTAACTGTGATAACAATTTCCAGTCATCTCCTTGCAAAGGAAGTTGTCGTTTCTTGTATTCTGGTATGCTTCGCATCTCAAGTCCTTTAACAATCTCCTCAGCTGCCTTCTTTTGTTTTTCACTTGTGTGTTCATCCACAGAGAAGCCAAGTTCAACTGCCTCGTCAGACATATTTTCAATGTTTATTGTGTTTGCTCCACCTGTCACTGATTTCTTGATGGCTGTGCAAAGCTTCTCTTCAAACTTTGCAACATTTATCTTTGAATCTTTGACTTTCACATTGCTGTTTGGTAAACCTAATGCTTCCTTTGTTGCCTTGACAGACTTCATGTCCTCTGTAGCATTCTCTGCCTTGCGATTAACAACCAAGAACAGTTTGGATTTCACGTCTTGAAGAGAAGTTAGAATCTTGTGCTCATTTTCTTCAACTTTGTCCAGAAATACAAAGGTAGCAGTTGACACTTGACAAAGAAAACTGAATTGTTTGAGTGACTCAGAAATGTCTCCTCTCAGATTGGCGAAGGCAACTGGTTGTGAAAATATGTCAAGATTTTCTCTGCCACTAGGAAGGTGCCAACAAACCTCTACCAATCCATTCGCAATTTTTCTTTCATGTGCTCCTCCTTTCATATCTCTGTGTATAAACATGTTGTGATTCTGCTGGTCAAGAACATGATTCAAAATCTGGGACTTGGATAAACTGCAGTTTTTTAGCCTCACAAAGGAAAAGAACGGTATATCTGCCTGGACAATGTTGTCTTCAACAAACCCTTTTGATTCAGACAAGTCATGTGGACGCCACTCTTTGACGATGTCTCTCAGTGTCCACAGCATCAACATACACTGACTGTTATGGCCGTTGGGCAACAGCAGTGGGACAGAAAACTGACACATTGACATCTTGAGGGCCATTTCCTGTTGCAAGAAGCTGTCAGCACAAAGGAAGAGTGCTACTATGAGGTCCAGAGGGTTAACCTTAAACGTACAGTCTGCAGAGTCATCTACGGTGTAAAGGTCCCGGTTAAAAGGATCATTGTTTTCATCATCCTCATCATCATTGTTTGAAAATTGTGCAAAACTCCTGCAGTCAGCATTGATTTTGAACAGTTTTCTGAGGAAACACCAAGGTATTTCCTCCACCGATTGAACAGTTTCATCAGTGAAGCTGTTTTTGTTGATCTTCAACAGCGACTGAAGAGTGATTTTGTTGGGATAGAATTTCTTCAGTCCAAGTTTGGAGAGAAAGTTGAATAGGACTGTCAAAGAAAGAGAAGATCAATTTTAGAGCATCATGTCGGTCCATTTCAAATTTAACTGGGCTTATGTGCGTTTTTTGATACACAGAAATACATGCTGTCTCTATGTCTTTATCAATAAAAACAGGTAGCAGTGACTTTGTAGCGAAATTGTTGCATGACGCTGCGTGTCGGTGTTGACGTTCACACGACATCAATAAGGTGACATGGCTACGGATGGAGTTTCAAAAATACGTATAAGCACTGTACAGCACAGCAGAACTCCATTCAGGAAACAAGTGTTAAAAGTTGTTTGCTTGTTGTCTGGCTGACAGACCTGACAAAGCATGAATTCAGGCTTTTTTCAAGACATCATTAAGATAATGTTATTTCAGCAACCTTCTGTTCCATTTATTGCAGTCAGATCATTGATCAATCTTCGTTTTGGGTTCATACTGAAGTGGTTTGCAGTTATTTTTATTCATGTTACTCACGCTTACTCACACTTTCTTGTGACAAATGTACTTATTGTCACTTTGAACAAAAGCGTTTGCTAAATGCCCTAAATGTAAATGTCACGTGAGTAGACACGATTAATAAATAACAACCCCGTGATCATACTCAGAGTAACACAATGCACATATTCTGTTGCTTTTGCTTGACAAAGGCGACTTACATGGACATTTTATTGTAAAGTAAGCACTACAAGTGTTGTATATTTTTCCAGGGCCATTGTCAACTGCCTTACTAATGTTGCTCATGGCATAGCACATGCATGAAGGTATTTCCTTGCATCAAAGACAGTAACAAAGCTAATTTGTAAAAACATTTTAATACCATCTATTGTTTTACATCCACTTTGTGTGTCGGTCTTCCTCATCCTCGCCCTTTGTGGTGCATTACTAATATTGGTGGGGCATCAACGCCACTGACTGTGGTTCAGTTGAATTATGGCAGAACCTGTGGCTGGACTGTACATCACATACGCAGTCCCCCGACAGAAACATAATGTTGCATCATGGTGCTACTTCTCTTACTTGTCAAAAACTCGACAGGGTGCCTTTTTACATATATTGACGCTTACATGGCGAAGTTTCATGGGGCAGGACCACACCTCAACAGAGCCAACTTCCGATTTTCCTATAAATACCACCTGACCCTCTTCTCGTCTTCGCTCTCGTATTCAGCGCTCTTGTACCCAGAAACGAGATCACGCGACATCGCCTCACCCGAGCACATCCAAACTTTTGTACGAGCAACATCAGCCTCTACTCACCTCATCATGGACTTCGTATCACTATCCCCGTCGGATGATGATCTTTCAGACGAGATCAGGTTTACCATTCATCAGAAACTGACAACTTTCCCGTCACCTCTGTACCCGAGACCCCGATTCCAGTGGCCCAACAACCGTCTAGGACGCGAGCGAGTTCGAAGAGCACCAACTTCGTCTAATCCATGGTGCACATCCTGCCTGGTTCATCTCTCCTCAACATCCAAGATTATCATAGCCCGCCGGACGACTACTCCGTGTCTCCCAGCCCACCTCCTTCCGCAGCAAAGAGAGGATGAGGAAATTCCGGAACAGAAAGTTGCCGTCACCGCAGTTCGCCACAGTTTGCCGACTCCTTCGCCTCTGAGAAGAGAAGCCTCCTGCCATCGTTCCGCCAACACCGGCCATGCAACTCGCCGACCGGCTTTCATCTTCTAAAATCACCGAGTGGACAATAGCCACTCCCCAGAAAACTTTAAGTGACAAATGAATTCGGTTTCACCGAATGGACTATAAAGCCAAACTTTCTCCACATGCATGTTAGCTTTTTCCGTCAACACCAGCTCTCTTCCGGGTGACGTCATCACGTGCACCCCAACACGCTGCGACGTCGACACTCCTGTTAAAGGGACAGTACAATTAAATACTACAGCCCAAAGACAACAGAAAGCTCATAGACAACAGAAAGTGCAGCAGAAAAAGTGGAGACAGAGATCCTTAGCCAGATCAAATGACTGAAAATAGAGTTTCTGCTACCACCTCTCATCATCACTCCACTCCAGAGGGAGTGCCCATCAGGATTTTCATCATCGACAACAGCAGCCTACCACATCTAGGGCAAACGTCATGGCGCCCACTGCCATCCAGTTCTAGCCATCACAACAGCCAATCTTTGCGGGGGCTCCTAGCACCGGGATGCCAGCGCCCTCTACTTCCTGTTTCCAGCAACCACAGCAGATTGCTTCAACCAGGGCTCATGGCACCGAGATGCCAGTGCCCTCCGCTTCCTGTTTTCAACAATCACAGCACCTCACTTCAGCCGGGGCTCATGGCACCGGGATGCCAGCACCGTCAGCTTCCCGTTTCCAGCAACCACAGCAGCACGCTCTAATCGGATCTCCTAGCACCGGGTTGCAAGCGCCCTCTGCTGCCTGTTTCCAGCAACCACAGCAGCTCGCTTCAATCGGGGCTCCTGGCACTGGGACGCCAACACCCTCCACTGTCTGTTCCCAGCAATCACAGCAGGTTGCTGTAGCCAGGGCACCCAGCACCGGGTTGCCAGCACCCTTCGCCGGGATGCAGGGATCTTCCATCTCCCAGCTCCATCAGTCCCAGCAGCTCATGTCGGCTGGGGTCGTCCAGGATGCCAGCACCCGTTCTTCCTCCTCAGCAGGCAACCACTAATTTCGCTTTATCCACACTGAGCCATATCAAAACCGAACGAGAGCTTCAGCCTTCTTTTGCTTGTCGTCGACAGCACCACCAGCACCCATACCTCGAAAACAGGTGTCATCCACCCCCTCTGTCATCTTTCCTGTAACCAACGGTGTAGATAAGAGGGCAGGCCCGTCATGCACTAAGGAGGTCGTTCAAGTCACAACAACTTCAACAGCACCGGATGCACCATGTCCCAGTGCCCCTTCCTCCACTTTTACTCTTTACCCATTTCCTAACTTCTGTATCAGCCCCCTCAGTATCGCAACCAGGAAATACTCCGGAAAGAAGCACATCATCAACAATCTTTCAGCACCCCACGGCAGTACCATCCCCAGCATCAATAGCTTGATCCCGAGTGAGGACTTCCCCCTTCACTACGCCACCATCAACCATGCCATCGCCCTTATCAAACTCGCTGGGAAAGGGTCACAGCTCTCAAAACAGACATCACCAGTGCTTTCAAAGTCCTCCCTATTCACCCCAACTTCTGGCGTTTCTTCTTTCTTCTTCTTCTGCTGGCGTGGTGCATATTACTCCGCCGTTAGGCTCACCTTCGGTTGAAAAGCAGCCTAAACTCTTCGACACTCTACCAGAAGTACTCTGCCGAGTCCTGTCTAACAACCATGGGATTCCATTCCTCGTCCATCTCTTAGATGATTTCTCATCACCCCCCACTTCCGGCCCGGTTACCCTGACTTCAGCCTTCAGAAAACAGAGGGCCCCTCCACATCCCTCTCCGTTTCTCGGAATCACTCCCAACATAAACAAGTTTCAGGCTTCATTCCCAGTCGGAAAGCTCAACCAAATCTTCCTCTGCCCCCTGTGCTGCAACAAACGTCAACTCTGTCCCTTCTGGGCCACCACCGCCGCCTTAGGCATCATCCCCCAAGGGTGAGCCTTTATCTCTCACCTACTATCCATCGCTTCTTCCATCACATCACTCTCGACCTCCATCTCCCTGGATAGCTCGAGCCTTGCCGAAATCCGTCAGTGACGTCCGACTCACCCGCACGACATCCATCCGTACATCGATGCTGCTCCTTAGGCCGGTTTTGGGGGTTTCTACAATGGAAGATGGTCTGCAGCAGAATTGCCCCCAGAGGTCGCTAGTGAATGCCAGAAGTTCAGAAGCTTGGCACCTCAGGCAGATACCTGCCGGTCGGACACTGGCATTAAACTCGTAAATCCCCCTGATAAGCGATTCCCAGAGCTCCATCATCAACAGCCTATCACCTTCAACCCTCTCTTCCTACTGAACAGCTTGGAAAAGCCTCCATTACTTTCACGACTATACACCTCAACAGAGCCAACTTCCAATATTCCTATAAATCCCACCTGACCCTCTCCTCGTCTTCACTCTCGTATTCAGCGCCCCTCCCCCCACCCAATTTCTCTCTCAATGTTTCTTCTTTTCTTTCCTCCCCTTTGTAGGACCATGGGGGGTCCGTCGCTGCCCGGGTGCAGCGGCGGATTCTCTACGGAGCTTCCCCACAACGAAGAACTCGAAGAACCAAGATCTTCAACATTTTGTTTTCTCTTTCTTTCATAATACATCGTTTAAACGCATCTTGTTGAAGGTAAGGTCCTTGCTAGTGAATTCTCCTCAGAACCTCAAATGTCATTTTTTCTTAAATAGATAGATATATTTTAGACTTAGAACTTAATTCTGTTGATTATAAATTGCATGTGCATGTACAATCCAATCCAAAATCCATGACATTAACCACATGTGATCATGACAGAAATGTATTGTTGCGTCATGTGCTCCTTGAGGTCAAAAGATTGACAGGGTACCTTTTAATGTTGTGCTGTTTGACCGTAACAAAACATTAAGATTTTTGATCTGTATGTTGAAGAGGTTGGTGACCATTTCTTTACTCAACAGATAATTCATTCATGTTCATGTTGAATTATGTCTAGGTGTTAATCCAGGTGGCTTGGACAGTCAGATATTCTCCTCAGAACCTCAAGTGTCATTTTTTGTTAATAGAAAACTTTGGTGGGAATGTACTGTACCTGCAGGCTGTTGTCCGTCTGAGTTCATTGCAGACATGCTCTTACTTTTCTATCAACACGCCTGTACTTGAAAACCTAGAGGCAAAAATAAATATGATATCTTTCATATGTGTGTTATTTTTACAGACATGTTGGATGAAAACAAAGAACAAGTCCGTAACAGTAAAATAGTTGCAGAATTATAATTGTGGGCTTTGACAATTGCCTTAAAGTAGTAGGAGTTTGGGGCCAGGATGTTTCAGAGATATTAGTGGCTGCTAATAAGGTTGCCCGAATTTTAATTCTTTCGTCAAAAACTGCAGATAATTTTGGATGAACCTCCAATACTCCATGTCATTCATCTATGAACACCTACCTGTCTTGCACACCTGTTCTATTTGTCTGTATCCCCCAATAAAATGTGTTATTACTGGTTTTGAATGCAGGAGGCATTCACAACAAGATGGCTTGTATTTTTGGCTTTTATACCTTTTATAATTTTGGACATATTTAGCTTTTTCTTCAAACATTTTTCCATACATCCTTATAGGGAATTCTTCAAACTTCAAATGCAGGAATTGTTCTTCTGGAATTTAGCTGATAAAAGTTATTATTCTTCTTCCGTAATTTTTTGGCTCGCTTCTCCTCCTACAAATTTTCAGCCACAGAAACCATTCAACAATCTAGGACATTACTGCTTGTCAATTTGGCATTTCTATCTATTAGGGCTGGGTATTGTTAAAGTGAAACTCGCGCCAAAAAGCAACTGAGGCTTTAATTGTGATTGAATATGAGTCAAACCTTCAGGTAAATGCATAATTACGATGTAGGAGTCACTTTTAAGATTTACCGTAGTTTCGTTTTCGGGCAAGCTAATTTTCAATGGGGTGCTGGGGCACTTTAGCGCTAGCATCAAAATCTCCATTTTTCAAACACTAAGAAGACTCGACACAACATGAAACTTTGCTCGTAGTATCACCAGGGTCTCTACACATGAACACGAGCATTGAGAACATTGTTTGTGTACACAGAGTTTACTAAAAAGAAGGTAGGAGCTGGATCTCCAACGCGTCCCCGTCATGGCAGACAAAAAGTGTCCATCCCTGAGTGCAACCTGACAGGCAAGCTTGAGGAGCGTTTCACCATTTTTTCTTTTCAAAACTTTATTTATTGAGTTTTGTTCTTTTTTCAATAAACAATACATTTTGAACACAACACCAAACAATCAGAAAATCCCTTCCCTCCCTCTCATAACCAATAGACCTCTCGGAGGAAAATAAATAGTTAAGTCAGTTATAACCATAGTACTCTATCTGTGGTGCAAGATTCAAGCCATTCTGCAGGGGTATTGGTAACAGTGCCAGTGCTTATCCGTTGCCAGGTATTTGTATATTCATGTCCTTCATAAAAATAAGGAAAGGCGTCCATATCTTATAAAAATCCTCAACTTTCCCTCTTACTATGTAGGTCAATTTTGCTAGTGCCAGACTGCAAGACATCTCCTTAACCCACTGTCTAGAATCAGGTCTCTGAGTATCCTTCCAGGTCAAAGCAACTACACGTTTAGCTTGCAACAAACAGAAATTGATTAGTTTTAGTTTCTTCGTATTTACTGGAAAATCTTCACCTCTCTCCAGAATACCTGGAGTTTTCGGCATTCCCACATACAATGAAAGAGAGTGCCAATTTCACACCAAAATTGAGAATATTGTCCGAGCCTCAGTAGAGTTTTAAGTATTTTTCAGAAAGTTAGCGACAAGCCGAGTTACTGTGACTTGTCAGCTGCGCTCCATAACCGGAAGTTCCAGTGGTCCACCGTTACTCTCCTGCCTTTTTGTCTGCCATGACGGGGCGCGATGGAGGTGCTGCTGCTAACGTGAGTTGTCCAAAAACATTCTTTAAACAATTTCAAACAATGTTCTCAATGCTCGTGTTCATGTTTAGAGACCCTGGTGATACTTCAAGCAAAGTTTCATGTTGTGTCGAGACTTCTTAGTGTTTTAAAAATAGTGATTTTGATTGAAAATTAGCTTGCCCAAAACCAAAACTACGGTAAATCTTAAAAGTGCCTATTTCGTTGTAATTATGCATTTACCTGAAGGTTTGACTCATATTCAATCACAAATAAAGCCTCAGTTGCTTTTTGGCGAGAGTTTCACTTTAAGAACCTCACGATTCGATTCAATTTCGATTTTGATTCTTTAGGTCGCAATTC
Source organism: Diplodus sargus (assembly GCA_903131615.1). NCBI lineage: Eukaryota > Metazoa > Chordata > Actinopteri > Spariformes > Sparidae > Diplodus > Diplodus sargus. Next base: position 52,371 of record CAEMYA010000705.1, on the reverse strand, counting down.
GATTCAATATCGATTTCAAATGCTGCGATATCAATTCAGTAATAAGAAGTAATAAACAAATAATTCATTAGAGTACCTGTTGATAATTTTTAGATTCAAAAAGTTATCTTAAATTAGTTTCTTTTAGTTTGAATTGAAATGTAAGCCCGACGAGTCGATTACCAAGTGTAGTAGAGTACTGCAGCTGCATAACTCTACTGCACTCAGTAATCGACTCACAAACCTCTCGAGTGGTGAGTTTTGTTTATCTTTTTGTACTGCTGCTGAAGTTTGGTGCTGTTCTGAGCATTATTTGTGGCTTTTTGATGGCGGTTTCATCTTGGAGGCATAGACTGCAATCCATTGTTGTCGTGCTGTTTTTTCTCAGGTTGCTAAAACTACGTAAGCTAGCGGTCTGCAAACTTGGTTTCTCAAGGGGGGGTCTTACTCGGTGTCACAGTGTGTTAGACCGTGGATTAAATTTACACCGGAAGTGCCATTGTTTCTGGGACTGCATGGTACATTTTTGTCTGACATAAACATAGACATGACCGCAGTCCCTCTCTCCCCGGATGAGAGTGCTACCCGCAGGCGCACGGTGCAGCGGCCAGGGTGAGAACAGCTGTGCTGGGAGTTTACAGTCTCCCAAAGAGCGGTGCGTCAGACATTGGCTACCCGCCTCCGCAGCTCCGACAGTGTTTCCGCGGCGCATTACCCTCCATCCTTCGAGCGAAGCGCTTCCAGCTGCTTGAGGCGGGGACTGAGAGGCGTCCGGCGAGGGACAGCGGGTGGTCGCTGTTTGCCTGAATCGATATTGAATTGAAAAAAAATATATTGCAATGCATTGATGAATCGATATTTTTACACACCTCTACTATCTATGATACTTTTGGAAATATTCAGTCTTTTCGGCAAGATTTTTTCCACTCATCCTTTTGGGGATTTTCTTAAATCTAAATAAAATCAATCAAAATGTTCAGCTTTTTAGCTCTTTCAGTCTTGTACTTTCCAGCCTTCTGACTTTTCAGCTTTTTGAAATATTCAGCTTTTCAAATAATAATTACAATGGAAGTGAATGGGAAAATCTTCAAATCATCTGCAAAAGCTGTATTCAGCTTCTTAAAATCTTTTTACGGTTTTGCAGTCATCACAATTTTAGTTACTTTTAGGCTAATGTAGCCTGAGACCTATATTAGCTAGACAATCATTTCCTGACTTCCCGAAACCGAGTCATGACTTCCAAACTGGTAGGCTAATATGATATTTTTTCCAAGGTTGCACATTAACACAGCTTGCATGACAAAAACAAAATCATGGGAGGGAAAGTGCAAACTAGAAATACAGGCTACACATTTAAAAATGTGACAAAACCAAGAAATTACTACCGTGACTGCTGCTGAGAATGTTAGTAGGAACAACAATGTTTACAACAGTAAAGTCACAAAAAACTCAGTATCTCTAAGAAATTTGACACAGACAGCTGTCAGATTAGAATATTCTTAACTCTCATTCACAAGCAGGTTAACAAGCACAAATGGGCGCTCTTCTGAAATATGACTCATATTTAAGCACATTGAACAAGTGGAAGGCGACTTGTTAGCCCCCACAATTTAGTTATGTTAATGGATTTATAACTCACAAAGGTTCAAGTCGCTCCACTGTCATGTCTCATCTATGTGCGTGGTGGAGTTCTGATGAGGCAGCGGCTTCTTTCTCTCTTTGTCTCTCTCACCCCTATGTGAGAGAGAGAGAGAGAGAGAGAGAGAGAGAGAGAGAGAGCTTCCCCACATCGAACCACCAAAACAGAGGAGAAGACTGAACACGGGCAGCACCGACCGGGACACAGGGACCAGCACACCGTAGACGAGAAAGGAGAGCTCCACCACACCAACACCCACAGCAGCGCCCTTCTCAGCACCCAGAACACGGCACAACTAGAGAGTCCCCAGAGCACCGCCAAGGAACTCCTGAATATCTTTTCCCACTTCAAAACACACACACACACACACACACACACAGAACCCTGAACTGCTGTAAAATATTTGTTTATGAATGCTGTTATCTGATCAATACTCATTAATATCAATGCAACCATATGTTATTAATACTATTTTTTTATTTTATTTCTTACTTTTTTGTTTTTTATTTTCATTTTTTAAATGTATTTATTTATTTTTATTCTTTTATTATTATTTTTTTTTAATTTAAGTATAGAATTTCAACCAATTCTATACCTAAAACAATGTCTTACAATTCTAGGCATATAAACCATAGTTGAAATAACGCATTTCCACTCTGTATAAAAATTAACAAATTCAGTCATTATATTGTAGCATGAAACGATATGAATCTTTTATAATCAGCCAATGGAACGTCCAAGGGCTAAGATCATCAGCCTTTGGACTAAAAAGCAATAACTCTGAGTTTACTGATGAACTCAAAAACTCTGACATCATTATTCTAAGGGAGACGTGGGACAGAGGAGACTTGCCCACCGGCTGTCCTCCAGGCTATGGGGAGTTGACAGTCAATTCAAGAAAACTTCCTGGAGTACCTCAAGGAAGGAACTCAGGGGGAATACTTATTTGGTTTAAAGCTGAATACACAAATTACAGAGAAGGTGAAAATTATATATGGCTTAAGTTAAAAAAAGACCTGGGCCCATATTCACAAAGACTTTTATCTTAACCTTAGGAGTACTCCTAAATCGGACTAAAAGTTTTTATGTAGGAGTTGTTT
>CAEMYA010000705.1:22263-48719 GCA_903131615.1 Diplodus sargus | reverse complement strand
GTTACGACTGACACGCCCATTATTTTTAGGAGTTGCTCCTAAATTCGCCTGTTAGGAGCTACTTTTAGCCTTAAGATTCTTTGTGAATACGGGCCCTGACCTCCAATACCCAAAACATATTTCTATTTGCGATCTACATCCCTCCAGCTGAATCTCCCTACTTTAAAGACCAAACCTTTGCTGCTCTAGAAGAAGATATCAACCATTTCCAAACACAGGGAAATATCTTACTTGTAGGTGACATGAATGCACGCACAGCAGCAGAATCAGACATGACTAACACAAAAGGAGACAAATACATGAATAACAGAACTAACACCTGTCTAACTCTTCCCCCCAGAAATAATTATGACAAAATGACAAACAAACATGGAAAGAACTACTGCAGCGCTGCCGGGCCCTCAGTCTGTACATAGTCAATGGTCGGATAAGAGGGGACTCTTTTGGCCGTTACACCTACAGCTCTTCTCTTGGCAGTAGCACAGTAGATTACACAATAACAAATTTAGACCCTTTCTCTTTCAGAACATTCACAGTTAAGCAACAAACTCCCTTTTCAGACCATAACCAGATTAATATATACTTAAAACGATCCCACGCTAACCAACCTTGCCCCAATCCCAGTAAACTATATAACATAACAACTCACTACAGGTGGGAGCAGAACAGATTACCTGAATATCAGGAGGCAATGAGCAGCCATGGAACCCAAGAGCATTTAAATGCTTTCCTGGCCCATACATATCCACACAGTAAAGAAGGAGTAAACGTAGCCACAAAGCATATCAACAATATATTCCATTATGTGGCACAACAATCTAATTTACCCTTCCTAAAACAAAACCCAAAAAAGGGAAAGCAAGAAAAATGGTTTGACTCAGAATGCAAAAACATCAGGAAAAAACTAAGACAATTATCCAACCAAAAGCACAGGGATCCAGAAAATCAGGACCTACGTATTCACTACGGTGACACACTCAAACAATACAAACAAACACTGAGAACTAAAAAAAGAACAGTACCATAAAAACCAGGTGAACATAATTGAAGAATCAATAAACTCAAACAGTTTCTGGGACCACTGGAAGACATTAAACAAAAGTAACAATAATAATAATAATCTAGCCATTCAAGATGGTGATATCTGGATAAAGCACTTCAAAGACTTATACCAAACAACAAGTAACACGCCCGAACGAGACCAAATACAAGAAAAATTAAATCAATTAGAAACAATCATTAAGGACTACCAAAACCCATTAGATTATGAAATTACTGAAAAAGAGTTTGACCAGAAGTTGAAAACCCTGAAATGTAGAAAAGCCTGTGGACCTGACGGCATCCTAAATGAGATGCTTAAACACACAGACTCTAAATTCAAATCAGCCATTCTGAAACTTTTTAATTTAGTACTCAGAGTTGGCTATTTTTCTGAGATATGGAACGAAGGACTGATAAGTCCCATATTTAAAAGTGGAGACAAGACAGACCCCCAAAATTACCGTGGGATCTGCATAAACTCATGTCTTGGAAAGGTTTTATGTAGTATACTAAATTCACGAATTATAGATTTCATTACAGAACATCATGTATTAAGCAGAAGCCAAATTGGATTCCTACCTAAATTTAAAACCACAGACCATATTCTTACACTACACACTCTAATTGATACATATTTCCAAAAAAATAACATAAAAATATACGCTTGCTTTGTGGATTTTCAAAAAGCCTTTGATTCAATCTGGCACAACAGCCTTTTCTTTAAATTAATCGAAAGTGGTATCGGAGGAAAAGTATATGATTTGATCAAATCAATACATACTAACGGAAAATGTTCAGTTAAGATTGGAACAAAGAGAACAGAATCTTTCTTCGAGGAACGTGGACTGAGACAAGGCTGTAACCTGAAATTTTAGCTTGGCTGTGAATGAACTAAAAGACAAAGCAAAAAGGGCTTTCTATACCATTAAGAAATCAATAAACACCAAACTACCAATTAGAACCTGGCTCAAAATATTCAAATCAATCATCGAACCCATTGCATTATATGGCAGCGAGGTGTGGGGTCCACAAACTCAACAAGACTGGACAAAATGGGACAAACATCCCATCGAGATCCTACACGCAGAGTTCTGCAAAAATATCCTCCATGTGCAGAGAAGAACTCCCAACTCTGCATGCAGAGCTGAATTAGGCCAATATCCTCTACTATTAAAACGAGTCCTAAATTTCTGGAATCATATCAAAACAAGTGACCCACTCTCCTTTTCTTACAAAGCCCTATGCTGCCAGGAGTTGAACCCACAAAGGAAGGAGTCCCCTCTGCCTGCTGGCCCTGAGGCTGAGCGAACCACCAACCACTCAGATCATTACACCACGACCACCTCAGAACATAAGACCCAACCAAATTATGATGAAAGAAAAAGAAAAATACATTGATTATTGGACAGAACTAATAGAATCCCAGAACAAAATGGAAACCTATGTATCCCTAAACAGACAGTACACTATGGCAGCCTACCTGACCACAGTGTCTGACACCAAACTGAGGAGAACACTGACTAAGTACAGACATGAGCTCCGTAACTCTGTGAGCCCGCCGGCACACATGGCTGATTAGCTAATAATCAACTTGTTATATATATTTATGTCCTATGTTACTCTTACCTACCTTCCATAGCCCCTCTTGTTCTCCATGCCCTTTTTCTTTTACTATTGTTTATTTATTATTGTTTATTATTGTTTAATATTGTTTTATTCTTTATTATTGTTTATTTTGTCTATTTATGTTTATTATTACCGTTATAACCTGTATTAAGATGCTTTGGCAACATTGTATTGTATACAGTCATGCCAATAAAGCCACTTGAATTGAATTGAATTGAATTGAGAGCGGAGCAGCTGACAGAGAAGCGACTTTAGGCTCAACACACACACACACACACACACACACACACAATACCGTATTACAAGGAAATGCGTACGGTAGATAACCGTGGCGTTTTTATACTGCCGTGTTTTTTAACATCCCTATGCACAACAGGAATTTACTTATTCATTTAAAAAAAACACACAAAGCGGGCACTTTTTAATACGAGGCAAAAAGGACAGGGGCTCAAGCACCCCTTGGGTGTGCACGTGCCTGTATAAATCTTATGAGCGACTCCTTGGAGACTTATGGTTAATAACCTTGTGGGAACCCCCTTTCATATTTTAGATATGCCTCTTTGTACCTTTTTGGAACGATATATTTTGTGTGTATCTAAAAGTGCACATGAAGCCAACGGTGTTGTAACCATCGCCGCTGTTCAAATCCTGCGCGTTTGTTTCATAGACTACCTTTGGGTGACGTATTCCCGTCCACCATGTTTTCATTGCAGATACATGATTCAGCAGAACAAGAATCATAATTTCTGAATTCATGTTTGCGCGTGACTTTTCCAGGTCACGTCCCGCCAGTGTTGTAGTCTTTAGGACGTGGCTTTCCCAAGTCATATTCGGACATTTCTGTAGTCCTTTCATGGAACACTCAGTGACGTCACCTTCCAAGACATTGTGACCACTGTTTTTGGCTCTCCGCCATCTTGTGTCTTTAACTACAGCCACCATTTTGGCTCTCTTTCTTTGTTCCTCCAACACACACACACACTACATGTTTGTTTATTTGTGTTTGAGTTTGTTTGTTGTTTAGTTTCATAGTTCGCTGCTTTAGTCTAATGATGGATTTTGTTCATTAAAAGTATTATTGATTTGATCAATGTGCTTATATTAATTTAAAAAAATACTATTATATTGTGCATAGCAGTTTTCTGTGGTTATTTTGTGCATATGGTTGTGATATTTTCTAGTGGTGTCAACAATAATCGATTCGGCGATGCATTGCAATGCGGGGCACGATTCAGCATCGATGTGGCAACGTGCCATAATCGATTATTATATTATTTTCTGGCCTTGAGTGGACAATAAAGTTGTGAAGTTTCAATTACTTTCTGGAGCAACGTTGCTATGACATGCGCAGCCTGTAACTACATGCTAAGCTGCAGCACTAGCTAGCATAACAACAACAGTATCAGGGCCGTCCCAGTGTGAATGGATAATCCGGAGGCGCGGAGCGAGGGTGTGTCAGTCTGACAGTCTAATAACTGCACAGGTCTTTCACTCAACTAAATACAGAGAAATGTCCCACAAAGCAACGTTACAGGACCGAACAACAGTAACGTAGTAACTGTAACTGTCTTTGGCATTTATATGAGGAAAACAAATACCGCAGCTGTACATGGAGCAGCATCCGTCCTCCCGCCTGTCCTGCCGACTCCTCCTCACATTTCTGCTCCAAAAACAGCGTCTGTCACCGGCAAACAACTTTAACTCACCGAGTGTTTGTGGCGAAAATAAATCACCCGCGACCGTCAGCTCTCCTGACCGAGACTTCAGGGAACTTTCCCCCAGAAAACAGCCTCCGTCCCCGCGAGTGACAGAGTCAGACAGCGTCCTGTTTACTGATGGTGATTATGTATAATTATGTAGTTTAGCGCTAAAAACTTCAGCATCCATATGATTATAAACTGTCCGCGGGTTTGGATTAACAGAGGGGAACACCTGGGGAAACAGGAGAGTCATAATGCACACATAGCAGCCAATAAAATCTGTTGTTCAATATCTGACTGCTTGTATTACCTCATGACTGATAAAAAATTTGCCTTGTTGTGTGCAGTAGAATTTTGATGCATCGCAATGCATCGTAGAATCGAATTGAACCTGGTGAATCGTAATCGAATCGAATCGTGAGGGCAGTGCCAATGCACACCCCTAATATTTTCTGGTTGTGATGGTCAGTTTAATCATAATTTGTATTAATTTTTATTGATTTAATTTGAATAATTATTATCAATAATTATTAATTTCTAATAACCACACCTGCCCTACCATTGATTCCCAAGACTATATATCTATCAATCTATAGCCCCTCTTTATTTATAAATTGCTTATTCATCACTGTCCATGTGATTTCAAGGGCCGGGATCATTTTCAAACTCCTCCCATAACAAATTAGGTAATAACCTTTAAAACAATGCTTTTGGTTGATATAATTAGTCTAAGTGGGACTGTACCTGCAAGCTCTTGTCCCTCTGTGGCCATTGTAGACAGTAGTCTGACTTTTCCCTCAGCTACATCATGTTTTCCAACCTAGAGGAAAAGAAATAAAGAAAACAATTATATAATCTCTTTAGTTGCATGTAAACAAAACATTTCATTCTAATCAACACAAATCAGATCAGTCAAGGCTGATCTTTAGTCTGTAATTGATTAGATAAAGTTTTGTGCAATTTCAGTGTAAAGCACTTGACTATTGCTAAGTAACTGTAATATATGTGGATGAAAATTCAGATCAATAACATGGTTCCAGAATATAGATATTCACTCAAACTTACCTCATCAGGCGGCGGGAGACTCTGAGGCTTTCTGTGACAGGTGTGTTTTTTATAGTGCACATAGAAACCGAAAGTATTTGGTACAACAACAAGAACAGGTTTCTATGATTGATCTTGTTCTTTCTCCTCTGAGCTTGAACCTGATGAACAAAGAAAAATGTCTCGACTTGAGATGTCATCGGTAAACCAGTCTGACTGGGTGTAAACCGCCAAAAGTCTAACAGATGAAGTTTGATTACACATTAAGCTGTGATTTGATTGATTCATTGATTTGCCATGTGATGGTGACGATGTCATCAATGATGGCAGGTTTGAGTCTTCTGTAATAATGATGAAACATTATTCCCATGAATGCCACATGTGTGTTAGGTGAATGTGTTTCTAATTCACTGATGTTTAATTTATTTGCAGTTTTTCTTAGGTAGGTATCTGTTGCAAAAGAGGAATGTTTCCTTGTTTTGCATTTTTTTGGTTCTGCTACATGCGGGCAGGTGTTTCTGTCAGTACTGTGCCAACAACCTTTAAGAACCAAAAGCAAAACCAACATTAGATTGTGTAATCACCAGACATCTTGGTGCTGATGGATGATCAACACCCATGTGAATCAGTGCCAGCCTCAGTTCTCACAGTCTGTTTCTCAGAAATCATTGACACATTCCTCTTTTACTTCCTGGAAAGCTGACAGGAATCCTTATCATTTAGCTAGATTGATTTTTTTCCCCACATGCTGTTCAAAAGCATTGTTAGCATGCTGTAACTTCCCAAACACCAAACTGGATTTTAGCGTTGATTTCTAGTTAAAAACTTTGTGATTTTGGTCTGAGGATCTGAAATGTCATTTCGCCCTTTTTCCAACTGTCTAAAATGTTTAAACCTCAGTGTGCCACAAATAATGGAAATTTTTGATAATGTGTCCAGTTGTAGGTTAAAAGAACAGGTATTGATAAGTATGAGGGTATTTCTCCAAATGCATATATAACTTGAAGATGAATGTCATCTACATGAAGACATAATTTCAACATATTCCACGTTTCTGTTATGACCAGGGCCTAAGGAAAACCCTGGCGCAACATGTAAATGAGACTCCCCTCTTCTTGTCCCCCAAGCACAACCAGCAGCGAAGCATTTTTAAATGGTTTTATTCAAACACATCTTTTACACAATCAACCATGCTGGCGTTTTTTGTCCGTTTTTGGTTGATATCTTTACAAATCCTTAGCATCCAAAGAGATGCACTCATTTTTTTTACAGCTAAATTTCACCAAATACATTTGGATACTTAGATAGTGCTATTAAACCAAACTGAAGCTTAAATGATTTCATTATTATTTATTCAAATATTAATTTAAATTCATATTTTAGAAAAGACAATTTATCATAGAATCATGAAAATGTACTAAAAAAATTACAAAGTTTGTACAGAGGGTGTGTGTGTGTGTGTGTGTGTGTGTGTGTGTGTGTGTGTGTGTGTGTGTTTTGTGTGTGAGTGAGTGTGTGTGTGTGTGTGTTTTGTGTGTGAGTGTGTGTGTGTGTGTGTGTGTTTTGTGTGTGAGTGTGTGTGTGTGTGTGTGTGTGTGTGTGTGAGTGAGTGTGTGTGTGTGTGTGTTTTGTGTGTGAGTGTGTGTGTGTGTGTATGTGTGTGTGTGTGTGTGTAGAGAGAGAGTAGAGAGCCGCTCCAGCCAGACGCTCAGCTTAAGCAGCTTTGTACTGCAGTGAACGGAGTCCAGAGAAAAAGCTAAATACACCACCTAAAACAAGGCTCACCTTAAAAAATCTATATCAGTTCAAGTGTACGTTGTCTAGGTAAAATTCACACCGCTTCATATCGCCGTCAGACCGCACTGTCTTTTGGCATTATGTTTTCTCAACCGCAGAACCCCCTAGTGCCCCTGCACCCCATTGAAAATTAGCTTGCCCAAAACCGAAACTACTGTAAATATTAAAGGTGCCTCTTTCGTCGTAATTATGCATTTACATGAAGGTTTGACTCATATTCAATCACAAATAAAGCCTTGGTTGCTTTTTGGCGAGAGTTTCACTTGGGAGTGGGAGTTAATGGGAACTGAGCTTCCATGAAAGCAGTCAAATCACAGATCTGCGTGGGTCACTAACACATTACCAACAACTATTGTTTTAATCACAAATAATGTGTTTTTTTATGCATTAAAAGAATCATGTTCTCCAGAGGAATGATGCACCACATTCACTCTGAAGGACAAAGACCACTTTTAAGCTGGCTTTATACGTCCGTATCCGGACGAAATTCGTCCGTCCGTACGAAACGTTCTCTCCACTACTGGCCTACATACCTCCGTCCGGTTTCAGCGTTTTTATGAACGTAACGCAACTTGTCCTCTAGAGGGCGGTGTCGTGTCATGCATAGGGATGGGTGCCGAATTCGATACTTTTATTGGTACCGACCGAATTCCCCCCGAAGTACCGAGTATTGATTCACGTGAAGTCAATCGGTACCACATTTCGGTACGTGAACGCACCTTCATGGGCGTCAGTTAGGGCGGAAGTCGCGGTGAAGGCAGTGGACGCAGAAGAGCGTGATTACGTGATTACTTCCACTCCGTCTGAGAGAGTATTCTCCACAGCTGGGGACACAGTCACATACCTGCAAAATTGCCGCTTTTCTGCGACAATCGCCGTTTTCTTCGTCAATTGGGTCATTCACGTGAATCGCGTAGAACCGGAAAGTTTTTTGGGGGGCGGGGGGCTATGGACGTGTTGGGATTTATACATTTACAAAGTGCCCCCTTTATGCCTTTTATCATATCACGTAGTATGTCCCCCTATGACCCCGGCCTACTAAATACTGCCCGTGACTCCCCTTCACAAGCAAACTGCTCATGAAACCTACACACACATTGTTCATTGCTCAATCAATTATGACGTCTGCCACACTGTGACACATAGATTGTCTTTTCGGAAATGGACTGAACGTAAAGTACGTTACATTCTCTGTCAGAAAGACAACGAATTTGTCTTCAAAATAAGAACTTTACATTGCACCCCATAGGAGTTTAGAACTGGGTTCTTAGCGAGGGGCTTTTAATTTGAAAGTAGCGACCGGTAGTAGCTTGCCGCTACTACACAAGCGGACAGTGATGACAGCTGCAGAGGCCGAGGAGACACTAGCATCTCCCGGATCTCAGCGGCTGTCCAGTTGCCCATCTTGACGTCCGCAGATGAAGTGATGGACTGACTGCTGTGATCAGCTGTTTCCTGGTTTTAAAACTCCCGGGCTGTGGGTCGCACCATAGACATATATACATAGTAGTGACCGACCGATTATCGGCCACCGATATATCGGGGCCCGATAGAACGGCCTAATTTCTATCGGGGGTTCTATCGTATCGGTGAAATGTTGCGCCGATAGAAAAAAAAAAAGTGTGTCAATGACAAAAGCACGCGCTGAGCTCAGCCAGAGACTTTGGCTCAGCTCACATTTCAGGGAAGTCCCTCCCCCACTCTACACCAGGAAACCTCCCGACCACCTGACCAACCAGCCGATCAACCAGCGGACTTTTTCCACAAGCCACAATTGCTGTATAATTGTGGACTGGATTGTCCTGTGTGTTTTCTCCATGTTTGTGAGACAACGCGGAACGCTCCCCACTACGCGCTTCCTATAGTAACGTTTAATTGATTGAAAACGTTATTAAAAGTTTGCGCAAAAGCACCGAAGGGTACAGTTTAATACAAATACAATGCTGAAAGGATTGAACCAAGAAAGCACTAGTCTCCCTGACACGACGCGGGATCACTCTTATTTTATCGTCGTCATTTTGGCTTGGTTTGATTGTGTGTGTCCACAGCTGGTTTGGTTTATGGAGGGGACGAATGAACAACATGTGTTTTGGCATGCATTGCTGACCTGGACATTGTTTCTCAATACATTAGAAAAACTTTTCCTATCATTACCTTTTTCTGTGCATGGTTGAAGGAGATCGCATCCACGCTCCCTCCTGCGCCGAAATGTCCCCTTTTAGTTACCTAAACCAACCCGGGTGTGTGGACACAACCACCGCATCAACTCGCCACCCGCATCTATTTAAACTCCGTCACTTTGTTTTGTTCTTTTGCCCTGATGAAGACCTCCAGGCCATGTCTGTTCGATAACACAATAAATAAGTGACGTCAGGCATATTTAACATAAAGGCTACGAGCGTGCCGCATCACTTCCTCATCAACGCTGGTGTCTCTTATTTGTGGCCGCTGCCAGCGCCACACAGGCTTTGCCTTTCAGCAATCATCGCTGTTTTCGTCTTTGTTAAAAACAATAACAGCAGCAGCTGTAGGCAGCTGAGATCGCTGATCCGTCTGTTTTGCATGCAAATATGAATTAACACAGTGAAATGAATGGTTCTCTATTTACAAATTTAAAAATGCATAGGTTAAATAATATAAATGATTTCTTTCCTTTATTACACAGATGGCTGAAAAAAGGAGCAAAGTATGTTAAATGTTAAAAGTCTTGAATAAAGACATTGGTTTAAGGAAGCATCTGTCTGTACTTCTGTCACTGTGACTGTACTATTGCATAATCATATTGGTGCAAAATCTATGCACGATCCAAGGCCTGTTTGCATTCCAGCTCAAAAACTCACTATATCGGTTGCATATCGGCTATCGGTGATTGCACCTCCTCTAATATCGGCTATCGTTATCGGGCCAAAAAATCCCTATCGGTCGGACACTAATACATAGATGCCTCATTGAGCCCTGGACCGTGCGTCAACGTCGCCCTCATGTTGGAGGAGGCAGCTCAGCCCCGTGAACTAATGCGAGTCAATGAAGTGAACTTTATAAAGCTCACTTCTACAAAGTGCCATAAGTTAATGCCTCTCATTTACACATTCACACACGTAGGGATATATTCAGGAAACAGATATGAACCAAAAACAACGTCTGTAACGTTCTCTGATGACTATAAACATTAAGTACTCCTTATGTTCAGTGTACAGGTCCGCACCAAACCACAAGATGGATTTTTATAATTTTTTTACAAGTGTTTATAGCTGCTAATGCATGTAACGCCGTTACTGTGATGATACATGACAGTTAAATATTTAATCTGTGTCTATAACCAGATCCTGACATGTAAATGTGACATCTTTCTACCATACTGTCAACTTGTTTAATTAAATTTAAGTTTAAATAACTGACTTCATAATATATGAATCAGAATCAGAAATACTTCATTGAAGCCCGATGAGAAACTGCAGCGTTACAGATGCTCCCATTCAAAGTCAAGAATATGCAGAAAAATACTACTACTACTACTACTTATAATAATAATAATTAAAACTATATATGGTGCATATTTATAATAGTAGTCCACTGCAACTTTACTCTTTTTTTTACTATTATTAAATGTTATTTTATACAATATCATATGTTATAATGTTCTTTAATAGTGTAGCCTATATCTCTACTCTGCTGAAACAAAGAAAGCAGGCTCACTGCTGCTGCAGTTTCTTATCTTGATTTGCAGACTTTGTTAATTTTTTGTCACCATGATTGTTATTATTAGTACTTAGATCATCAAAAATCAAGCATAATGTGACCATGGATAGACACTTCAACAAATATTCAAAATTCAGAAGTTTTGACTATTTTTTAATATGCAAAATAACTTTAATTACCACACATATATGCAAAAAAGTACCGAAAACAGGTACCAATATATACCAGTACTGATTCGCAGGTACCGAGTATCGGTACCGTATCGGTTCAAATGTGAAAGGTACCCATCCCTAGTCATGCATGACTGAGCCGTTGACACAGTTGCTGTTTGTCACGATGACCCGACATTGTGGCATCATATAATTGTATGTACCTTCTCACCAACTCACATATCTTCTCCTCCAAATTTTGCGCCATTTTTAAATGTCCAATGTTGTATTTTTTTCTTCTTCTTCTTTGAATTTCTGACAACTACTCTCTTCTTCGTCGATTTTCGCAATGGAGTGACTTCTGAGTGTATACTGCCGCCCCGATTTCCGGTGGTACTGCTCCGTTTCGTCCGGAGCACTCCAGATTGGTAAGCTCAGAGGCAACGGATCCACTGACGGATGAAACGACCTCTGGATACGGACGAAAGGGTCCGTATCCGTTATTACCATAGGGTATAAATGGGCCTTAAGTCTCTGTCTTTGAGGTGTGTGCTGTCATAAGTTGTTTCATATTTGAATTAAATAATTGTTGTTGTGATCTGATTGATACAATATAAACTTTGTGAAATTCTTTACATTTACATTTTAGGGCTTTGAGCAGAAAATTTTGTCCAAATTAACTTACAAATTCTTTCATATCATTATACTGATGGCAGAGGCTGCCATGCAAGGTGCCAACTGCTCATCAGGAGCAATTTGGGGTTCAGTATCTTGCTCAAGGACACTTCAACTTGCAGCTAGCTGGGAGCTGGGATTCGAACCAGTGACCTTATACTTACTATACAACCCGCTCAACCTCCTGAGCTACAGCCGCCCAAAATTCATTATAAAAAAACACACTCTTTGAAAAAACTATTTGGGACTACCTGTTAATCGGCAAACGTTATACATGTATTTCTTTCTTGTAAATGTAATGTAAAAACATAGTATCCAGTGATATAGGTGTATTTTTGCATATAGAGCTGGGAAATTAGATCTGGGGCCTCATTTAAAAACGTTGCATACACACAAAAGAAGGCATACGCCATTCTTTACGCACACCGTGGGATTTATAAAAAGAGAACTTGACGGGAAAATGTGCAGTCCTCCACGCACACTCTGACTCATGAGTATGCACATAACTGGGGTAAGGAGATCCAAGTCTGTATATGTATGTATATTCGTTTTGGCGTGGCTTGAACACTTCTATTCCACATCGAGATGCCGGGGCTGCGACCTGCAGACCACTGTTAGTCGAGCGCTACAGAGCACACAGTGACAGTGTAGGTGACTGTGCCGATACCTGTCCAAAAAAACGCAACTGTCTATAAATCGTCCAAAAGTGCGTGTTGTCGGGCTTATATCTTTGTCGTGAATGTCTGCACTCACAAACAAGTCATGGGTGGAACAGTCTGAGGCATTTGTTCACGCCGAGCAGCTCGAGAGCAGCGTGGAGACTGCTGTTAGCTGTTAGCTGCTAGCTGTTCGCTGTGGCGTTGAGGGTGCAGCGTCCAGGTTAACTTGTGACACCTGTCACCATCGAGTATTTCTTTCATTTCGCACTGCGTTCAAATGGTTACTGAATTAAAGCCACCATTCCCAGCCGTATACATAGTTATTAAACCGAAGTCAAGTCGATGTGAAACCTGTATAATGTCATACAGCCTGCTCGTCAAAGAGTCTACAGAGTACGTTGACATCCAGCCCGAACTCAGCATGACGTCAGTCAGCTGTGGCAAAGCGAGAGACGTCCAGATCAACCTGTGATACAAACACCTGCAGCGACCGTCGCCAGTGGTTCATAGGAAAGCCCAGACACTATTCTCAAGGAATAACAACGGATATCAGAAGATTCCTCACCAGAAGTTAGGGCAGGTGTCAGCAAACTTCATTATCAGAAGAGCCATTTGCTAGGCAAATGCTAGGGGTGCTGTCGTCCGCCGGGGGCGCCGAAAACGGGGGAGGAAAATAAATAAATAAATAAATAATTTTAAAAATTATATTTTTTACCAGTGCCATTATTATTATTATTTCGAAATATTATGTAAGCTCACAGCAACATAACGTCATAGCAAAGACTATTAAATAACAGAGAGGCCTTTTTCTGGGTTCTGGCTACTTGCACTGTACCTGTCCTCTGTGAGGGGGGCAGGTCGTGAGGCGAACTGCCTGAATCTGACTGGACCGAGACCCCAAGACCAAGAGGGAGATTTACTGATACTGTAGCGGAACCACAAGGTCCAAAAGACTGAAACCATCCGGCGCCCAGTGAAGGAAAAGAAGGAAAGAAGAGAAAGACGTGAAGAAGATACAGGTACAGTAACTCAATCTGGTGAAGCGAAAGGAAATTAATAGTTTAATGATCGTAGTTACTGTTGTTGGAGCAGAGTGTTAGCTTACTAGCCTGAGGTCGACTCAAGATGGCGGCCAGTGTGGTTGGGTAGTGAGGAGCTTCGATACTATAAGCTGTACCACGACAAAAAAGACACTTAAACCAAAGATTATTACCGTTGACCCATCGTGGAGAAAAAGAGGGGCACTGTGAGTTAAAAAAAAAAGGAAGAAAAGAGAAGAAAAATTAACAACAACAACTGCCAGCCTCTAACGTTAGCTTAATTGGTTTAGCTTAACGTTAAATCAGAATGGCGAAAAGAGGAGCTAGAAAAAAGGACGGAACGTCTTTATTGGAACAAGATATTCAGAACTTCGACGGTTTGTTCACACCATTACCGGTAACACCAACAAAGAGTCCGAACCCGAAAAGGCATAGAGCCAAAGACGAAGTTGGAGGCACTTCAAACGAAGACATCCTGAAAGCGGTGGTGGAATTAACGAACCGCTTCATCACTCTTGAGCAAAAGCTGTCCGGAAACACCGAGGCTATTACAGCTTTGTGTGACCAGCTGAAAGGGGTGGAAATCCAAGTTCAAAAGAACGAGAGGCAAGTGAAAGAGTTATCAGAACAAGTCTCCAAACTACAGCAGAGAAGTGATGATGCCGAGCGATACAGCAGGGGCTGGAACTTACGGCTGTACGGGATGAAGGAAGCAACTGGAGAAAACATCCGAGTCGACATCATGAAGCTTTTTGCGACGCTCGCACCAGAGGAAAAGGAGAAAATCGGCTTTCTTGTCGACACAGTACACAGGGTAGGAGTGCCCCGTGACAACACAAATCGCCCCATCATCATCCAATTCACCATGAGAAATTTCAGAAATAAAATCTGGAAGATCTCCCGTGAGAATGAGATCATGAAAGAGAAGAAGCTGATGCTCAAGGAGGATTTGACACACGCTGACGGGATGGAAAGAAACCGGTTGTGGCCACTTGTGGAAGCAGCTAGAAAGCAAGGCAAACGTGCTGGTTTCCGTGGTCCCGACGCTTACATCGATGGGAAAAAAGTGACTTGTTAAATTACTAGTTCTCAGAGGTTTTGTCAAATGAGACACAGCGGTACCAAATTGACCTAACTGCTAAAATGTTAAACGGTTTAAAATCCGGAAATAAGGGAAATGGTACTTATAGTTGAGGTTCGAGGTGTGTAAGTGTAACCGGGTTAGCGTGTGAGATTAATGAAATATGTATATAATTACACAAAATCTGTTACTACCTGACAAGAAAATGCCTCCAAATCCAGTGCAGACTGTGTGTGTAGCTCAGAGCTCCTCCTTTTCTGATTTCTTCTTCTGTGGTCCCCACTATAAATGCTTCCTGCGCCCCCCACCTCTGCCCTTTTGTACAATTCTCCTGCGGGAGAGGTGGGTGACCTTATTTCATTCAGTTGATAATCCTGAACCATCCTAATGTTTCTCTTTGTTTATTATATGTATTTCTGGTCTCAATGTTATTGTCATGTCCGTTCCTGTCCAATGATGTATACATGGTAACAGTTGCAATTCAATATAGTTGTTTTAACAGTAGAAAAGTGCTAGCTTGATTCGATTACGGGCCGAACTGACTTCCGGGTTTGTCGATGTCTTTATCTGCATTTTGTTTGTGTAGGAGCTCGAGTGGACAGTACGATTTACATGGAGGTTCTGCTTGATATCTATTTTGTCAGGTATGTTTTGTTAAATATGTTGTTTGTTCACTGTAAAATGATTTGGCCGCGTAGTCGCGGGCCGCGGCCGCGCGCCTCTTTTGTACAATTCTCCTGCGGGAGAGGAGCTCGAGTGGACAGTACGATTTACATGGAGGTTCTGCTTGATATCTATTTTGTCAGAATAAACGGAGGTTGTCTCCAAAGAGGTCCCGGTGTCACAGCATCATTCAAACCAACACAACGCAGAAGCACACCGGTCACATAAGTATCTATTTCACTGTTTGGTCTCTGATAAAGTGTAGAGTTTATTGCTTTTCAGACATCAGATAAAGTGTTGGATATGGAATGTTTTAGTTTTAAGGCACTGAATTTGTGTTCTATTAATGTAAGGGGTTTATGTGATAACACAAAAAGGAAGGCAGTATTTCTGTTTGGCAGAAGTTGCAATACTGATATTGTTTTCTTACAAGAAACTCATTCAGATATTGATGATGAGACATTTTGGAAATCACAATGGGGCGATGCAATGTATTTTTCTCATGGCTCAAGTTATTCAGCTGGAGTTGCAATACTACTAAACAGATTTAATCGTGATATTCTGGAGTCTACAGTTTCAAACGAAGGCCGGTGGATTATTTTAGTTTTGAAAGTAGACAACCTCCTGTTTATTATTTGCAATGTTTATGGACCTAACAGAGCAGCTCAAGCAAAGGACATGTTTTCTGAACTCTCTTTAACGCTGGATATCTTAAAGGAAAAATACAAAGATTCTACTATTATCATAGGAGGTGATTTCAATGACGCTCCAGGCGATTGCATGGATCGACATCCTCCGAGATCTGTATCACTATCGAACTTTACACCTCCCTCATTTATAAGTGATCATTTTTTACTGACAGATGTGTGGAGATTTATGAACCCCAGTGTCACAGACTACACATGGTCTAACTCCCGCAGGAGTTTAAGGTCAAGAATTGACTTTTGGTTATATCATCACAGAATTTACAGTTTGTTTCAGATGTCTCTCATTCTCATGCTCCTTTGTCTGATCATAAATTGATAAGTCTAAGACTGAGGGGATCTAAAGAAGAATCAAACATTAGCGGTTATTGGAAATTAAACAATAATATATTAGATGATGAAACATTTAAGGAAGGTGTAGAATTACTTGCTAAAGATATCTTTGATAGAAAAGAAATGAATTCAGTTCAAAAATGGGATTTCTTTAAATTTAAAATCAGAGAAATTGCAATTAAGCGCAGCAAAGAATTAAAAAAACAGAAAACCTAATGCCCTTATAAATCAGTTGCAGCTGCTAAGTTCCAAACACGACTTATCTGAGGATGAAGTAGAAACACTAAAAAGTCTCAGTGAAGAGCTTGATAGAATGTATGGGAATTTAGCTCAAGGTGCTTTCATCAGATCTCGAGCCAAGTGCTTAGAAAAAGGAGAGAAAAACTCCAGTAATTTTTTTGCACTGGAGAAAAGAAACAGAAAGAGAAATAATATTACATCTCTTAATATAAATGGTGTCATATGTTCTGATCCTAATAATGTCTCTAATCACGTCACCTCTTTTTACAACAAACTATACACATCTGAATTTAGTCAAGCAAAGTGTGACACATTTATGCTTGACACATTCGAAAACTTTACACCTTTGATTTCAGAAAATTTTAAAGAAGAATGTGAAGCTTGGCTTTTGTGTTCAGAAATTACTAATGCTGTGCACTCAATGAGATTGAGGAAATCACCTGGAAGCGATGGCCTCACAGTAGAATTTTATCTTTGCTTTTGGAATAATCAAAGATCATCTCTTATTAATGTATAATGAATGCATAGACAAACAAGAAATGACAACAACCATGAATCAAGGACTGATAACCTTGATTCCTAAGCCAGGAAAAGATACTTTAATAATAGAAAACTGGAGAACTGTTTCACTCTTAAATATAGACTATAAAATCTTAGCACAAGTTTATGCTAAACGACTAAAAAAGAATTTAGAAGAGATGATAAGTGAAAACCAAAATGGCTTTATGGCAAATCGTCATATTAGCTCCAATGTCAGATTAGTATTGGATCTAATAGAGCTCAACAGTGAGGTTCCGGAAGTGAAAATGCCATTCATATTCTGCATATAGATTTTGATTATTGGCCATAATGTCGTAACCATCCAAAGTAGACTCACCACGAGTTATCAGATTGTCAAACGATGATATATGACCCTGTAGAAGCCACAAGTCCGTATGATATCAATCTTGTTTTGAGAAAAACATGTTTTATTCGCGATGTCATGGAAAAGTACTACACTACCCCCAATCCTATAGTGCAACAGTGACGTCTCTGATTGGTGGAGCTCGCTGTTACCATGGAAACATTTACCAAACCCGCTAATTTCATGTTAGCAAGTTACTGCTAACACTGAACTCTACGATCGTTTACCACAGAGTGACCATGATTTCACTTTCTGATCTCCTGCGTTCATTTAGTGATGAGGAGAAGAGTTTATTAAGGGTTCAGCCGAACATGAAGTTAGCGGGTTCGGTAAACATTTACATGGTAACAGCGAGCTCCACCAATCAGAGACGTCGCTGTTACATTCGCAATGGTTTATGGGATGAGTAGTCGCTTTACTCTTACGATGATTATGTACACAGTCTTGTACCTTTGCTTTTTTCTCCGTTTTCCAACATTTTTTTTGCGCCGAATTAAATGATTTATGGTCACGATTCATCTGCTAGCTGATTTGCTTGGTTCCAGGCCTAAAACTCTTTATATAAGGATTTTATGAAACGTCAATGGAGTTACTGAATGGCAAATTCACTTCCGGAACCGGAGCCGTTAAAAAAGTGGGCGGTCACTGTTGAGCTCTATTGATTATTCAGATTATATAAACTCCAAAGCATTGATGGTCTTTCTCGACTTCTACAAGGCATTTGATTCAATTGAACACTCCTTCATTATACAAACCCTGCAAATTCTTGGTTTTGGAGATACATTTATTAATAACATTGCCATGTTTTATAAAGACATAAATAGCTTGGTTATTCTATATCCCAAAATGTCTCAAAGATTTCCTGTTTCAAGAGGTGTACGCCAAGATTGCCCTATTTCCTGTTTTTTATTTTTGGTTGTTGCCGAACTTCTATTTTTAAATATTTCGAGCAACCCAAATATTCAAGGCTTAACAATCTTCAATCGAAAGGTTAAGATTTCGCAGCTGGCCGATGACACGGTTTTATTTCTCAGTGATAAATCGCAGATACAAACTGCACTACAAGTAACTGGTGAATTTTCAGAAGCCTTAGGTCTTAAACTTAATATCAATAAGAGTGAAATTGTATTCCCTGTTAAACTGTTAAATATCTGGGAATTCAAATTACAAAAGATATGGAGCTTAGACAGCAACTTAACTTCCTTCCAAAAGTTAAAAAAACTAAGTCAATTCTTAATATGTGGCTGCAGAGAGACCTCTCCATTTTTGGAAGAGTGTTATTATCTAAAGCTGAAGGTGTATCAAGGTGTATTAAATGTCACTTAAGTTACCAAAATGTTAATGTCCAGACGCCTTCTCTAAAGGTTGATGGGCTTGACATAATGGATGGAAAATGTACAAACAAACATCTCAGGAAAGTATTTCAGAGACATAAGTTTTCCCCCAGAGGAAAGTTTTTTTGGGATTCGCAGTTGGTTGATATAAACTGGCGCAAGGCATGGTTGTGTCCCTCTCAATTCTGCATTTCTGATAAGATTAGAGAAGTTCATTTTTAAATTTTACATAATATTTACCCTTGTAACAAATCAATTTCTAGGTGTGCAGAAGTGGATGAAATGTGCACTTTTTGTGGAGATGAGCCTGAGACAATTTTGCATTTGTTCTGTATTTGCTCATTGTCATCTATATTTTGGAGGGACATGGAAAAGTTTATCTACAATAAAACAATACGTAACAATTAGACCCAAAGATATTATTTCAAAATTCGAATATAATGTCAAATCAATTTGCTCCACAATAAACCTCATGATTTTAATATGTGAATTCCACATCCATAAGAGTACATTTTCCAAGTCCCTCCCAAACTTTAATGTCTTCACAAATGAGTTTATTCTTTACATAGATACCTTGAAACTGATGCAAAATAAGAAAAGTGAACGCACACTATACTATACTATACTTGGTCATTTTCACTTACCCCAAAATAAGAAATGCCTTATGCATATTTATTTTATTTCAATTACATGTATTATTTTTATAAAGAGATATATTTTTTATTAATTTTGTATCTTGTCTTATCACTCAGTGTCTGTTCTATCTGATTGTCTGTACTTTTTGCAAATGTTAAATAAAGATTTTCATTGAAAAAAATATAGCTTACTAGCTTTCTTCGGACGATAGCAGCATCGTTTAATAATCAATAAATAGCTCAGTTGACGTGTGTTAATGTTTCTCCACCTTAAATTCATCAGGGACATTTGGAAAGTTAATGTTAGGCCTGTTCAGGTGTTATTTTACAGGTGTCTTTCCTGCTTGCATGTCAGTTAAAATGCTAACGTTTTCCACCCACTTTGTAACAGGGTTGTTGTAAGCCTTTGGTTTACTATTTATGAACTGTATTGCAATGACAAAGTTGAATGAATCTCATCACATTTTCATTATTAGCCTATATAAGTCTTATTTAGCTTGAATTGATTTATTTAATTAAAGTATGCTAGATTAATTACTGTGTATGTCATTAGCAGTGGCCAATGTTTGGAAAAAAAGATTATTTATTCTTTTTTTTCTCTCTCCTGGGAACAAACAAAGATAAAACGCCAGTTGTTAAGAAGTTAAAATGTGCATGACATGTTTTGAGAAAAGTTATTTTTATTACGTGTGGCTGCTATTCATGTGCTATTTGGAGCCGTTCACACCTCCGTGAGCTCCACATACGTCATGATTCGTTTCTGTCAGTATGTGGCACAGGCGAACGCGAACTTTGCAGGCTGTAAATTGTCGTTAACTGCTGAAAGGACAGTTGTTTTCTTATTCTCCATCATGGGTGACTATTAGCTTGTGTGGTACACTTTGTGTGTTCTTCATTCTCTGTCTTCATTTTAGAGTAAAGAAGTGTATGCAGGGTTTAGGGCCCCTATACATACCTTCGCCTTGGGCCCCCAAATTGCTAAATCCGGCACTGGACGCCTCCCTCGGGAGGTGTTCCTGGCATGTCCCACCGGGAGGAGACCCCGAGGAAGACCCAGGACACGCTGGTGTGACTATGTCACCCAGCTGGCCTGGGAACGCCTTGGGATCCTCCCGGAAGAGCTGGAGGAAGTGTCCGGGGAGAGGGAAGTCTGGGTGTCCCTGCTCAGGCAGCTGCCCCCACGACCCGGCCCCGGATTAAGCGGACGATAATGGATGGATGGATGAAGAAGTCTTAAATTAAGTTGGTTTTAGTCTAAAAATAAGTAGGCTCTGATACATGTTCAAAGGTTTGAAATAAGTAAAAATGTTTTTTGCTAAAGGTTTTTAGATCAAATTACTTGAAATCAGTCTTCCTACAGCACAATTATTTGTCAAATACACTGAATATTAGTAAATATTTCTTTTTTTTCCCATTCTTAATTTTAGCACATTGACACAAAATAAAGGCCAAGTACAAGAAAATAAGTCACTCATTTAAGTGGAAATTTCTTCACACTAGTGGAGTATGATTATGCTGTTACTTGAAACAAGTTGGCTCATCTTGAAATAGGTATAGGCCAATATTTAAAATGTGTCCTTAATATCAGAGCATACATCTTAAAACAAGAAATTTTAACAGGGTTTTACTTAAATCACAAGACTGCATACAAGGGAAATTTCTGTCACATTTATTAACCACTGAAAGTAGTGGCTTTCACAGAACAGTCTTATTGTGTAGTCGCTCGGAGGAGCGCAAGGCAGGTGGTGGACTGCAGAGGTGCCGGCACACTGGAACACTAGAGTAAGTCTTGGCATACGCTGTCGACTGAGCCATGTGCCGCGTGAGGTAAACAAAATCATCTGGCAGCAGGTAGCGCGAGGATCCGGGCTTTAAAGTGGCTCTGATTATCAAACTGCTGCAGGTGCGTGTGTGTGATCTCCGTCCTGTGACCGCAAAACTCCGCCCAGCGCTCCGGTGCACCTCTGCAAGCAAACAAACACAAGCACAAACTAGAAAAATTGCATTTCCTGCGAAAATACAGTGTGAATGCTGAAGCAAAAACTGGGGAATGTACTGCCGAAAAGCTCAAAAAGCTGAAATGCCAGAAAAGTTGAAAGGGCTGAAAAGCTGAAAAGCTGAAAGGGCTGAAAAGCTGAAAAAGTTGCAAAGTTAAAGGCTGAAAGAGCTTAAAAAGTTGAACATGTTGCTAGCTGAACAGTTTCTGGAGCTGAAGATGAAGCTGAATGTGTGAAAAAGCTGAAAAGGCTGGAAAAACTGAAAAGGCTGAAAAGCTGAAAAGGCTGGAAAAACTGAAAAGGCTGAAAAGCTGAAAAGGCTGAAAAGCTGAAAAGGCTAAAAAGCTGAAATGGCTGAAAAGTTAAAGGCTAAAGGAGTTGAAAAGTTGAACATTTTTATTGCTGAACATGAAGTGAAATGTTTGAAAGAGCTGAAAAGGCAGAAAGGTGAATATCTGAAAAGGCTAAAAAGCTGTAGAGTAAGAGGGCTGGAAGAGGTTAAAACTCTCCCGGGGGGGGCGCGAGTAGGCTTTAGGATGGGAGGAAAAAAAAAATCAGAAAAAAATAAATAAAATAAAAATCACGAAAATTCCCCCCATGTAGAAATACAAGTGGTTGGACTATTATAACACACAAACAAATCATCCTTCTGGTGACTTTTACTGGTGTTATTGGAGACTTTTGTGGTGTTTGGAGACTCTGACTTGAAAGCAGGTATCACTCTGCAGTCAATGTGCTCAACGAGCAGCGGGTGCTGCCATGAGTCTCTCCCCCGTCCAAAAGCACTCACAGGCTGTCAGTCTCTCAGTAGCCTCGCGCAGCAGACCCAGCCTGCAGTCAGAGCAGAGAGGAGACACACACCACTCCGCGTCCAGGCTGCAAGTGAATCGCGGATGCGCATGCCGCCGTTCCCGCCCTGGCTTACAGAGCAGGGTGTAAATGTACCGTATATTACCAAATAATAGACAGGTATTAATTAACCGAAGGATCTCCTTTTAACGCTGGGTGCAGGTGTATATTTTGATAAATAACCGCCGGTTCCAAATAAATGCTGAGTCTAATTTATTTATTTATTTATAAATCAAGGAAGAAGACGTGACCACTGACACTGCACGTTTTTCTTCTTCGCCTTGTTCACATATTGTTCTTGCTTTCTGTCAGTCAATATCACACTGATGATCGCCATGGCTCCGGTGCAGTGAAAAAATAAAAAGTACGATTTGAAATTCAAACTTTCTGTCGTAAGATATGCAGAGGGAAACTCGGGAGAAGCAGCTGCTAGACGTTTCTCTGTCTGCAGACACAGCGGAGAGGAGAGGTGACGAGATGCGACTCACCATGACTGACAGGCATCAAGGCCACTCAGCGTTACCTTACCGACCCGCCCCCAGCTATTTCATTCACAAAAAACAGGGCCTGTGGCAATTCTGGACACCTGTTTTTTTTCTGTTGTTCCTGGGGGGGGGCAACTGCAGTTAACCAGCCTTGGGGGGGTCCAGCTTGCAAAAGGTTGAGAACCTCTGAGCTAAAGAGAATTCTTTCTCCAGTGTTCCAGCTGCTCTCAATCCAGTGATGATGTCACACACTCTAGCTCACCCAATACACACGCATTGTTGAGCTACACATGCAGGAGAAGTAACAGAGACAGATATGAAGGGATCCCATAAGGATGAATGGAGAAACACCTCCCAAACTCTTGCGATTTTTGAAAAAACTGTAATGGTTATGGCCAAAATATGTATATGCTGAGTGAGAGGAGACATGGCTGAACGCTCTCATGTCGTTTTTATTTCTGTCGAGTGAGAAATGAGGGCACAGGAGCGAGAGACAAATCAGGTACCGTCTGCTCTCGGACAGAAATTTAGCCTCAAAATTAACATTACGGCTTATGGGGCTATGTTTTGACCTCTTGTTGTTCTTGGGCTGCTAAATCCAAAACCGTAAGTCCTACATCTGAAATGAGACCATCAGCTGAAATCTGACAAGATTTCCTACATTTCTATGCATATATTGTCTATGTCAAGTAAAAGATTTGGGATCAAAATCAAGCTGAAGAGAGTTTTAGCTCCTATCTTCGAAAGCCGCTCTCCACTCTGGCGATGATGTCACTCACTCTAGCTGACGCAATACACAACCATTATAAAATCAGAAGAGGAGCTAAAAGTTCCTAAAACTAAAACTGTGACATTTTCAAAACCGTACAATATTTTTAAAAACTGAATACAGTGTCAATAGTTCAAGTTTCGCTGACTCGTTTAAAGTTGGAATGGCGTCTCCAGCTCAAGGTATGAGGGATAAGTAGAGGTTGAAAGGCGATGAGTTTTGAAGACGATTTTAAGATTTTCCCATTTGCGTCAATGTTAATTTTTTTTTTGAAAAAGCTGAATTTATGAAAAAGCTGAAAGGTTGAAAAGCTGAAAAGCTGAAGGCTGAAAGAGCTTAAAAAGCTGAACATTTTGATAGCTGAACGGTTTCAATAGCTGAAGGCATGCTGAAGTTATAGCAGAATGAAATTTGAAAAATTCCCCATAAGGATGAATGGGAAAAATTTTGCATAAAAAGCTTAATATTTCCATAAGTATAAAAGGTAGAAATAATAAAAATACACGCCATCATCTCCTAAATTTTTTGATACTTGAATTGTTTCTAGAGCTCAATATTTGTAGGAGGAGATAGGTGCCAAAAAACGTACGGAGGCAGGAATAATAACTTTAACTAGAAAAATTGCATTTCCTGCGAAAATACAGTGTGAATGCTGAAGCGAAATCTGCTGAAAGTACTGCCAAAAAGCTGAAAAAGCTGGAAGCTGAAATGCCAGAAAAGTTGAAAGGGCTGAAAAGCTGAAAAGGTGAAAGGGCTGAAAAGCTGAAAAACTTGCAAAGTTAAAGGCTGAAAGAGCTTAAAAAGCTGAACATGTTGCTAGCTGAACAGTTTCTGGAGCTGAACATGAAGCTGAATGTATGAAAAAGCTGAAAAGGCTGGAAAAACTTGCAAAGTTAAAGGCTGAAAGAGCTTAAAAAGTTGATCATGTTGCTAGCTGAACAGTTTCTGGAGCTGAACATGAAGCTGAATGTATGAAAAAGCTGGAAAAACTGAAAAGGCTGAAAAGCTGAAATGGCTGAAAAGCTGAAAAGGCAGAAAAGTTAAAGGCTAAAGGGGTGGAAAAAGTTGAACATTTTAATTGCTGAACATGAAGTTGAATGTTTGAAAGAGCTGAAAAGGCAGAAAGGTGAATATCTGAAAAGGCTAAAAAGCTGTAGAGTAAGAGGGCTGGAAGAGGATAAAATATTTTTTAAAAAGCTGAAAAGGTGAAAAGCTGTAGAGTAAGAGGGCTGGAAGGGGTAAAATGGTGAAAAAAGGCTAAAAACTTGAAAAGGTGAAGGCTGAAAGAGCTTAAAAGGGTGAAAAAAGGATGAAAAGGATGGAAAAGGATGGAAAGCTATAGAGTGAGAGGCCCGAAAAAGCTAAAACAGGTGAAAAAAGGATAAACATGTAAAAAAGAGGGTTGCAAGAGCTCAATAAGGTGAAATAAAGCTGTAAAGTAAGAGGGCTGGAAGAGGCTAAAATGGTAAAGAAGGGCTAAAAAGTTGAAAGGTTAAAGGCTGAAAGAGTTTAAAAGGGTGAAAAAAGCATGAAAAGGATGGAAAAGGATGAAAACCTGTAGAGCTGTCAGAGGGCTGAAGAAGATAAAACAGGTGAAAAAAGGATGAAAATGTACAAAAGTTAAGGGTGAAAGAGCTTAAAATGGCTGCACATACGCTGGAGCAGGAGGAACCCCAAGCAAGAGCACATCTGATCTATATCATGTGTGCTCTTGCTTGGTTGAATAAAAACCTGCAGCCACAGTGGCCCTTTCCTACATCACTTTGACACCACTGGTCTATGTAAAGTAAAAGATGTGGGATCCAAATCCAGTGAAAGAGAATTCTTTCTCCAGTGTTCCAGCTGCTCTCAATCAAGTGATGATGTCACACACTCTAGCTCAAACACACGCATCCTTAAGATACACACGCAGGAGAAATAGCAGAGACAGATCAAATTGGCCCTCATAAGGATGAATGGGGAAAGACCTCCCAAACTCTTGCGATTTTTGAAAAAACTGTAATGCTTATGGCCAAAATATGTATATGCGGAGTGAGAGGAAACATGGCTGAACGCTCTCATGTCGTTTTTATTTCTGTCGAGTGAGAAATGAGGGCACAGGAGCGAGAGACAAATCAGGTACCGTCTGCTCTCGGACAGAAATTTAGCCTCAAAATTAACATTGCGGCTTATGGGGCTATGTTTTGACCTCTTGTCGTTCTTGGGCTGCTAAATCCAAAACCGTAAGTCCTACATCTGAAATGAGACCATCAGCTGAAAGCCGACAAGATTTCCTACATTTCTATGCATATATTGTCTATGTCAAGTAAAAGATTTGGGACCAAAATCAAGCTGAAGAGAGTTTTAGCTCCTATCTTCGAAAGCCGCTCTCCACTCTGGCGATGATGTCACCCACTCTAGCCGACGCAATACAAAACCATTATAAAATCAGAAGAGGAGCTAAAAGTTCCTGAAACTAAAACTGCGACATTTTCAAAACCGTACTAAATTTTTAAAAACTGAATACATCGCCAATAGTTCAAGGTCTTGAGACTGGTTTAAAGTTTGAATGGTGTCTCTCGCTCAACGTATGAGGAACAAGATGAGGTTGAAAGGCGATGAGTTTTGAAGAGGATTTGAAGGTTTTCCCATTTGATTCAATGTTAAATTTTTTTGGGAAAAAGCTGAATTATTGAAAAAGTTGAAAAGTTGAAAATGCTGAAGTCTGAAGCGAAATCTGCTGAATGTACTTCCGAAAAGCTGAAAAGTTGAAAAGGTCAAGGCCGAAATAGCTTAAAATGTTGAACATGTTGATAGCTGAACAGTTTCTGTAGCTGAACATGAAGCTGAATGTATAAAGAAGCTGAAAAGGCAGAAAGATGAATAGAAAAGTTGAAAAGGGCTGAAAGACTTGAAAAAGTTGAACATTTTAATTGCTGAACATCAAGTTGAATGTTTGAAGGGGTTGAAAAGGCAGAAAGATGAATATCTGAAAAGGCTAAAAAGCTGTACACTAAGAGGGCTGAAAGAGATAAAAAAAAAAAGGTGAAAAA
>CAEMYA010000705.1:0-21502 GCA_903131615.1 Diplodus sargus | reverse complement strand
GAAATGAGACCATCAGCTGAAAGCCAACAAGATTTCCTACATTTCTATGCATATATTGTCTATGTCGAGCAAAAGGTGTGGGATCAAAATCAAGCCGAAGACAGTTTTGGCTCCCATTCTTCGAACAGCTCCCCACTCAAGCGATGATGTCACACCCATTATAAAATCAGAAGAGGAGCTAAAAGTTCCTAAAACTAAAACTGCGACCATTTCAAAACCGTACAAGATTTTTAAAAACTGAATACATCTGCAATAGTTCAAGGTCTTGAGACTGGTTTAAAGTTTGAATGGTGTCTCTCGCTCAACGTATGAGGTAGAAGATGAGGTTGAAAGGCGATGAGTTTTGAAGAGGATTTGAAGCTTTTCCCATTTGAATCAATGTTACATTTTTTTGGGAAAAAGCTGAATTATTGAAAAGGTTGGAAAGTTGAAAACTTGAAAAGTGGAAGGTTGAAAGGGCTGAAAAAGCTGAACATTTTAATGTTTGAATGATTTGAATAGCTGATCGTATGCTGAAGTTATAGCAGAAAGACATTTGAAAAAATGGATGAATGGGAAAAATTTGGCAGAAAAAGCTGAATATTTCCAAAAGTATAAAAGGTAGAAATAAGAAAAATAGACGCCATCATGTCCTAAACAAGCTGAACATTTTGATATTTGAATGGTTTGAATCGGTCAAGATTTGTAGGAGGAGATAGGTGCCAAAAAACGTACGGAAGAATAATAAATAAATTCCAGAAGAACAATAGTGTGAATGCTGACTCAGCATTCACACTAATTATAGCTGCTGCGCAGCGATGGGTCGGGTCCGGGCAATTTTTGGCAAATTTAGGCAATTCTGAGCAACAAACAGGAGAATAGGAAGACAAGACAGTTGACAACAATGTTCATTTTGGACCACTTGAGGCTTAAACTCACAACTTCTTGAACCAAAGATGTCATCTTTCGCTCTGAGCTAATTGGCAAGTGGCAATATAACAGTGGCTTCACAAATTGAGTAAGCCATTCACTGTTGTGCAGGCAGATTTGAAACCACTGTAAAAAATTCAATTATCAAGACAAAAATCTGAAAATACACATATTGCAGCATGGAGATGTTGGCAATTTGTTTTTAAAAATGATTGATTTGCTCCATAAGAGATTAACTGATGTTTAAAAATGCCGCTTGCATTGACTGCAATTATTCACATGAGAGCAGAATTCAAAATGTTCTCAAAAACTCAGTTTTTTAGGTAAAATTCTGATATTTGTCAAACATCATCTACCATGACTCTAAAAAATGTTCAGTTTTTTCATGAACATTGAAGATTTATTTATCAATTTGCAGGCTACAGTAGTGTTCACAGTCAAACATGTTCATGCACTGTAGGCAAAATTGTGGGAGGAGATTTTATAGGTTTTTATAAGTTTTACAGTTTGAAAAAAAACAGAGTGATGGCCTTCATAATTTTGAATAGGTTTAAATGTACAAACGTTTCTTTAGTATTGGGGCTACAGTTTGATGAACGTGTGAAGTTCTAGCAGGTTGATTTCTTACGAATTTTCAATGTTTTGAACTTTAGATGCTTGCTGTAGCGCCACCATCAGGACTATTGGCTTGGGTTTACAGATGAGGTAATCTGGCATGAGACTGGACCTTTATGCAAAATTTGGCTAGCTTTCACCCATGGTCCAGTCCAAGCTATTTGTTTTTATATCATTTAGAGCAGTTTTTTTCAACCCTGTTCCTCGGGGAACACTGTCCTGCATGTTTTAGATGTTTCCTGCTCCAACAGACCTGATTTAAATTATCGGCCAATCATCAAGCTCTGCAGAAGCCTGACGAGGAGGCAATCATTTGAATCAGGTGTGTTGGAGCAGGAAACATATTAAACATGCAGGGCAGTGTTCCCTGAGGAACAGGTTGAAAAACACTGATTTAGAGGCTTGCTGTGATGCCACCATCAGGACAATTGTCTTGTGTTTCATGTTGAAGACATCTGACAGTTTGATCTGTTATCATCATCATCGTCATTATCATGATCCTTGCCAGGTCTCGAACCAACAACCTCTGACTCCAAGAGTCAGTTGTCGACTCAGGGAGTCACTGTCCAAGCAGCTGTTGCCAGGGCAGATTTCAAAAATGGTCAAAATGTCAGAAATTCTGTTACCTGAACAAAAATCTGATAAAACATAAATTGCATCTTGACAGCATGGAAATGTTGGTGATTTGTTTTTAACTCTAAGTGTTTTGCTTCATAAAAGAAAATCTGATGTTTAAAAATGCCACTCTTACACTTACGCGTTTACATGCACAGCTTAGTCGGATTACAGCCATAGTTCGACTATGCTACTCAGTCAGACAACTGCAATTATCCGAGTATACATGCCGGATTAAATCGGATTATTGGGCCGGAGCATGTCATACTCCGGTACACTAGGCGGCGCTGTGCCCAGTGGTAACAGAGACACCTCCGGCTGACCTCTTTACGTCACCAGCTGCCTCGGCATTCCAGAAAGGTGGCGTACGAAGAGCGAGACGAAGCTACATCTTTGTACACTTCGTATATGGTGTACATGATAATTACACAGACTATGTGCACAATGGCGCTCTTTCTTGCGGTGATTTCGGAGGAAAGACGCCGCTGCTGCCGTCCGACTACTTCCGGCTCACGGCCCCGGGGAAAAATCTCGCGTCTGCGCAGAACGCAAAAATCCGATCCGATCCGCTGGAACGTATACATGCAGGAGTAATGCGACTATCAATCGAATA
Source organism: Diplodus sargus (assembly GCA_903131615.1). Classification (NCBI taxonomy): domain Eukaryota; kingdom Metazoa; phylum Chordata; class Actinopteri; order Spariformes; family Sparidae; genus Diplodus; species Diplodus sargus. The sequence goes on along the minus strand of CAEMYA010000705.1, from coordinate 18,750 downwards.
ATCTGGGTGCTTTAATTCGACTATGAGAAATCCGATCCGGTCCGATATTAGTCAGACTAAGGTGTATACATGCATCTTAAAGATCCGATCATAGTCGGACTAACACAGTAATTCGGTTTTCTTGAGTGTCATGTAAACGCACTGATTGACTCAAGTTGTTCCCATGAGAGCAGAATTCAAAATGTTCTCAAAAATTCAGTTTTTGAGATAAAATTCTGATATTTGCCAAACTTCATAAACCATGACTCCAAAATATTCTAAATTTTTTTCAGGAAGATTGAAAATGTATTCAGCAAGAATTTGATAGTATATGTTTACAGTACCGTTTACAGTCAAACATTTTGATGCACTGTAGGCTTAATTTTTGATAAATCAAAAATCCGAGAAACAAGTTTTGTGGAGGACGGTCTGAAGATGCTCTCTAGCAAGTTTGGTGACAATTGAGCAAAAATTGTGGGAGGAGATAGGTTTTATAAGTTTTACAGGTTTTGAAAAAAACTGAGTGATGAACTTCATAATTTGTAATGAGTTTGAGTGGACTAAAGTTTCAGCAGTATTGGGGCTACAGTTTGGTGAAAGTTTCGAACTGTAGCATGTACTGTTGATTTTGTAGGTATTTTTAAAGTTTTTACATTTAAACGCTTATTGTGCCCCCCCCAGGAGGAATATTGACATGTCCTTGGTAATAAGTAAATCTGGCATGGGGCCGGACATTTATGTAAAGTTTGGTGAGTTTTCGCCCATGGGAAGTATGACTTCCTTGGAAGAAAGAAAGAAAGAAAGGAAGAATTCCTACAAATACAATAGGGTCCTTGGCAGCTTAGCTGCCCGGACCCTAAAAACACAACACAGACACTGCAGCCATAGATCGTGACAAAAGCCTTATGTGTGATAAAGCAATTTACCTTGAATCGTCTGTCTCTTCTTAAAACAATCTTGTGATCTTAAAACAAGTTGTTGTTTTTTTTTAAGTGAAAGAACATGTTCTCTATCTAATTTGGCTTGTTTTAGTAGTAAATTGTGTAATTTTAAGTATTCCTGACTAACTGAGGCACAAAAAAAAAACATATTCATGCTCAATTTAAGAATATACTGTGAATTCAGCTAGTAAATAACTTTTAAAAGATAATTAATCTCATATTTCTAAATCTGAGTTTTTAAATCTTGGCAAGCACAGAACAATTTGCAGTGTACAAGCCTGAGAAGGTCTGCACTATAGTGAGAGCGTGTGCTGTGCTACATTACGTGGCACAGCTAAAAGATGTGGCCTTGCCCCTCGACACTGATCGTCTTGCCCCCGACCCGGACCCCTATCCCCAGGCATTTGAGCCAAACGCTGCTGCCGTGCGCCAGTGTTTGGATGTGATGCGTCGCTTGTGAAAATACAAGTATGGAAACAAATTCAAAATAATCATTTATTTATGAATTCCTTCATGGTGGTGTTTAGCTCAGAAAAGAAATTTTTTATCTCCTGCAGTTCTCTGGCAACTTCAGTTATTGCAGAGATTGTGTCTCTCTGCATCTGCAGGACTGCGTCTGTGAGGACACGGCTGGAGGGCTGGGATGCACGAGGTGCAGTGGAGACGCTGGGTGCACATGGCTCAGCTGCAGCACCACTGACCTCAACTGGACCTGCAGCAGCTACAAGAAATCTTTTGAATAAAGTCACTTGTTTTGTGAACGGAGTCTTAATTGTTTCTGTACATAATGTGTGAACACAACTTGAATGTATTTGGTTTACACTCATTACAAATATGGGAATACAAATTACATACCGGGGTCTTCTGCTCCTTGTGGGCCAGCATCGGCCTCTGTCACCACTCCACTCAGGAGGGATTCCCCGATGATCCCCGCTCGTTTTTCATCCAGCGGGATGAGCTCCAGTTGGCCTGTTCCCCTACCCGTGGGACAGACGCTCTGCCTGTGTGACGCCAGGCGCTTTTTTGCGTCTACTTTTATATCTGACCACTTTTTTTCACTTCGGCCACACTCCGACCTTCTGAGGCAACATCATTTACATTGTCTGCCACATGCTGCCACTCTAGCGTCTTTTTGGCATTGGTAACCTGACCCAACACTGTGTCCACCAAATAAAACAGCCTTCCTCATCGACACCTCCCCGACAAGAACTTCCACCTCAAAATGAGTGAAATTCCGTTTCTTCGCCGCTCTCTCTGCTTTCGGCATGCTTTCAGTCATGAATCAATATTAATTAGGGGCGTTTCTCTGAATATTCATAGGCAAATATGGGCGTGGTATGACCCGCACACAGGTGCGCCACATTTGGAGTGGATTGTGATTTATAAAGGGAAATCGGCGTAAGATGTGCGTGCGCACTGTTTTATAAATCAGGACATTTTTGTGCATAAGCACTTTCTGTGTTTCGTGCGTAAGCGACCTTTTTTCTACCCACAGTTTTACAAATGAGGTCCCAGATCACAAGAGCTCACTCAAGACGCATGTCGCGCGATGCATTTAATACAAGGTGTGAAAGACCCTTTTTGCAATGAATTATTTGTCTTCACCCCTAACTTTAGTTAGGATTAAACTTAGACCCCCACAAAGCTCAGATTATAACTTGATCTCTTATCATATCCATCAAACACAAAGAACTGAAGTGCAATCTCACACTGACAAGTTAAGGAGAAAATATGAGGCAAACTTTATTGTACATCTGTTAAAATGAGTGACGGGTGCTCCCTTCTTTTTGTGGAAATTATAACAACTTTATTTTTTTTATTTTTTTTATTGAAATGTTTCACTCCATTAAAGAAATCAATACAAAGCAATGACTTTGTACCATAAATGCATACAATTTTACATTATTTTGTTGCAATATCAAAAGATCAAAATGCTTTTACTTCTACTCAAATCAATTTCATCTTTGTTTCTACACTAAGTTCAATATTCTAATGAATTGAAAACAAATCATTGTCTCTTGGCTTTCTGTGAGCTCAGTAAGTGAGACCATAACCAAATCCTAAAGGTTGCATGATAAAGTAATAAAAAAAATGTAGTAAATTGTTTTTATTAAATAACAGATGATTAAAAAGGCCTCTGCAGGAAACTGGTTCAATGTCTGACTGCAGTAAAGTATTTGATACCATCGACCTTCAGCAGGTGACTCTACTGTCAGGCCTGTTTGTATGGGATGGTCCATGTGTTGTCCACCCTCAAAAACTGGAAGGAATGAAAGTTTATTCTGGCATTTATGGTGTCCAGAGGATGAATCATTAGTAGTTTTGTGATCTGCTGACTTTTCATCTAGTCACTCCCCTAGGATTGGGTGTCACAATGTGTAGACAATCATGCTACCCAGTTTTCCCAATACTACTTTAGTTTATGACCAAATAAAACTACAGTCCCATCAGCCAGATGTGCCTCATGTTCAGCATGCTAAGAGCTTTGCCTAACAGGGCTTGACATCACAGTAGAGTATTGGTGTCGTTGTTCTTGATGGCGGTCTAATTTAAATGATCTGGGAGTCTTTTACCTACAAATTCAACCACTCTGTTGTTCTCATTATTGTATATGTTATGTCCCTGTATGGCCAGAGGATGAAGGGAGTAACATAGTTAAATAATAACTGGGTGTAAAGGAGGCAAAAGGAAACAGTAGCAAATAGTAACTCAAAAGCTGCTTTATTTAAGCCAACGAAAAAACATCAAGATGCAGCTGAGATGCTAGCCAAGATGCTACTGTCGTAAAACAACACTGGGGTTGTGCTTAGGCTCTCTGCATGTCACGGCTGCGCACCCCCACTGGCATCCGCAGCAACCTTATATCACTCGGCCTGAGTACAGGTGTGGGAACCACACACTTGCGAGGAGGAGGGGGGAATATGAGGGTGGCACCTGAATAGGGCAAACAAAACACAACACAAACACACCCACAGCACTGCGGCTGTAACAGTATAACATAAAAATGGTGTTAAAATAAAGATCTTTAAAATAAAGGTTTTTGTGGGTGAACTGACCCAGCTGAATGTTCTGGGGGATGGACATATTTGTCTCTGTAGGATTTGTAGGAGACAATACCTTGATAGTAATGTGATAATTAATGACTGGTAATTAATTATACTTTATATTTGATATGTTATTCGGGGCACCACCCTCTTATTGATTTTATCTGGATAATGGGAGGGACATTTATTCAGAACCAACCTTACGGTTGGAATATCAATTTAATCAGTCTGTTAAATTTCAAATTTATATTTGATCTCCTATTCTGAAGCAGTGAATTCTTTCCATGATCCCATCGATTTCCCACTTCAAATTAAATGTGCACAGACAACGACATAAGATTAAATATGTTTATTAACTAAATAAATGCAGATTAAATGACATGAGATAATGATTAAAACAGGTGACAAAGTAACAGAAAATGTAACGACTGTGGAATGGATTATTGATTAAATGGATTCCTGACAATGGTGGATTTTAACGTGTGGACCGTTAAATTCGCTACGGGATTAATTTATAACGAGGTTATAGGAGAGATGTCTTTAAATTCACGATATATATTTGAAGCTTTCACAAACACCAACTCTGATTTCATTCAGGTGTGACTCTTGTGTGTGGAGTTTTCAGCCTACTTTGTTGAAGAAGAGAGTTCTCAAAATCCGGTTACTCTCAGTCAGCTCCGTCTCAGCCTGGATGCAGATGTTGAGGCGGTGTAGTCACTGGATAATGACAAGGCGGCTTTCCCGATGACGTCGTTTTACCGGCACAGCGGGGATTCCGTCTGAATGCTCCGGGCCTTTCGGCTTCGAACTGCCAGGAAGTGATGCTGACTCGGGTCGGAACGTCCTCTGCCCAGCGAAGTGTCTCGCTTTGGGACCGTTGGAGGCGGCACGGGCGAAGTTGGCTGACAAGTCTTTTGGCTGCAGGCTATCTTTCTTCACGGTTTCTTGAGCAGCTAAACTGCACCGACTTTGAATGGTTAAACACTTATCAGAGTCTCGGTAGAATTGGTGATTATGGGCTCCGAATATATATTAACTTGACTTCTTGCGCAAAATAACTGGAAAAGAAACGCCGGCCGGACGAACTTTACCTATTACTAAGTTCAAGAAAACAAAAATGACTTTGGCTTGAATATGATACGTTAACGATTTGAAATACTGCAAAAAGAATAAATTTCGCTCTTGCTTAGATTTCAAAGAAAAATTTTTCAGAATAAAAGCGCGTCTCACTTGAAGAGCATTCGTTACAAGTGTCTCAGGTCTCCGAAAATGTCTAAGTCTTGGAGCTTCAAAAATCTTGCAAAGTACAAAAGTAAATGGAAAAATAAAGAAGTTACGCGCAAAAGAAAAAGGAGCGAAGATTAAAAAGAAGAAGACGAGGAACAGACTAAGAGCTAAGAGTGTAAGCGTAAGAGTAAGAGTGTGATGGGACACGATGTGTCTCTTTTTATGGCTGAGGAGAGGGCGGCTCCGAGGAGGCTCATCATGTTGTTTCCCCCAGGCTATATGTTCACTGATCAAATCACAGACTTATTAGGCCTACTTATTGCTGAATAAAACTATCCTTCTGAAAGTTTTAAGATCACGCTTGACTGTTTACCTAAATCCACCATGAGTTTTCACATAAAACATTTGGTTACATGATCAAAAGGAAATAAATGGAATTGCTTAATAGGGAAAAGGAATGATCAGTTATAATACATGCAACACAGATACATAACCTCCGCCAGCATTGATGGCTCGAATCCGTTTCACATAGTGCTGACTTTATACTTTGAAACATATGTTGGAGGTAAAAGACAGTATAGATAAACCTTAATTGTGGATTACATTACTTAAGAAAGTCCTCTGGGAACTAAACCAAAACTTATCAGGAGGTCCTTCAGGTCCTCAGACATTAAAAATTAACAATTAGGGTTATAGTGAGGATCACATCTAGAAAATAAGAAACATATCAAAATGTAGATCTGGTCCTGCTGTGGAAGAATATATTGTTAAAGAAAGTAATTCAGAACATATTGGGATTTGGATAAGTAGATAGACAGAGTGGTGTTGGAATGTCACAGACAGGGTTGTAAAACAGTTCGGCCCCTGGGGGGGGGGGACTGGGTCCTCTTTACCATGTCCAAAATCTACCCCCACTTCCTGTCATCTGAGGTGGAGAGAGAGAGGACTCTATTGTCCTTTGTCCTTATAACTTAATAAAATAAGTTTTCTCGTGATATGCTTATAGCAAGAAAGCAACACATCGTCCCACTCTGTAGAACAAGAAGACTTGTGCTTGACCTGTTTGTCCTGAGGGAAAAAAAAAAAGAGTTCATCTTCTTTGGAGGGGGGAAGAGGAAGCAAATAGTCTGTCTAACAGAGAGGCTTTGTTTAGGTTAATCTTGTCTTGTGGTTGAGAGGTGAGGTCAGAGGACGGGTATAGGAAGCAGAGACTCGTGATGGAGACATAAGGGCATGTGATCCTACAGATTGGATTCAAATACAAAAAACTAAAGAATAAGAAAGAATAAATGTGTAGAAAATATTTTTACATCCATTATTTTGAAACTTGAAGTTCAAATTTAACAGAAGAGACTTTAAGCATTATTTGTCTGTACTATATTTATTTAAAAACTTTGTCACAACATATTTGAATACATACCACAATTATCACTCTCCAGTGTTCACATGATGAACTGTTCATCAGCATCATTTCTCATCAATACAAATCAAACAGACAAAATACAGAAAATGTTAACAAATATGAGAGCTACCAGCTATTCAACATCCTCGCTGTTTGTTTTATTCATCATCCGTCTTAAAAAAATACAAGTCAGAAGTTCAGGATGATCAACTAATAAAAGGATTCCACAGCATCACCTGCTGTCTGCTTGTTTAGACCGTATTTAAACATGAACAAAGTCAGTTACATCATCGTTTATTATTCACTGACTTTATCAAACACACATCAAGAGATACGAATGTTTTCCATCTAACTAGTAGAAATATAAGTAACAATAGAATAGTAATGAAATATACAAAAACATCTGTTTCACATGGCTTTTGTACATCATCATCATGATTATTTCTAGCCAGAATGGACAGAACTGAAAACGTGTTCTAATCATCAAAACATCAAAACATAATGAAAAACAATAAGAACACATTAAAGTCAGAGAAAACTATTTCCTGCTTCTAACTTCTTTGTTACTTGTTCTACACATAATCATCATCATCAGTCTAAAATAATAAAAATCATCAGTTAATCATGTTCAACAATGATGCCACAGTATACACTCATGAAACAAAAAGCAGTTGGCATCAACATGATTAAATCTCTACTGCTGATGTGTTTACTGTATTTATCTTTTCAGGTTTCATTTTACAAAAATTGTAGAGGAATACAACTAGCAAAGTTAAGAATGACAAATATAACAAAAATGTATCTCATCACATTGTCTTTATATCATATACTTTTAAAAAAAAAAGTCTTTCTTTCTTGCCAAGTAAAAATTACAAATCTAACTGACATTAAAAGTCTGTGAGTGAACCATGCTGACATATCCGTAATTGAAGCTTAATTGGCGAAGTTTCAGGAGCAGGACCACATCTCAACAGCGCCAACTTCCGGATTTCTATAAATAACCACCTGACCCTCTCCTCTGCTTCGTTCTCGTATTCTGCGCCCCTCCCCCCCAACCCATTTCTCTCTCCCTGTTTCTTATTTCTCTCCTCTCCTTCGTAGGTCCATAAGGGGGTCCGTCGCTGCCCGGGAGCAGCGGCGGATTCTCTACAAGAATCCCCACAACGCACTCGAAGAACTCAATAGAACCAAGATCATTGACTTTTCGTTTTCCTGTGTCACTAATAAATCCTTAAACGCATCTCGTTGATGGTGTGGTCCTTGCTAGTGAACAAAACATCTAATGTCCACAGTCTTTTTAGTAAATCATCATTATTTTGCACACCACTTAATTATGCATCTTTATAAAATATTGGCAAAGAAAAATACAAGCAGAAAACCAAAATGATGAAAAATATAGCATGACAATAACATGATGTCTTGTTCCATGTGATCTTTGAAGTGCAAAATTATCATTTTCATTTTCAGCATCATAATTGTGCTCACCAGTATAAATGTCGGCACTTCCCAAAGGAAAAACTACAAAAAAATACAAAAGAAATTCAATTTTTTCTTTTTTCATGATCATCGTCAACATCATAATGGTGCTCAACAGAACTTATGCATGAAGACCTAAAAATTGTTTACAATCTTCAAAGGTGTAAATTGAAACAATACGGTGTAGAAAATAATTACAATCATATTAAAATCAGTGGCCAGCTTCTCAAATTCTGCAACTTGTTCGGCTCATTTCATTGATCATGTTGACAAAACCAAAGAATGTCACAGTTTCACTGTCAGTCACTGATTTAGTCCTGATTTGACTTTGAACAGACACATCAAAATAAAACACACAATTCTGCATTCTAACAGGTTAAAAAATATTTGAGTTGATTGTCATTACACTTAATCAGGCCAAAGATTTATTATTTCTGAAGTAAAAATAATGGTTCAGCGGAGTTGATTCTTTTTAAACATTGTTCCCTCTTTAATGTAATGGTTATTCACATTTTGAGTCCTCATTTATATTTTTGCATGATTAAACTCTTGTTTGAAGGTCTTAGTCTGACTTCTACACTGTTCACTTCATGTTGAAAGCATCTTTTAATCCTTTCAGAGCTTGTTCCTTTGTGATGCTCCTCCAGGCCACTGGAACATCTGCTGGTTTGGCTTTGTACTCTTCAGCAAATCTGTCATTGTATTTAACCAGGATGTACTTCCAGTAGTCAGATGCCTCTATGGAGGAGTCAGGAGGAATGTGCCAGTCTGGATAGTACGTGGTGTACTGCTTGTAAGGATGACACTCCCAGTTAGTGTCTGTGTTTTTGAATATTTGTTCACTGTGCACACTTGTTGTACACAGTGTTTCTATCAGCTTCCCAGTTTCTTCATACCTGTACTGACCAAGACCTTGTGGCCGATGAACAGCTGCATGATGATTCTTGTGTTTTTTGCCTCCAGCCTCACATGGAACTTTACAAAATGGACATTGCTGTCCACAGCCAAACACCCGCTTGAAAAGCTCATCTTGTGGTTTGATTGGAAGTTTGTTCAGAGTCTCAGTGATGTCTTCAGAGTTTGAGAATTCCTCCTGCAGCTGTTCATTCAGCTCACTCAATGATTCAATGAGGCACTTTGTAAATGGATGGCATGTGCTCTGGATTTGAAACATGGTGTTTTTTTCAGCCTCCTCTGAAATTGAGATATCTTTGATCAGATATTTGCGCATGTTTTTGATGAGCACTGTGATGCTTTTCTGGTCATCTGGCAGCTGAACACCATCGTCTCCTTTTGAGGCCTTTTCTGTTGCTTCTGTTATTTTCTGAACTATGACCATCAGATTCTTGTTCTTCAGTTTGCACAAAGTTTTGTCCTCTGACATTTTTTGCATGATGTGCTGAAATATCCAGTCCTTGACGTATATTTCATATTTACAGATGTACTTGACAAAACTCTCAACATTTTCCAATTGCAGCAACTCTTTCTGAATGCTGTACTGGAAAAAGGAGCGGGAGCTGTACTGTGCTGAATGGGAACTTGTCAAAATTTCATCCACGATGTCTATTCCCAGAGATCTACTGATATACTGTTCAACAGCTGGTCTGATACAAAGTTGTACAAAATCACTTGCTTTGCGTTGGCAGTCATCGTTTTTTTTGTACAGATCGAGAAAATCTGCCAAATATTGAGGCTTGAACTTCTCCAGCTGAATTTTGGGATCCATTTCTTTCAAGAATTTTTGGTGCATGTAAAGAAACTCTCTTGAGGCAAAGCCACAAATGTGAAGTTTTAGGTCAAACACAAACTTGAGCTTGAGATTCTTGCGGTGTTGCTGAAGGGATTCATCTATTTTTTTCAGAAGCTCATTTGTGAAGCAGTCATTATAATCTGGATCAGTTTTTGCAGTATCTTGTACAAACTGTGTGCAAGACTCAATGGCACTGTTGGCAAAGATCTGCAATTCTCTTTTTTGATCATTTTTTTTCCAGATATGATTGTTCGGAAACTTCTCGAAAAACTTTTTTTTTAGATGTTCAGTCTTGACCTCGAATGTCCCCTTCCCAATTTCATTTAGGTCTGTAATCTTCTGCCATTCTTCTTCCAATTTACGATTTTCAAACTGTTTTCTCAGCTGTCGGAGGATGCTTGCAGATATATCTTGTTCTTTCAAGCCGGACACATTTGCTGTGACTTCAGTCCACATCTTTTCAAACTCATGTGTCAGTTCTTCTTCAGACAGTTTGCGGTGTTTGCAGTCACTCAAGAGTTTCACTACTTGTTCTTCAATCAGTTCTCTGTGCTTTCTTTGGATGTCCTGAGCCTCTTTTGAACTTTTCCATTGCTCAAGTGCACAATCCAACTTATTGCTCACTGAATATTGGATTTCCTTTGCAAGACTGATCACAATGTTCAAAAAGTCAGTTTTGTATTTCTCTATGAGATGCACATGTCTGTCTTTCCTCTTATAGTATTCCTTAAGTTTCTCTGTCATTGTTGTTTGTTGAACTTTTATTTCGTTTGACAGGTTAGATTTTTTTATTTCAACCAATGTGTTCACATGATGGAGTTCAGTTTTGTCTTCAGTATTTAAGATTTCCAACTCTGATGCTTTTTGCCAGGAGAGAATCTTTTTTCTGAACTCCCATTCCCAATCACTGAACTCTTTGCAAAGGTTGTCGTAGGCTTGAGCAACAAGAGTGTTTCTAAAACTAAATATGAAGTTCTCATACTTGACTGCTTTCCAGAGACTTCTCATCCATTCTAGAAACTCTGGGATTGTTGTGAGTTTATCGCCTCTGTCACTTTTCACTGTCTCCAAGAGATTTTTCTTGAAATCTGCTACAGCTTCACTGTAACCGGTGTTCACTGGTGCCATTGGTGGGGTTCCATTCCAGAGTCCTGGGATGTTCCAGTTGTTTTTCTGTATGTCATAGTCCAGCACATCTGTGAATGACTTTATTAATGGACGGCTTTCCATTTCAGCTGCAATTTGTGTCATTTCATTGAGTTGGTCCAAGAGATGTCTTCTTTCAGTCATCATCTTTGCATGAGCTGAAACTCCAGCAACATTCTGGTGAACAAAATGACAAACTGGCTTTTTACCAATTTCCTTCATTCTCAAGAATGCATGAGTTGCAATTTGCAGAACATCTTTCATTTCTGTTGAGTTCTCCATTGATACATTGATGATGGAAATGTCACTCATACCAATGACAAAGGTTGCCAGCTCATTGTCATGCTCGTAACTGTCCTCTAGTTGAGCCAACTCTTGACACTTAAGACCTTCTGTGTCAATGAGGACTATGAAGTCACAGTTCAGCTTCTCTCGCATATCCTCACCCACTCTGAGGAAGAGCATGTAGGCTCCTCTTGTGCATCTTCCACTGCTGACAGGAAACTGTACTCCTAACATGGTGTTGAGGAGTGTTGACTTCCCAGAGCTTTGAACACCCAACACAGTCAGTACCAACAGTCTGCTCTTCTCTCCAACCTTCCTGTGAAGCTCCATGAGCACATCTGTCAGCCATCTCTCTGGGATGTTGGAAGCATCTCCATCCAAGAGCTCTAAAGGATGTCCATCCAAGAGCATTTCAGCAGCCAAACCAGGGAGATCAGACACTTTATCAGCAGGTCTTACTGACTGTGAGGAGAACTCATAGATCAGTCCCATCTCTCTCATGTAATGCTCTATTCCTAAAGAGCTGTCCAGCAAAGCCCGATCCAACTCTGCTATCTCTTTCACATTTTTCTCTCTTTTTTTGCCGTGCTCTGCTAACTTGTGATGAAGTAAAGATAGTTGACAGGCAGATCGCAAATGTGCATTCAGCTTAATTTTCATCCACTTAAGAAAAAAATCTCTTTTCTCTTTGTCACTTTCTGATAAGTGTTTGATGAATCTCTTCATAGCATCTGATAGTTTGTGTTTGCAAAGCTCCTTCTTAATCTTTTGTTTTTCTTCCTGTAGCTGAGATTTATATTCTTCCAATCTTTGATCACCAGCTTTTTTTAACCTACATTCCTCTCTCTCTAACTGTGATAACCTTTTCCAGTTTCGTCCTTGCAAAGGAAGCTGTTGTTTCTTGTAGTCCGGAATAATTCGCACCCCAATGCCATTAATGATCTCCTTAGCTGCTTTCTTTTGTTTTTCACTAGTCCCTTCATCCACAGACAGACCAAGTTCAACAGCTTTATCAAGCATATTTTCAATGCTTATCTTCGCTTTTCCAACTGTCATTGATTTTTTGATGGTTGTGCAAAGTTTCTCTGAAAACTCAGAGACATTTATCTTTGACTCTTTGATTTTCACATTGTTGTTTGGTAAACCTAACTCTTCCTTTGTTGCCTTGACAGACTTCATGTCCTCTTCAGCATTCTCTGACTTCTGGTTAACAACCAAGAACAGTTTGGATTTCACATCTTGAAGAGAAGTTAGAATCTTGTGCTCATTTTCTTCAACTTTGTCCAGAAATACAAAGGTAGCAGTTGACACTTCATAAAGAAAACTGAATTGTGCAAGTGACTCACAAATGTCTCCTCTCAGATTGGTGAAGGCAACTGGTCGTGAAAATCTGTCAAGATTCTCTCTGCCACAGGGAAGGTACCAGCAAACCTCTACCAATCCATTCGCAATATTTCTTGCGTTTGCTCCTCCTTTCATATCTCTGTGTATGAAGATATTGTGATTCTGCTGGCCAAGACTGAGAACATGATTCAAACACTGGGACTTGGATAAACTGCAGTTTTTCAGCCTCACAAAGGAAAAGAACGGTATATCTGCTTGGACAATGTTGTCTTCAACAAACCCTTTTGATTCAGACAGATCATGTGGACGCCACTCTTTGACGATGTCTCTCAGAGCCCACAGCATCAACATACACTGACTGTTATTGCCATCAGGCAACAGCAGTGGGACAGAAAATTGACACATTGACATCTTGAGGGCCATTTCCTGTTGCAAGAAGCTGTCAGCACAAAGGAAGAGTGCTACTATGAGGTCCAGATGGTTAACACTATCTTGTTCAGAGTCGTCTGCAGTGTGAGGGTCCAGGCTAAAGGGATCCTTGTTTTCATCATCTTCATCATCATTGTTTGAAAGTTGTGCACAGCTCCTGCAGTCAGCATTGATTTTGAACAGTTTTTTGAGGAAACACCAAGGTATTTCCTCCACTGACTGAACAGTTTCATCAGATAAGCTGTTTTTGTTGATCTCCAACAGCAACTGAAGAGTGATTTTGTTGGGATAAAATTTCTTCAGTCCAAGTTTTGAGAGAAAGTTGAATAGGACTGTCAAAGAAACAGAAGATCATTTTTAGAGCATCACGTTGGTCCATTTAGAATGCCTGTGTGTTTGTGTGCTTCTATAATTCACAGTGATACATGCTGTCAATATTTCTCTATAAATAACAGCAGGTAGCTTGTAGACAAGCACTTTTACAGTTGTTTGCTTGTTGTCTGGCCTAAGCACGAATTCAGGCTTTTTACAAGACGGCATTATGATGATGTTATTTAAGTGTCCTTCTAATCCAGAAAAATCTCTTTCTTTTGAGTCCATACTAATGTGTTTCGCAGTTACTTTTAATCGCATTACTTGCGCAAACAGACACGATTAAAAATATTTTAACTCTGTGATCCTACTCACATGAGTGACTGATGCAAATATTTCTTTTGTCTAAATATAGCATTAGAGAGAGTCAAGCTGCCAGTCTTTAAGCTAAGCCGATTGCCTCCTGGCTATAGCACCACATAATGAACTCACATCAGAGTGGTATAGATCTTCATCAGATCAGGGTGTTTCCCAAAATGTAGCATTTAAGCAGCAGATATACATTTGAAATTATCGTCCCAGTTACTAGACAAACCTTCACAGACTGTTCCTGTATTATTAGACTACTTGATATTTCAAAAGCGTTACACAGTCACATCCTCTAATGCAGGGGTCACTGTTGATCGTGACTAACCTGTTCATATGTGTGGGGTTCTGAAATGAACAATTCAGCTGGAAGACAAGCATGGACACTTTATTGTAAAACAGCTACTACAAGTATTGCTCTTTTTTTCCCAGGGCCATTGTCAACCTCCTGACTATGGTTGATCATGGCGTAGCACATGCTGAGTCTCCTAACTCTGTTAATATCCTGTTACCTGAGATGCATTCCTTTTTTTTCCATTTATTACAGTCAGATCACAGATCGGTCTTCATTTTGGGTTCATACATACAATTGAAAAAGTAATAACCCCACGATTACTGTAAAGTAAGTACTAAAAGTGTATATTTCCCCAGGGCCATTGACAACTGCCTGACTGGTTGCATAGCAGCTGGTTAGTCTCCTAACTCTGTTAATAGCCTGTTACCTGAGACACAGTGCTTTTTTCATGTCATGCTTTTGCATTTCAAGGTAATTCCTCCTGGCTCGTTTTTAGAGGAGATAAGGGTCTTTCATGTAAAGGTACATTGCGGAGGTTTTTAAACAACAAAAATCATATCTCCCTTAAGTGTTATTCACTGTTGTAAATTATGTGTGTCTGTTGAAGGTATTTCTTTGCTTAAAAGACAGCTGCAAAGCTAATTTGTATAAACATTTTAAAACCGTGTATTGTTTTACATCCAGTTTGTGTGTGCAGTCTTCCTCTTCCTTGCTCTTTGTGGTGCATTACTAAGCTTTGTGGAGCACCAACGCCACTAACTGTGGATCAGTGGAGTTCAGGACAGATCTGTGGCTGAACTGTGCATCACATGTGATCCTACGCATGCACAGCTCAAACAAATTGCAGTCCCAGACAAAAAACATTCCTCCATCATGGTGCTTACTTGTGGTCAAAAACTTGACAGGGTGCCTTTTAATGTTGTGCTGTTTGACCTCGTCAAATCATTGAGATAGTTTTGATCTGTATGTGGAAGAGTTTGGTAACCGTTTTGAATTATAGCTGGGTGTGAATCCAGGTGGGACAGTCAAATATTCTCCTCAAAACCTCAAGTGTCATTTTTGGGAAAGATAACTTAGATAATCTTTAGACTTAGAAAGAAAAAAAGTCAAACTCTTATGTGAGAATGTACTATACCTGCAGGCTGTTGTCCGTTTGTGTTCACTGCAGACATGGTCTGACTTTTTATTAAGTCCCCTGTATTTGAAAACCTAGAGGCAAAAACAAACATCATATCTTTAGAAATCTTTTATTTTCACAGAGTCGGTCAGTCACTAATAAGCTTGCCTGACTTTTAATTTTAAGAAATTCATTCTTCAAAAACTGGAGATAATTTTACCTTCTTGTCCTAAGCACCTGTTTGTTCTCTGCCTCTCCCTCTCCCTCGCAGTCTCTCTCATGTGTTATCTCTAGTAAAGACTCTAGGGGGTCTCCTAAGCCCAGATTTATTCCAGATGCCAGTTACATAACAAAAACAAACTTAACTTTTACTCCAAGAACCCTGAATGCCCCAAATCACTCTGTTCAAATTTTGGTTCTTTTACATTTGTTGTTTTGCAGAACAATGTAACAAATCAAAACTCCAGGGGGCAAATTCAAAGAACTGTCTAGATCCAGATATATGCACAAGAATCCTTTTAGTCATTTTCTTCAAGCTCCAAGTTTGCCATATTCTGTTACATATCGTTACAACATTCATTACAGCTGCTATTTATAACACCAATGTATTACATGTACCCTTAAACCATCATTGCGTATCATCCAGTATCCTAATCATTATTACTAAACGTCAGAAGAAGATGATAATAAGAAAGGATCATTTGTATATTCACGAACCGACTGGCAGTAGGTTCGTGAATCATGAACGAATCACAGCGCGAACGTGAATCACATCCTCACAGTTCTCTGAGTGAGTCGCGGCAGTTCCAATCCCGGCCGACATGCTCGCAGCTGAGCTCAGCTGAACTGAGAAAGGAACGAATCAGTTCATGAAGTGATTCCGTTCAGTTCGTTCACTCAAAAGATTTGTTCGTTTGAACGACACGTTCGTGACCGACACAACACTAATTAAAGCCAGATTGCAGAAATTAAACATGAGAGACATTTTTTTACACATGCATCTCACATTAATTACACTTCATATTAAACATTAAAGGGATATTCCGGTGTAAGTTTAATCAATGTTCTTACATGTTTCATAAACATTCGAACCAGCAGTGTTACTCGGGTACTTGCTCTACCGTATTTGCGCTTATAGTGAAGTAGGTATATGGCTCCAATGTTAATTAAAATAATTATAAAATTCAAATTGTACAAATCTCAGTATAGATAATAACACAATCAGTGAAATCGGCAAATACCCTGATTATTTAATGTTTGACTCTGAATTTTTATCTTAAAACTTATTTTTCATTTACACATTATTTCACGTGTGGACGTCTCAAAATTATGCGCTGATCTGAAGTCTACGTAAGGTGTGCATATTCTCACTGCACATTCTTATTTGGACAAGACCAGTTTCTGTTTTTGTGTATGCATGATTTTTGTGCATAGATAGCCTTTATATATTTGGCTCCAGGCCTTTGCAGTGGAGGGTGAGAATTATGTATCTGTCCATCTATGGCCCATGTTTATTTATGAATTACTCATTCATTACTGTCCATGTGATTTTAAGGGCCTGGATCATTTTCAAAAACTCCCCTTATAACAAATTAAGTAATATCCTTTTAAAAATGCACTTGTTTTCTGTATACATAGTCTAAATGGGACTGTACCTGAATGCTCTTGTCCGTCTGTGCTCATTGCAGACATGGTCTGACTTTTCCCTCAGCTACATCCTGCTTTCAAACCTAGAGGGGAAAAGATTATTTAATCTCTTTAGTGACATGCAACCAAAAATGTAATTCTGATCAAATCAGATTAATCAAGATATTCTGCTGTTAATTAGATAAAGTGTGTTAAATTTCAGTGCAAAGCACTTGATTATTGCAAAGTCAAATAAAGTATATTTGGATAAAAATTCAGATCAATAACATGGTTCCAGAATATAGATATTCACTCAAACTCACCTGACATCAGGCGGCGGGAGACTCTGAGGCTTTCTGTGACAGGTGTGGCTTTTATAGTGCACATGGAAACTGAAAGTATTTGGTACAACAACAAGAACAGGTTTCTATGATTGATCTTGTTCTTTCTCCTCTGAGCTTGAACCTGATGAACAAAGAAAAATGTCTCGACTTGATGTTATCAGTAAACCAGTCTGACAGCATGTAAACTCTCGAAAACCCCAACAGTGGAAGTCTGATTAAACATTAAGCTGTGATTTGATTGATTCTTGATTTGCCATGTGATGGTGACGATGTCATCAATAATGGCAGGTCTTTTGTAATAATGATGAAACATTATTCTCATTCATGCCACATGTGTGTTAGGTGAATGTGTTTTTCTAATTAGCTTGTGTTTAATTTATTTGCAGTTTTTCTTGAGTTGGTATCTGTTGCAAAAGAGGTGAAGATGTTTCCTTGTTTTGCATTTTTTGGTTCTGCTACATGCAGGCAGCTGTTTCTGTCAGTACTGTGCCAACAACCTTTAAGAACCAAAAGCAAAACCAACATCAGATTGTTTAATCGCCAGACATCTTGGTGCTGATGGGTGATCCACACCCATGTGAATCAGAGCCAGCCTCAGTTCTCACAGTCTGTTTCTCAGAAATCATTGACACGTTCCTCTTTTACTTCCTGTACAGCTGACAGGAATCCTTATCATTTAGCTGGATTGATTTTTTTCATATGCTCTTCAAAAGCATTGTCATCACACTGTAACTGAGTGAACACCAAACTGGATTTCAGAGTTGATTTTGTAGTTAAAAACTTTGTGATTTTCGGTCTGAGCATCTGAGATGTCTTTCTGCCCTCTTTTAAAAATGTTGTTAGAAGGTCAGGGTGCTACAAAAAAATGCACGTTTTTGACCATTTGTCCAGTTGCAGGTTAAAAGATTAAGTATTGTTACGTGTAAAGGTATTTCTCCAAATGTATATATTACTTGTAGACGAATGTGCATTTTATATGAAAGGTCATAGGTATATATAGGCTGTGAGTTGCCAGCAAGACGTTTCCAGGACATCTGACTTTGACTACTTCAAACTTGTGGAGCGAGCTGCACAAGCTGTGGAAATAAATAGGAGCCAAAGAAGTAAATGTCTGCTCTGACTCAAAAGGCAGGCTGGCCATCAAAAACAAGGTTGGTGGTTTGATCCAGGAACCCTAGAATTATGATGGTTATTGCAGGATTATCTAAAAAACACCGTTATCCTTTACAACATGTTAATAAGAGCCTGTCATCATTTGGGACATGACTTTACTGTTCAACAGAGAAATACTCACTGGGAAAGAACAACAACCAGGCATGTGTTCAGACACTGAGACGTGCTGCTGCTTTAACTTTAAAGCAAAAAACTAACCCTCATCCTGCTGCCTATTTATTTGAAGATTGGTTCATATAATAGCATAATATAAGGCATAATTACCCAATGTGATACGGCCATGACAAGCTGCACATTGCTTGATATATCATATGATATTTTGTGCTGCACGCCCGTGTATGAAAAGTGCTCTATGAATAAAGTTGTTTTGATTTGATTTGATTTATGATATAATATATTAGTGATGAGGGGTTTTTTGTGCATTGTATCTATAACTAGACAATTCCCCGCCGGGGAATCGCGAGAGTGGGCTGTGCGCTTTGTGCCCCGTGATG
>CAEMYA010000702.1:0-11074 GCA_903131615.1 Diplodus sargus | reverse complement strand
ACTTTCTTACAATCACTGTTTTCAAACTAGAGGACGACTGACAGACTGTCTGATTTTATGCACCAGTGTTTCCTCTAAATGCACCTAACAGTGGCGGACCGCCGCTGCTGATTTTTTTTTTTTTTTTAAAGAGGAGCGAGGAGAGGTGGAGAGTGGGCTCAGTCTTGTCTCTTTAGAAACTAACATTATGTCATTTTGCGCTATGGACGCTTCATATCCAGGTCAATCACACACCTGTTTGATTTATGAGAATAAATCCCGAACCACAGCAGGCCACCTATAGAGATTATGAAGCCTGTTACGCTATTTCTTGCAGCTGTTAGAATAATGAACTTTAATATAACAGTTTCAGCTGCCAGTATCCGTGGTTCTATTGTCATATTATGCTTGGCAACTATCATTGTCTCTGTCAAAGTAACTTTGCCAGCAGTCTCCTTTACTACATTCACCCAGATATCGTTAGCCTCATAGCATAATTGCCTAAGTCATTTTTTGGCCAAATTGTGATATCTATACTCTGTTCTCCTACCACTGCTGCATCATCCTGCCTTTCTGCCTATGTCCTTGGCCAATCACAACACTTATTAGAATCCAAAAACACTATTTGCCTTAGCCATCTCTTTGACTTAGGCAGTTTTGATGATACAACAAAAATGGCAGAAAGCATGAGAAAGAGGGCTCGGCTGTCAGACTAAATGTAATTTCAGTCAATCAAAGGGATTATGAACTGTGTATTTAAACTTTAAATCATATTTCTTGCTACAAGGTATGATGAAGTAGCTAGCTAACACTAGCAAAATACTACCTAATTTCTGGTCAGAACAAATCTTTACATCACCATAAAAAGACATTAAGGCAATTTTAGACATTTTTAAGCAAATTTTCAAGTGAAGTCATTATTCAAGCGTTTGCGCTTTTTATTTTAAGTGCAAATAGATTTGTTTTAGAAATGAGACATTTTGACTAGGCATAAGAAGTATTTGGTTATATTTAGGAGAGTAAAACAACTTTGGTTATGTGATGTTTGCATTTATACCATCAGGCGCCTCAGGAGGGGGAAGCAGCCCCCCACCAACACTGTTTACGGTGGAGGTGGGGAGCTGTTCACCTCGAGGGAAAATCTACTCCAGGGTACTGGAGAGGAGAATTCGGCCAATAGTCGAACCTCAGATTCAGGAGGAACAATGCGGTTTTCGTCTTGGCCGTGGAACACTGGACCAGCACAGGGTGCTCGAGGGCTCATGGGAGTTTGCCCAACCAGTCCACATGTGTTTTGTGGACTTGGAGAAAGCATTCGACCATGTCCCTCGTGGCATTCTGTGGGAGGTGCTCCGGGAATACGGGGTCGGAGGCCCTCTGCTAAGGGCTGTACGGTCCCTGAATGATCAGAGCAGGAGCCTGGTTCGCATTGCTGGCAGTAAGTCAGACCTTTTCCCGGTGCATGTTGGACTCCGGCAGGGCTGCCCTTTGTCACCGGTTCTGTTCATTATTTTTATGGACAGAATTTCTAGGCACAGTCAGGGGCCGGAGGGGGTCTGGTTCGGGAGCCACTGGATTCCATCTCTGCTTTTTGCGGATGATGTGGTCTTGTTGGCTCCTTCGAGCCAGGACCTCCAGCATGTTCTGGGGCGGTTTGCAGCTGGGATGAAAATCAGCACCACCAAGTCTGAGGCCATGGTTCTCAACCGGAAAAAGGTGGCTTGCTCCCTCCAGGTTGGGGGAGAGTTCCTGCCTCAAGTGGAGGAGTTTAAGTATCTTGGGGTCTTGTTCACGATTGAGGGAAGGATGGAACATGAGATTGACAGGCGGATCGGCGAGCGGCCGCAGTAATGTGGTCGTTGTATCGGTCTGTCGTGGTGAAGAGAGAGCTGAGCCGAAAGGCAAAGCTCTGGATTTACCGGTCAATCTACGTTCCTACCCTCATCTATGGTCATGAACTTTGGGTTGTATTGAGTTTCCTCCACAGGTTGGCGGGGCGCTCCCTTAGAGATAGGGTGAGGAGCTCCGTCACCCGGGAGGAGCTCGGAGTAGAGCCGCTGCTCCTCCACATCAAGAGGAGTCAGCTGAGGTGGCTCGGGCATCTATATCGGATGCCCCCAGGATGCCTTCCTGGTGGGGTGTTCCTGGCATGCCCCACTGGGAGGAGACCCCGTGGAAGACCCAGGACATGCTGGAGTGGCTATGTCACTCGGCTAGCCTGGGAACGCCTTGGGATCCTCCCGGAGGAGCTAGAGGAAGTGTCCGGGGTGAGGGAAGTCTGGGTGTCCCTGCTCAGACAGCCCCCATGACCCGGCCCCGGATAAGCGGTAGAAAATAGATGGAAGGATGGATGTTTGCATTTATATGTAAGAGAAAAAATGCCTAAGTCATGGCACATTCTGCCTAAGTCACTTTTTATTTGCTAGGCAACTGATGATGGGTCTTTTTCTTTTTGTATACTTGTTCACACATCTGGTTGAATGTACTGTTACAATAGCAATAAAAAATATGAATATGTTTTCTAAAAATTGTGTTTTTTCTTGTTTTCCAAAAACACTGAAATATGATTTAGGCAATTATGCTATGAGGCTGATGATATACCGTTGCCGTTGATGCAGGTGATACGCCGCGATCAACGCCGCTATTCCGTGCCGTGCTGCGCCGTCTCTCAGCATACACCACAACGGAGGTAACATTATGGGCAGGTTTGGAGAAGGTGCAATGAGAAACATTGAGTTTACTTGATAATGTCAGCACAACGATTTTAATAAGCACCGGGTAAATGTCAACTGTTACAGAGTGACTATTGTATTCTGTTGCAGTTGATACAGACAAGTTGGTCATGTATGTTGCCGTGATAAGTCCTGCAAATAAAGTCAGCTCAACTGAAGATACGTTGCAGTTTTATGAATGGATATCCGACGATATCACATCAACCATGAAGCAAACATTGTATCTCACTGAAAAGGCAGACCTCCATAACACTTATCTGGCATTTTATTTTATTTATTTATTTCTCTAATAAGACCAAAGCTGGGATAACCCAGTGCTGCAAATCACAACATGTAGTGTAGAATGCGGGAAGTTGGCAGAGGGGGACTGGGGAGATTTTGGAGGCATTTCTTGGAAGCGCCACACGGACCAGTAATAGGGAGACTTCTTCTCAATGAAGAATGAGAAGTGGGGAGTGACAGGGGGAGGGTTTTTCTATTGTTCATGCTTTGCTACTGTTTCAGAGTTGGTTCATTTTGTTGTTGAATTATCATGGGTTTTAGTTTGACAGCACAGAAACACTCCTTTGATTTTGGTAGTCTTGCCTGTCTCTCACCAGTTGGGGCACCTATAGGTAAAACACAAAATAAGGTAAATGGCTAGATATGTCGGAAAACTTTCTTGGAATATCAACGGAATAAAAGACGCGGTAAAGAGGAGAAAATGTTTAAGCTATCTCAAATCTCAACAGACAAGAGACCCACCTGGTTGACTCAGAGGTGGTTAAACTTAAAAGAGATTGGGATGGGCAGATATACCATAGCTCATTCAACAGTAAGAAGCGTGGGGTAGCAATTTTGGTGCACAAGAAACTGAATTTTGTATTATTAAAACAACACAAAGATGAGGATGGTAGACTATGTGTGGAGGCCATAGTCAATGGAGTGAAGTTAAATCTATGCAATATATATGCCCCCAATGTGGAGGACACACATTTTTATCACAGAGGGAATACATTTTTTAGGGAGCATTGTCGATGGGCATACAGTAATGGGAGGAGACTTCAATCAAATCCAGGACAATATCCTAGATAGAGATAAGATTATACCGAAGGACAGACAGGCAATACATTTACTTATGAAAGACCTCGAGTTAGTGGACATATGGAGATTAATCAACCCGAGAGAAAAGGAGTACACTTTTTACTCTCATAAACAAAAATCCCACTCAAGATTAGATTATTTTCTAATTTCCAAAAGTATGATTGAATCTATTATGGGATGCAGGATTGGTGTTATCGCTCTCACAGATCTTGCAACAGTGGAACTCTGCTTAGCAGCAGAAATGGATTCCATCAAAAGAAATAGGTGGAGACTCAATACATCTCTATAACAAAACCCAGCGTTTGATGAGTTACTGTCTCAGAACCTCAAAAGCTTCTTCGAAATTAATGTCGGATCCACAGTGAAATTGGGCACAGTGTGGGAGGCATCAAAAGCTTTTATTAGGGGTAAGACTATAGCATACTTTTGTAAAAAGAAAAGAGAAAACATTGAAAAATTGAAGAAACTGGAATCTCAACTAAAAGAGAAAAAAAAACGGCTAGCAAATAGTTGTAGTGATTCATTAAACAAGTGTGTGCACTGAAATTTGATTTAAATGAGATTTATAATAAAAAGGCTGAATACGTTCTGCTCAGATTGAAAACACATTTTTATGAAAATGAGGAAAAATCGGGCAAGCTATTGGCCAGACAACTTAAGCAAAGGGAGGCCGGCTATGTGATTCCTGGTATTAAAAATGTAAACGAAGAAGTGGTTCAAAACTTTTATTCAAAACTCTATACTTCAGAGATAAATTCAGATATAGACAAGCTGGATACTTTTTTTCTAAAAATCAAAAGATATCCTCAGATCAGGTGGGAGAGCTAGATGCCCCTATTTCAGAATCAGAGGTTAGAGCAGCCATCCGATGCATGAAACCTGGAAAGTCTCCAGGATTAGAAGGCCTTCCAGTGGAGTATTACAAAAAACACACAGATATGCTGGCACTTGTTCTGACTGCAGTTTACTCAGAGTCACTGTCACAGGGACAGCTCCCGAATACATTTAATGAGGCTTTTATGTCACTGATCCTCAAAAAAGATAAGGATCCTTTGGATCCAGGTAGCTTCCGATCACTTAGTTTAATCAATGTGGATTGTAAAGTGCTCACTAAAGTCCTGGCGATGAGACTGGAGAATATCTTACCTGATATTGTTCATGAAGACAGGTAGGATTTGTGAAGGGGAGGTCATCCTCAGACAATCTCAGACGGTTGCTCCACCTTATGTGGAAGAGCCGTCAAGAAAACACCCCAGTAGCAGCCTTCTCCCTTGATGTGGAGAAGGCATTTGATAGGGTTGAGTGGGGTTTTTAAATACGTATCTTCAAAGCTTTGGGTTTTGGGTTGGGATTTGTCAACTGGGTTAAACTGATCTATACAGCACCAAGAGCATCAGTCCTCACCAATGGACAAATGTCCCCCTTTTTTCAGCTCTTACGGGGAACGAAGCAAGGAGATCCGCTATCACCTTTATTGTTTATTTTATTCCTTGAACCTCTGGCAAATGCAATAAGGTGGAGGCAGGAATTACAGGAGTGAAGGCAGGAGGCAATGAACATAAATTGTTCCTGTATGCTGTAGGCTTTCTGCGGACCCAAATTCATCAGCCCTTATTCTCTTAGACACAATTGAAAAGTTTACACAACTTAATATGACTTAGTTGCTTCAGAAAATAAGGAATGATCTAGACAAAAGAAAATCAATTAATCTTACACTTATGGGAAAAATCAATACAATTAAAATGGCAGTTACCCCTCAGTTTAACTACGCATCAATGATGGTACCTGTGACAATTCCTGCTGGGATCTTTAAGCAGTACAATCAGATGATTAAGGACTATCTATGGAATGGAAAGAAACCTAGAATCGCCATGCAAAAACTTCATGAATCGAGAAGAAAAGGAGGCCTCGCCTTACCCAATGTGGAACTTTATGATATAGCATTTGAAATGGTAAAGTTAGCCAAACATTGGGCCAGCTATGGCTCACACCTTGGATGGATACAAACAGAAAAGGAAATCACAGCCCCATTCAAACCAATTGAAACCTTGTCGCAAAATGATGCAGTCAATTTGACTGGTTGTGAGAGTAATCCAATCCTGCACCAGTCCAGAGTAGTGTGGGCAAAGCTACATAAGATGCTCAGGATATCCCAATACAGACAAGACTATGCCTCTATCTGGAATAATCCATCTATAAAAATAGACAAGAAACCTTTCCTGTGGAAGTCCTGGCTTGAGGGGAACTTGAATAAGATTGGAGACCTTTACAAAGATGGGGTGTTTCTGTCATTTCAAGAAATCAGTACCCATTTCAGCTGGAAAGAGAAAGGGGACTTTTGGCGGTACCTCCAGTTAAGAAGTAGTGTTAGAATCTCAGGCATTACACCAGGAGAGGGGGAAAATATGATCAGACTCTTCTTGAGCTGCCTAGGTCCGCTCACTTTGCCTCAGTTCTCTATAAGATAGTTATGGATGCCCAGTATGGAAAATATAATAATTTAAAATCAATTTGGCAAAGAGATCTAAATTATGACATTGAGGAAGATGTATGGAAAATATAATAGCTAACACAGGGTGGTTAATCTGGGACGTCCGAGGCAAATTCACACACTATAAAATTATTCACAGGTATTATTATACGCCAGTAAGCCTCCACAAAATGGGCTTGATACAGAAAAACCTGTGTTGGAAGTGTAATGCACAGGCAGGTACCTTCTTACACTCACTGTGGGAGTGCGCTTTGGTTTTTCCTTTCTGGGAGGAGGTTAAAGGAAGACTGGGTGAATGGCTTGGGAAAGCTCTACCAGAATCCTCCCTATTCTGCCTACTGGGGGACAGGTCAAGGTCACCACCAGGAATATCAAAAGCAGAATTTGGTTTGGCACTGACCGGCTTCATCACTGCAGCTAGAATCATTCTTCGCCACTGGAAGATTAAAACCCGACCAGAATATACTGACTGGGTTAAGCTGATGACGGATAATGCCGCCTATGAATTGATGATAGCAAGGTTGAATGATAACAAAGGGACATTTTACCAGGTCTGGGGTCATTTTCTGAATCATATAAGAAGAGAAAAGCTGACTATAACATGTGAGGGGAGGATGATTCGTGTAAATGTATATTATCATATGCTCTTTTTGTGGACACAGTGTTTAGTGCTGGGTGAGGTGCTGTGCTGTTTATGGGCTGGAATTATGTGTATATGTATATTTATATGTATATGTATATTTTGCTTCTATTCTTTTGCTAGTATTCTGTTCTATCGGGTACAATGTTTGACATATAGAAATTGAATAAAAACTTAAATGACAAAAAACCATGAAGCAAGCAACACTGATCACGGATTCAAGATTATCATTCGGGGTCGATGGATTTGTGCCGAGTTCGCAAGTAAGGACTCCGACTTTGAGTGGCGTTCCAGTTTACTTTTTCTAGCAGGAAGTCAGAAAATTCATTCTGTCTCGAACGCAGCATTACTATGCGCGAGGGCCATGGTTGCTTATTAATATATTTTTTTAATTATTGTCAATAATTGTTTAAAGATTTCACTTTAATTGTGTTCAATAAAAAAAACCTCCACTGCTACAACTCCATCCTAGGGTAAACGCTGTGCACTTTCTCTGCGTTTGCAGCCTTCACCACCTTTTCCCTTTTTACTTCTTGAGCTATCTCATCCATCGACATTGCAAATAGAGATGGATTTCATCGTTAGATGTCGAGATTCATTTCCCATCGGTCAGTTCGGCAGGAAGACTCGTTCATGTAGTTTGTTCGTTCAGTCGCGCTTCCGGTACAACGTCGTTCAGTGGTGAATCACATAACAGACAATTCTCATCCTCCGTTCTCAAACGATCGCGCTAACGGTCATTATACAACAAGTAGTTCCGACCTAGCAATCTGATTGGTCAACAAGACATTTTGACCGTGCTCAAATCAGCATGACAGCACGCCTGACTCATTACTCAAAATATTACTCCGCCAAGTCTGTGTTTAACCATCTCAATGGCAACGTAGTAACTGTCAGCTGGAGCAAAAAAATAAAAAAGTACGTCTTGAAATTCAAACTTTCTGCCGTAAAATATGCAGAGGAAAACTCGGGAGAAGCAGCCGCTAGACGTTTCTCTGTCGACCCCAAGAGAGTGAGAGATTGGCGAAGAAATAAAATGGAGCTGTCCGAGGAGGACAGCTGCAGGGCCAGGCTGCCTGGTGGAGGGAGGAAGAAGGCTAGCGAGGAGCCTGAGATAAACATGCGGGAATTAGTTATCAGCAAACGGGCACACCACGAGAGAGTGTCCCACAAAATGATCAGGGCGATGGAGAAACAAATGTCCGCCACCGTGAGTGACAGCAGAGATGAGTAGCTTGCAGCAGTGCTGGTCGCTGAATCGTTTCCTCCGCTGTAACAACTTCACTTAGACAACTTTCGCCCAGAAGGATGCCAGAGAATTCACCGAGAAGCTGGTGTAGTTTGTGACATTTTCATCCCGGATTTTTGGGAGGAAGGAATTAAATGCTTGTAACAAATTGCCGCCTGGTCTGTTAAGTGACTTAAACAAATAAACACCCCAGCTCCGAGACCGCAATAAAACATTAACATCAACTCAGAGTTCACTCATCTGGGACTAGAAAATCCTTTCTGTTGCTAGGTCGTTACTAAGGTTTGGAATATTTGCTGGAGTGGTAAACTACGTTCCATTACACATATGAGTTTACTGACGTGACTGATTTTGTTTCAGTTATTAGTCAGACCCCATGTGTTTCCATGGAAACGCGACGCACACTCGCAAAAACCTTTAAAATTTGAGAGCAAATGTCCATCAACATGGATATACTTTGATTATACATTTTATTTGTGTTGGTATTAGTTGTATAATCGCAATATTACCCTCGAGGGTGTGCTTTAACGTTATTTGAGCTGACCGCATCACTGTCGTGCTCAAATAACGTTAAAGCACACCCTCTCGGGTAATATTGCTTAAACATAACACTGTAGTTCATGGCAAATACATAGATGCACCTTCATGATTATGTGTACTTTTAGACAACACAACAGTTAGCAGCTAACAGGCTCGCTAAGACAGGTGAATGATAACGACAGGAGAAGAATCAGTAAATGAACGAGAACGAGAGCTACGAAGGAAATGAAATGATTTTTTTTTTCTTTCATGGAAACGGTTGCTATGCATTTCTGTTTCTCATTGACTAAAATTCGACGACAGTGTCCTAGACTCAGCATAGGATTGTTTGGCTCTCAGTCGTCCTAACCACTCTGATAACTAAACGCTGAACAACACAGCGGCTGGTCTGTGTCTGGTCTGTCAGGTCAGTTCGTTCGCATTAAAAAGTCGTTCATTCGAACTGATTTGTTCGCAACCGAGCCGTCAACATTGCCAAAGGAACATCATCAATAACACCTCTAAGCTTTGATCATTTTCCTGGATGTGAGCACTGATTTTGTCTCCATCTAATGTATCTGCTCTGAGGAACTGATCTCTTTGCATCTGACCTCAAGTATTTAGCAAACGTGATGTTCCACATTTCTTTTTCAGTTGCTTTTGTCAGTTTCAGTTGGTGAAAATGTTCCTCTTCTTTTCTGAACACCATCATTACTTTCCATTCTGTTTGTTCACTCTCCCTCCTCATGATGTCCGCCTTAGTTTTCCAACCATGTCGCCGCCTCCAAGCCAGAAGCTGCACTACCAGAGCTGTCACTCCTATCTGTCCTCTTTCTACTGACATCCTGCCATGGCATAATATCACTATCTCCATCCGTACTGTCACCCATGATGGTTACAGTCACTGTACAGTTCCTGCTAATCCACCAATACTCTGTTCACTTCTCTCTCGCAATCCTGTTCTCCAAACAATTCTCTCTCTCACACCTTCTTACCTCTTTCCATTTCTTCGTCTGTGGTCTCAGCCTTCCTTTGTTTATACTTCCCCGTATATTTTATGATAAAATTGATGTGTACAGTACTCCAAAATGCTGAAAGAACCGGATCCTTCTGGGAGCTCTCAGATTATGCTACCGTCAGTCTCGCCACCATAATAACTGTAAATCTTACATGTACTGTACTTTTTATTTATTTAAAATTTTTGTGGTCTGGTTCACAAGTGAGGGAAGGATGGAGCATGAGATTGACAGGCGGATCGGCGCAGCAGCCGCAGTAATGCGGTCGTTGTATCGGTCTGTCGTGGTGAAGAGAGAGCTAAGCCGAAAGGTGAAGCTCTCGATTTACCGGTCAATCTACGTTCCTACTCTCACCTATGGCCATGAACTTTGGGTCATGACCAAAAGAATAAGATCCCGGATACAAGCGGCCGAAATGAGTTTCCTCCGCAGGGTGGCGGGGCGCTCCCTTAGAGATAGGGTGAGGAGCTCTGTCACCCGGGAGGAGCTCGGAGTAGAGCTGCTGCTCCTCCACATCGAGAGGAGCAAGCTGAGGTGGCTCGGGCATCTGCTTCGGATGCCCCCGGGACGCCTCCCTCGGGAGGTGTTCCTGGCATGTCCCGCCGGGAGGAGGCCCCGAGGAAGACCCAGGACACGCTGGTGTGACTATGTCACCCAGCTGGCCTGGAAACGCCTTGGGGTCCTCCCGGAAGAGCTGGAGGAAGTGTCCGGGGAGAGGGAAGTCTGGGTGTCCCTGCTCAGACTGGTGTCCGACCGATAGGGATTTTTTGGCCTGATAACGATAGCCGATATTAGAGGGGGTGCAATCACCGATAGCCGATATGCAACCGATATAGTGCAGGAGGGAGCCGAGCGTGGATGCGATCTCCTTCAACCATGCACAGAAAAAGGGAATGATAGGAAAGGTTTTTCTAATTTATTGAGAAACAATGCCCAGGTCAGCAATGCATACCAAAAAACATGTCGTTCATTCGTCCCCTCCATAAACCAACCCAGTTGTGGACACACACAGTCAAACCAAGCCAAAATGACGACGATAAAATAAAAGTGATCCCGCGTCGTGTCGGGGAGACTAGTGCTTTCTTGGTTAAATCCTTTTAGCATTGTAGTAGTATCAAACTGTACCCTTCAGTGCTTTTGTGCAAACTTTTAATAACGCATTCAATCAATCAAAGGTTACTATGGCAAGCGCGTAGTGGGGAGCGTTCCGCGTTGTCTCACAAACATGGGGAAATGAACACAGGACAATCCAGTCCACAATTATACAGCAATTGTGGCTTGTGGAAAAGGGGGACAAAGTCTGCTGGTTGTCCGCTGGTTGATCGGCTGACTGGTCAGGTGGTCGGGAGGTTTCGTGGTGTAGAG
>CAEMYA010000701.1:22368-33725 GCA_903131615.1 Diplodus sargus | reverse complement strand
TAATAAGACATGGATTATGTATCAAAAGATTTTTTAATACCAATATCAAGTTAATGTTACACTAGAAAGCAGTTTTTTTAATTTTTTTTTTAAGTTGGTTTAGGGTTAGGTGATTTTGGTGACACTACACTGAATATTAGTGAAGTTATTGAATATTTCTCCCAATAGCAATTCCCCCAAATTATGGCAAAGCACATTTTTTCCAAACAAACAGTTGTATAATAACCAGCAGGAGCCCATTGATGTGTGGAGTGATTTTTGTGACACCACACTGAATAATAGTGAAGTTATTGAATATGTTTTGTAGAATCTCTTGACGGTGTTGCACTTTGTTGACAGTCCCTGCGCCCTTGTCTCACAGACGGCTGACCATAGAGACCAATGTTAATGTCCAGCCTGGAGGACCGCTCGTTTTGATGAAAATACGGTTGGAGCTTGTTGTCTACCTTACAACGGTAGGAAGGAGACGTCATTTGTGTTTTAACAATGTTTCGCTTATGAGTTATTGATCAGGGAAGTTCGAATCTGTTAATATATTTCCAACTTAAAAAACTAAATCCTACCACATTAAAAAAAAACTAAAAAAACCACAAATGATTGATCAAGGGCCCAGTCCGGCCCGACGATAGTGGCGGGAAATATCATCCTGAACTGGCCGGTCGGCTCAGGCTCAGGCAGAACTCTAAACTAATCTAAACTCTAACAGAGACTACCATGGCCGCCGTGAAATTCCCACCCTGCATTGCACCCCACTGTTGTTTAGAACTGGATTCTTAGCGGGGGGGGGGCTTTTAATTTGAAAGTAGCGACCATTAGCAGCTTGCTGCTACAAGAACAAGCTGACAACAGAGACAGCTACAGAGACCACAAGGGGACGCTAGCATCTCCCAGATCTCAGCGACTTTCCAGTTGCTCATCTTGACATCCACGGATGAAGTGATGGACTGACTGTTGTGATCAGCTGTTTCCTGGTTTTTAAACTCCCCGGCACATCTCACGCAATTGCCGGCACATCGACGACTCTGTTTTAAAAAGCAAAGGAGGTGGCAATACCCAAATTGGCGGACCAAAACAGACCCCCAATTTACCGCCTTCTGTCTAAATCCGCAGACCTAGCCACAAAAAGGACAGCCAAATTGGCGGCTTGCTGCCCAGTATAAAAACAGCTAATGTGGATTGGCCTGGAGGCTGCTGTAAAGAAGATTTTGTTACCTTTGAACAGAGCCAGGCTAACGTTAGCCATTTCCCCGTTTCCATTCTCTGTGGTGAGTTAAGCTGACTGGCTGCTGTCTGCATGTGTTCAAAGACTGAACAGAAACATACAAGAGTCTTATCTTACTTTTGGATCGGACACAAAAGTAAGGATAAGTGTGACTCTCAAAATGTCTGGAACTCCTCTACAATTTTGAAGGTATTTGGCTTGGACTTTATTGTGGAGGGATGTGTGTTCACCTGAATGTACTCTCGGCAGTGAAGTGAAGCAAAGATGTTCGTTAAAAATGTTTCACCACCAATTTGCACTTGCACTGTATAACCAAAAAAAAAAAAAAAGAGCTCTGAAAGAAGTGGAAATTCAGTCTGAGGCTTAGCTGCCACACACTGTAGCTCACACTCTACACACACAAACACACACACGTGATGAAAAGAACATTTCTGGAGATTCCCAGCAAAACAGCATCATAGCATTGTCCAAGGAAAAAATGGAAACAGTTCATCCAGAGTAACCCGAGTGAAATTCCCTGCAGCTCACGTTAACCACAGAGCTTATTTTAGGCATTTAACTAAAAAACAATAATACAAAAAAACCCAGCTGACATCAAGGCCAGCCCGCCACAATATCAACACTAGCCACCACATATTGATTTTCTATTTTTGGAGCTGTGTGTCCTGTTCTCACTCACTCAAGACAGCACACCTGTCAGTGAATAGCATGATGTTATATACTCCGATACAGTGGATGGCGGTGTGGTTTGTAGCTCACCAGTAACAAAGAAGAGGAGGAGGACTGTTTAACGCAGTTGGCTTGACCGTAACTTCCTGTGCAGAGAAGACGGTTGGCCTCATTATCGAGATCAAGCCCCCACAAAGAGCGCCAGGCCTTGAAGCCAGTTTTTGACGTGGCCAAGCCACGTAAATACATTGTCATGTGATGCGCTGGGGAGTTTTTCACAAAAGCGAACATTGTGAAAGACATGTCTGTGAAACGGTGATCAACGTTAAAAAGTTATTTTTTGGCTTTAGAGAAACGACACCATAAAAGAAATAATAGTATCTCGCAAAATTAATATCATAACTAACAACCTTTCAGATATCTCAAAATATGTCTCCTTTTATAGTAATATTTACAAGTCTAAATTTCAAATCAATGATTGTGAGAAATAGTCTCATAATCATAATAATAATCTCTGCTGCGCAGTTTCAAAAGGATTGTGAGGAACCCATTACAAAACTTGAAATTTTAGAGGCTATTAAATCTATGAGTAAAGGGAAGTCGCCTGGCAATGATGGGATTCCTGTTGAATTTTATTTTCACTTCTGGAACATAACTGAAAACCCTTAATAGAATTATCTCGTGAATGTCTGGATAAGAAAGAAATGTCAACAACTATGAAACAAACACTAGAGATACTACAATGGCGGAGCATGGAGCCCCTCAAAAGTTCCCGGAAGTTAGCTTTCGAGTGGAAGTTAGCTTTCGCTAACTTCCACTCAATGTAATCCTTATGGAGCACACGGTCGGAGCAACACTTGATCAAGGTAAAATGTTTAAAGAATGACATTTTCACATCAGTAGTGCATCGGAATTAAATTGACACGAGTAATTAAGTATGTTGGCAGATTGTCCCTGTCTAGATTAGAAGATTCAGAGAATATTAACAGATAAAAGTTTAAGCTAGCACAATGGATAAAGATAGCAACACATGCAACAGGCTAAATTGTAAATTCGGTTCTCTAAATACAACTTAAACCAACGCTGTCAATTAATACTAGCAGCGAGGTTAATGTGTAGGGAGTGTGATTGTAGTTAAACATCAATTTATTATCATTGAGGCTGCAGAATGACGGGTGAAGCTTATGAAATGAGGACATTAATTATGAACTGAACTCATAATGTCTCTCACCACCGCATTGCACTGACTCAATACCATCGTCATATGTTTCTAGCTTAAGAGAGCTATTTTGTGAAATATTGCAGCCCATACACTTATACAATTAGCCTACTATATTAGGGCTGTCAGTTTTTATTTGATATTCAAATATAGGTGCAGTGATTCCGGTTCACAACTTAATTTTGCATGCTGCAGGCCAGGAGTACTGAGTGGTCCACAGTGAGACTGGAAACATAGTAAGGTGGGTCAGGCATAATAAATCACACTAGATGGGTATCACCTTGCAATATTATCAAAGGAATAATACTCCACATAACCATTGCTATAAGTCATATTATTTGATACACCTGTGCATCATGCAGTGCAGTACAACAGCTGAGCCATAAATTCTGCTTATGTTCAGTTTTTGTTGACATTACCATAAAGGTGTTCATTCTACTTTCTGTTATTTGTTGAGGTCAGAGTGGGTGGTGGTGCTGGGCTGGACTGTATTAGCTCAACAATTGTTGCTTATATTTTGCCTTTAAGTATTTTAATGGAGAGGGCAAAATATAACGAACACTGATTAATATAATGCACACAGCACAGCAGACACCTGATAGCCGGGCTCTGGTAGTTTGTGGAACAGTGATGTTTGCCGGATACAGGTAGGTGAAGGGGCAGTGACGCTGGCTTTATCCTGAAACACTTTCAGCTGTTCTGGGGTTGCTTGATGTTGAACCTAGGCCACTGTTCTTTTTCACCTTCTTGGTTTGGCTCTTGCTTCCAAGATGGTGATCTTTTAACTGTTGTTTTTTCCTGTCTTTTTTTTTTTTTTGCTTCAATCCGCAACTTCAACCTAATAAATCTTCTGATGATCTTTTCTTTTACTCCACAGCATGATGGAAACCTGCTGGAGAGTGCCAGAGCTTCCTTCTCCAACACACCCACTGTGTTTAGAAGCTCCATGAGAGAGGAACCAGTCTTTGTCCTTCCCTTCCCTTGGTTTTTGCATTGTTTTTCCTGTTCTGTGTTCTCTGTTTTTAATTTTAAAAGTCTTAAACGTCCCAGTGGTGTGGTATTTGGAAGTGTGCAGAAGTGCAAATGCATTGTTTGAATATGATTAGCCCACATATTTTTTTGTTGTTTAAATCTTTGAAGATGGTTAAATTGCTACTTCTGACTTTAGCCACCCATGCTACATTAATTTCTTCGAGCCCCATGCAGCACAGCATACCATGGTGAAGGCTGTATTCAAGGACAACATACCTGAAAGGACACAAACAGCTTGACGTGCTGATCTGTTTGACTTCTTTAGATACTGTTTTTAAGAAATTCATTGTGGTAAGTGCATTGGGAAAAACAAGACTGTGTGATTTATTATGCATCAATGAGTAGAGTAAGTTTGGGATAAGTAAGAATAGTTAAATAGTGATAGAATTCCATTAATTTGCAATGAATTCAAATCAAAATGTATTTGCCATGGATTTCCTATTAGAACACAGTTATCATCACCTGATTATCATCATCATGATGCTGTTGTGAGTCCAGACTTATTCTGCAGTCAACTGGCAAATCATTTAGTCACCTGTTAGTCTGCCTTACTCAAGTCTGAATGTTTAAAAACAAAAGAAAGAAAATACTACGATTTTATTGCTGTCATCGACTGTACATGTAAAGTTAACAGAGTTCTAAGCAATTAACACAAGTGCACATATATCGCTAAGAATAGTTAACAAATAGTGATAGAATTCCGTTTATTTGCAATGAATTCAGGTCCAAATTTAATTCATTTGCCATGGATTTCCTATTAGAACACAGTTATTATCATAATGCTGCTGTGAGTCCAGACTTGTCTGTTAGACTGTTAGTCTGCCTCACTCAAGTCATAAAGTAAGTAAAAAACTGAAAATATCAAGAATGTATTGCTTTACAGGTTTAGTAAACATAACGGAGTTCGAATCAATTAACGAAAGCATATAAAAGTTGCAAAGCATTTATTGACCATTATTTACCGATTCTCGTGGTTTTCCTAGAGTTTTCTTTTGCCCGCTAAGCACTTCCGGGAACTTTTAGAGGCTACATGGACCAAGTGATCCGCCAGCGTTTTGAACTTCCGCTGTGGCCACTCTCTTTCTTTAGCACTTTAGGGAGAACCTTGAGTAAATCAGAAATGCAATGAGCTATATTGCCATAAAACCAGTCAGTTTTGTCAATAACAAAGTCTGACAAATTTAGATAGATAGATAGATAGATAGATAGATAGATAGATAGATAGATAGATAGATAGATAAATAGATTTTATTGATCGTGACTAGAGAAGGCTTTCTTGATTGTGCTCTCATTCTACTTTTATTACTGTTTTACAGATAACCCGTTTCCCTCAATCCTCAGTCCCTGTTCCTTCCTTTATATAAAACCAACGGCTCTTTTAATAGCCAACCTGTCCGTGTGTGTGTGTGTGTGTTCATTTCTCTGGTAAGTAGTATGCACAATTTGAGATTGAGAGATTTGATGATTTGTAACCTAGCTAGGCTAACGTTAATGCTAACATGACTAGAGAAGGCTTTCTGGACGATGCTCTCACTGTACTGTTATTGCTGCTGTTTTACAGTCCCTGTTCCTTCCTTTACACAACCAACGGCTCTTTTAAGAGCCAACCAGTTGTCTGTCCAGGAGTGTCTTCAATTCTCTGGTAAGTAGTACTAGCCCTTATAGCCCTCAACAGACAGAAATATATAACATATAGGGTGCACTTTCCCCACAGATCAGAGATGGAGGATTTAACAACTTTTATTTTTGCTGCTTAGGCACTATGGCGTCAGATGAGGCTACCCTTAAGGAGGTGATCAGAAAGGCACAGAGCCTGGCAGAGCATCTCAACTCACTAGTCGAGCCTGCACAGGTAGTGTAACAACTTCAGTATCCTGTTCCATGCATGGGGATCAGATATTATGATGCATAGCAACATTCAAGAAGTTATTTGTGCAGGAAGAGAGAGATCAAAACCACCAGTCCAGATCCGGTGGAGACAGCGGGATAAAGATGGCAACATTATTGCCCAGACCATCAAGTCCCCTTCATCCAAATCCCGTGGTTAGTTTATTATATCCAACTTTGCATAGCGTACTAAGCATTTTGTTGTAATAAGGTCAACGAATACTACCCTCAGAAGAAGATGTTTTTATCTGTTATGGACCATGGCAATGTCATTTATGAGCATGTTCTTTCTTTGAGTTGCTGTTGTCTGTTATGTTGATTTCCTTCTATAATTTGTTGATTTGCAGTACACTGTAACTTCAGTGTTCTTCTATTGTTTTTATATATACTTTAATCAGGGTGTCCATTTAAAAGAGAGCAGTCTCTTAAGGGCCTTCTCTGATTAAATAAATCAATCAATACAATGTTCTTGCATAACTCAACATTGCTCTGTGTTGTAAAGAACCCCCTGCAGCCAGTAATGATTCTCTGCTACAAGTGAGATCAAGAATTGAGGAGACTTCTCTGGGCCTAAAGCAGCGTAGGGCACGGCTTTATAGCCAAACAGGTACAAAGTTTGTGAAAGACATCAAATGTTTTAAGAAGGTTTTTACATTTGATTATTAGGTTTTTTGATGTATCGGAATGTGTCTTCTCTCCCAGACAGCAACTCAGGACGCTCTGTGATCCGCAACCGCATGTGGAGGGAGCAGAAACAGCTTGAGATCTATGTGGCTCAGCATGATACAATGGTCCAACCCCAAGAGCAAATCGGCCCTGTCAGTAACACAGTACAAGCTGGCTACATATTTCCTTGGCAGTTACCCCCCAATGGTATGTTATACATTGCATTTTTTTAACCTTCTTATTGGTATCACCGGATAGCCTCAACTTTTTATAAATGAGTTTAGAGAAGGGTCTGGATGACAAAAGAGGTGATGGCCTAATTCATTATTCTTGGCAAAAAAAATATTGAATTGGGACACTGGTCGCCAACTGTTATACATTAATTTATGTTTTAGCTTATTAGTCTTTTTGTTCTGGCCTCATATTTCTTTTCTTCTTTTTTTACATTTCCAGATGGTGTGGATTTCCTTGCCAAAAAAAAGATTTTTGATAAGGTAATGCACATAAGAAGAGGAGGTGATAATCCTTGCTACAGAAGTAAGGCAACACTGGGAGTTCCTCAAGAGAAGGAAGCAGACATTGAGTGGTCTATCCATCAGCACTGAGGGTAAGCCGTTACCCATTACAATAAAAACATCAACAGATCATAATACACTGTGTTTTTCTTCCATAGAAAGATTTAAGTTGTCTGTTTTGCTGATTTTTTAATGGCGTTTTCAGGACTCAAACAGATCTCACATGCATCTCACTGGAAGATATTATGTGATCTATGTATGTGTTTAACATACAGGAAACGTACATGTATTTCAAAGAAGAAAAATATAAATGTAATTTTGACTTTTAAAATATTTTGTTAATTACTATGAAGGTAGCCACTGCAGCCTCTCTGAAGAAGGACTTCGAGGTCTTCAGGCAGAGTTTAACAGAAGAAGGTCTCAGCTGCAGTCTCACCTTATCACTGTAAGAAATAAATACTTGCAGGTGGTAAGGGCAGGACTTGATGGGTCTGCACTGGACCTTGTCCTTGAAGAGGGAGAAGAGCAGTTTGAGGAGCAAGATCTTGCAAGTGATGTGGAGAGCTACTCAGATGAGGAGGACATGGACATGCAGGTATTTGAGGACATGATATTGTACACAAGCAAATTACTGTATGTCATAGATACTGTCATGGGTTGACATTGTTTGATTATTCTCAAACAAATGCAGTGCTCTAGGTTTGTGTTTAACTAATTCCTGATTATCTTCTCTTTTTCTCCCAAATAAAAAAGGGACTGGACAGTGCAGTTGGGAAATAGAATCCAGAGGACAACATACTCCTAATGACATGCCCACTGAAACTGAGTCTGGCACTTGTTTTTATGAAAAGTGCATTACAAATCAAATGTATTATTATTGTTACTACTTATTTCTGTTTATTATTATTATTATTATTATTATTATTATTATTATTATTATTATTATACTCAAATAGATCATAGATAGATGTGATCTCAAGTGGACAGGTCTAAGTACAGACAGCTGTGAATACACCTAATGTGTCTTTAATGCATCTTGAGATCAAATCACCCAGACCACATTCAGAGGTGATCCAAAAAATCACATTTCCAGTATTTACAGAAAATATTTGATATTCTGCGTAATGATGTAGTGTCACTGCCTGTGATCTTGTCAAATGTTTATTGTTTATTTGTTTTGGTTTGCTAGTTAAGTCCCAACACCCTGTATATCCCAGTCAGGGATGGACCATAACTCTGTATATTCACTTGAATACTTACTGTAGACCCTGAATGTACTTTTGACCTCATGACATGTCTATCAAGGTTCATGGTACTTTGAGCCTGTTTTGAAACAAGCACTTGGAACACAAAAAAAGTTTGACCAGATGTACAGTATGTAGTGTGTATCTATGCTTTGACTCAATTAAATGGAGTTGTGTACTTTGTCCACCTCTTTTTTGAATGTTTATTCATTGTCTCTTCATGAGTCACATAAAAAATAAATATCTAATATTAATAGTCATTCATGCCTCATCATTCTCGCACTGAGGACACTTAATTTAGAAAGATAGAAATATTGTTGTTTCATTTAAAATGATCTAAAGTTTGAGTTTATTTGCACATTAAAAAGAAAAAGGAAGCTCACAGGCTACATGAAAAATGGGGACACAGGCCCTATTAATTTCTATTGTCTCATTGCTCTCTACGTCAGCGCCATATTCATACTATTCTATGGCGCCATATTCATACTATTCTATGGCGCTGTCCACCGCTCTTGGGCTATGTTCACTAGCTGCAACGTTTAGCTAACAAACGTTTGTTATTAATCGATCTGATAGATTGAGCTGTATGGTGCATCGTCTCGTTAGGAAGCAACATTATATTTAAACAAACTTTAAACCACATTATCACTCCACAGCAACACAAATAGATCCAATTCACCAGCCTCGAAAGTTCTGATTTCAAACGTTGCTGAATCAGTTTTGCCTTTGAACATACCCCCTGTAGTCGGCGAAACAGAGCGACTGGAATAAGCGTTAAATAACACTATTAAATGTTTGTATTAATGTTTTTATATCATCAAATTTCACAAAATATAAACATATATGATATGGTTTGACTTTTTACGGGTTTTGGCCCCACACAGTGACCCCCCTGTTGGATTACCCCCGATTATGGTAGTAGAGGTCAAGAGCTTTCCAAAACTGTTGACCCCATGTTTGTAGCACATTTTGTTGCTGTCCTGTAAGCCTTCATGAGTGTCTCAATTTCAAGGTTCAAAGGTCACTCCTGAGGAGCAAGAACCTCAAACATACTGATATATGTTACTCTACAGGCCAAGACCTTTCCAATGATGTCTTCACTGTTTTCCTACGACAAAGTTTAATTTTCATATTGCTCCAAGCCAGCACCTTTCAGGTGTAGTTTCTCACACTCTTTTCAGGGCTAACTTGGATAAAATCAGAAAAACATGTTTTTAGGGGTATTTAGTGGCCAAATGTGTTTAATATAATGATGATTGGTCTATGTACAATCATACTTCTCATTTTGGACCAGTTTAAACCCATTTTTCCCCCATTAACAACATAATTTTTTATATGAATGTTTTCCCATTAACTCAGTATGAACGTTTAGAGCCACTGTATTCCCTTCCCCCGACTGACAGGATGATCTGAGATGATCGAGATTATTCTAGATTGTGGTACCTATATCTCTCAGTACACATTTTTGTACACATATCTCCTTATTTGACCTTGTACCCCAATAAAATATCATAACTTTGAAGTTATAAAACCGCATTGACTTAACACTGCCATTTTGAGTAAATTTCCTATATGGTCAGGATTGCATTGGTATTATTGTACCTAGTATCCTGTGTGCACACTGTCAGATAAACAGATAAACTTGATATGAGAGTTGAAGCTTGTTCAAAAATGACTGAATCTCAACAGGACATATCACAAATCAATAAAGGATGAGGGATTCCTTTCACTCTTAAAGAACTGAATTGCAGATAATCATTATGTCCACAAATACAAACCTTCTTTTTGTATTATGACTGTGTTTGACTTTCTTCTTGTCTGGTTGTGTGAATGCTGTTGTGGCTGTGTTGGTGAGGTCTGATCACTGTTGATGGTTTCTCCGACCTGCCTTTCGCCAGGAAACAGTCAATCATACTACTGTATACAGTCGAGTGAGTTCAGCCCTTGCCTCTCGTCCCCTTCCTACCAACCAGGATGGGCTTAGATACACATGCTCGTTAAATCATCTGATTTCTGAAATAAGGCAACCTTTTTCATTAGGAAAATAAGTGTTGTTTCAGCTTCATTTTTTTAAACCATGTTCTCCACTTAAGACATACTAAGTTAAGAACTCAAGCAGAGAGATGAGCCTGCAGCAGCATAACTTTAATGGCAAAAACAAACCAGAACATTACAAAATAAAGAACACATTAAAGGAAAGGCTTTGACATCTAAGTGAGGTCATCTTGTGTCACCCACGAATCGGCCCATCTCAGGTGGCTACAAGAAAGAAAAGATGGAAAATAGGGAAATTCTTTTTAGTACGAGTTGATTCAGTGTCAAGAGATCATAAATGACTTCCATGTATTGACATATGCACAGAAACATGAGTGGCATTCATTGGGTTATTTGGATGTCCTGCTTTCACTCAGTAATCAGAGAATGAACTGGTTATCAAGCAGAAAAAGCAAAACCACTACAATCAGTATTATTGAATGTGGTTGTCTTGCCAGTAGGTCAGGGGTGCCTGCGGGATTGAATGTCATGGTAAGGACAAATAAATAGTTCCAAGAGCCTCTCTTACAGGTTGACGTCTATGTGTGTGTGTGTAACATTTGTTGGGACATAGGAGTGTGAGTTAGAGCTAATAAGAAGGTTGAGGGAATGATCCCAGACCCCTGCAGTCTGCATGTTGAAGTATCTTAGGCAGGACACGCTAAATTGTGTTTGTGTGTGTATGTGGATCCATCAGATTGTAAGAGGAATGTCATTCTTTTTTAAAAGAAAATGGCTATAGGTCAGGGCCCATATTCACAAAGACTTTTATCTTAACCTTAGGAGTACTCCTAAATCGGACTAAAAGTTTTTATGTAGGAGTTGTTTCTTAAAAGTAATTCACAAAGCCGCTGAGACCTACTTTTAGT
>CAEMYA010000700.1:0-13478 GCA_903131615.1 Diplodus sargus | reverse complement strand
AGTAGAATATGTAGAATACGTTTAGTTTATAGTAGGTGTGTGAATGATCAATAATCATTATTATTGGCAGTAATATAGGGCCCCAAAATGAAATTTTGCTTAGGGCCCTATGGAGGCTTGGGCCGGCCCTTCTGTCAGATCTGTTTGAGCTGCAGGAATTCCTGATTTCCTTGTAATCCTCCAGCTTGTGGAGGAAGAGGAGAAGCGGCTCTGTTTTATCTCCGGCTGAGAGGACCGTGGAGAGGTGAACCTGTTATTGAACCCACAGTAATGTTATCAATATTATCATTATTAGCTAGCTAACAGTTTGGGGTCATTAACATACCGATACATTACGTTAATGCTGACATGTAAACTGTTGATCGCCACATACGGCTTTCTGTGTGAATTACGCAGCGGTTCGTCTTTACAGCAATGTTTCGCTCTGTGTGAACGAACAACGGTGGAGAATTGGCGAACGACCACTGCGGTGTTAATGTAGTGTTACTTACAGCTCATAGGGCTGATCTGGAGTGGAAGTTGTGTCGCGATTCTGCCTTCTCACAGCGCGAGACAGGTTCGTGAGTGTCGCCATTTCAGCTTCGATACCTGTATCGTTACAGCCCTACTCGAGATGCAGGTGGGAAGTGACGAACACATCCGGACAAGTTCCTCAGTGCTAGTGCTACAGTGTTGTGCCACTGCCAAGAAGCCTGTGGGTCATTCAATGGGCCAAATTTAAAATGCTTGAATTGCCACTCAGAATCTCAGAATTAATTGCGTTCATTTTTATAGCGCGTTAATTTGCAGTGTAATTAATTAATCTAATTAACGCGTTAAACTGACAGCCCTAATAATAATAATAATAATTGTTATTATTATTGTTGTTGTTGTTATTATCATTAATATTATGAAATTATAATTTTTGCCTCTTTCTTAAAACATTCGTAGTGACATGGCAGCCGTGGATGGAGTCAGAACTGCAGATCCAGTTGATGGACAATGTGGTGGACAGAGGAGACTGAACCCCCAAATAAGAAAAGACGGCAGCAGCTCAATTTAAGTGATTTCTTTCTCATGGGGAAGAAAAGAAAGAAAGGAAATGTGAGTTGGTAATAATTTTGTCCAGGAGGATAATTATATTTCCTGTCTAACGTTAGACTTGTTGATGATAAGCTGATGTTGTGATTCAACATCTAGTTAGTACACTCTTGCTAGGTAAACGTACTAGCCAACGTTGGCTGGCGAAAAAATATGGCGGACTTTCCAGTAACATAATGGACAAAACGATTTGACACTAAAAACAGTATTTAAAATGGTTGTAAAAGAACATGATTTTTCTATTAACTTGACCCATGTAACTTGAAAATATTGTAGCGTTATACATCGCCCACATCTAGAAAGGAGTTAGTCTGTCTGTGTTTTTCGCTTGTTCTTTACATTCCCGTCAGTATTTTTCTATACCTTATTCATTTCCACTGCTTTCATATTAGAGATCAGATGAAGTTCACCACACTGGTGAGTGTGATGCAGGGAGAGCCAGCACTGCAGAGATGCAGGTAGGTGCTATTATGAAGGGTGAGGTTATTTTAGTTTGTTGATCATGAGAGGAAGGTTTGAACAAGATAAGGAGTAAACACGGTTAAATTTAAACAATAATTTAACAAACATGATTTTAATATTGCACTAGCTTTCCCATTAGTATTTTTCTATACCTTATTCACCTTAAAGGGTTAGGATGCTTGTAGTAACTGCAGTCTCGTCACATTGTGTGACATTGTGACTGTTTTCCTTTTAGGGTGTTCAAAGCAGGGACAGACAGCTGAGAGACACTGAAGTCAGGAGGCAGGTTGCGGGTATTGATAAACATAATGACCGCTCACCACTGTCAACGTTTGCCTCTGAAGTTAGTTTTAGGTTGGATATTTGGCGGATATTCACTCGGGTCCAGCCGCGACTTTACTGAGGTTCGCCCAGTGTCAGCAGCAGGAGGACGGTTAGCTCACCTCCCAGAGCCTCGCGCTGAATCGCTGAAAACTGATTTAGGGACCGTCATTAAATTACTTAGTATAAATATATTAATGCAAAATAATTGTAATTTTTTTCAATATCTTCCATGTCATGTGACCCAGTGACTCTAAACCAGCAGCAAATTGTATTAGTAAACTGGATGAATGAGACTATTGTTATTTTAGTGCTTCCTCTATTTTATATGAACTAGTGCATTGCCCGTAGGAGCATGTATTCCTATAGAAAAGTGGGAGGATAAGTAGCTTTTTCATGGATGGCCAAATGAGGTTGTGTTTGAAGGTCGGACGTCAGGGATATAATTGGCTGTTTTTGACTACTTCTGATTATACCATTATATTTCACCTTGAAATCTATTTACCTTGCCTTGTTTGGTGTCATTATTTTCAGCACAACCTCACATGTGTGACTGTACAGTTATTTTTTCATTTTGACAAATTATATTAACACTTTGGACCTACAATCACAAAATAACATAAAATCAGAGTAGGAAAAAGTTAGATTTTTTTACTGTGAAAACCACAAACAGTTTAATGAACCAATTGCATTAGTTATAATGCAAATATAAATTGTTGTTTGCTTAATTTGTGCATAAGTTTTTGAAATTTACAAAGTTATATGTAACTATTTACATTAAAATGCAGGCAATGCCTTAGGCTACTCAGCTCATTCCTGCCTGTTCCACATTTAGCCGTCTCCTCGTTTTGACTCACAACACAAAAAAACGACTCCACTTAAACTAAACACACTGCACCAAACACTACATTACACACTAACTATACACTCCAAACCAAACACGCTATATGTCACAAATCTCTCAACTCTCAAAACTTGCTGTCTCTGGCGCTGTCCCCAACACGTCGCTGCTGCTGTCACTCATCCGCCGACGTCCCTCCCACAACTTCCTGTTCCTCAACAACCAAACTTGCTGCCTCCCATCACCTCTGAAGGTGGCCCGTGTGTAACGTTAGCTA
Source organism: Diplodus sargus (assembly GCA_903131615.1). Classification (NCBI taxonomy): domain Eukaryota; kingdom Metazoa; phylum Chordata; class Actinopteri; order Spariformes; family Sparidae; genus Diplodus; species Diplodus sargus. The sequence continues at coordinate 10,497 of CAEMYA010000700.1, read as the reverse complement.
GTGGCTAGCAGCTAGCTAACGTTACACACAAACATCCACCGATTCCGATTCCACTTTGTTGTCTGCGCGTCTCCGGATCTCCTCAGACCGGAACAGACTCGGTTCGGACTCGTTTAGTCTCATCAATCCATAACAGTCAGTTTAGATGCACAGAACAGAACGGGACCGAACCGCCGGCAAAATCCCAGTCCAGCTTGTGCAGCTCCGCTTGTTTCTTAAGGTGTGCGGTGGCTTGAGCTTTGCAGTGATTGGCTCTGGTGCGCACGTGACTGTGGTGGCTCCGGTGGAGAATGCTCGTGGAATTTGTAAAGCATTTATCCATCCATCCATTGTCAACCGCTTATCCAAAATCGGGTCCCGGGGGCAGCAGCTTCAGTAGCAAGCCCCAGACTTCCCTTTCCCCGGCCACATCGGCTAACCCTGACTGGGGAATCCCCAGGTGCTTCCAGGCCAGAGAAGAGATATAATCCCTCCACCTGGTCCTGGGTCTACCCCTAGGTCTCCTCCCAGTTGGACGTGCCAGGAACACCTACCTAGGAAGGCGCTCTGGTGGCATCCTCATCAGATTTGCCTTCCGGCTCAGCTCCCTTTTCGTCACAACCGTGTGGTGAAGCGCATGCAACACCGCACCCGCTGCGCCGACTCTCCGGTCAATCTCACGCCCCATCATCCCCTCACCCGTGAACAAAACCCTGAGGTACTTGAACTCCTTCACTTGGGGCAAGGACACATTCCCCACCTGAAGTAAGCAATCCACCGGTTTCCTACTGAGAACCATGGCCTCAGATTTAGAGGTGCTAATCCTCATCCCTGCTGCTTCACACTCAGCTGCGAACTGATCCAGTGAGTGTTGTAGATCTACAGCCGATGATGCCATCAGGACCACATCATCTGCAAAAAGCAGTGATGAGATCTTAAGGTCACCGAACTTAAACCCCTCCATACCACGACTGCGCCTCGAAATCCTGTCCATGTATATCACAAACAGGATTGGGGACAAGGCACAACCCTGGCGGAGGCCAACACCCACTTGAAACAAGTCCGACTTACTCCCGAGTATACGCACACAGCTCTCGCTTTGAGAATATAGGGATTGGATGGCCCTGAGAAGGGACCCCCTCACTCCATACTCCCGCAGCACCTCCCACAGAACATCCCGGGGGACCCGGTCGTACGCCTTCTCCAGATCCACAAAACACATGTGGACTGGGAGATTGTACTCCCAGGCCCCCTCCAAGACCCCTGCCAGAGTAAAGAGCTGGTCCGTTGTTCCACGACCAGGACGGAATCCGCATTGTTCCTCTTCAATCTGAGGTTCGACAATCGGCCGAATCCTCCTTTCAAGCACCTTGGAGTAGACTTTCCCAGGCAGGCTGAGTAGTGTGATACCTCTGTAATTGGCACACACCCTCTGGTCCCCCTTCTTAAAGAGAGGGACCACCACACCTGTTTTCCACTCCTTCGGCACCGACCCCAACCCCCACGCAATGCTAAAGAGGCGTGTCAACCAAGACAGCCCCTCAACACCCAGAGCCTTCAGCATTTCTGGTGGTATCTCATCGATCCCTGGGGCTTTGCCACTGTGGAGTTGTTTGACTACCACAGTGACTTCACCCAGGGAAATTGGCGATGATACCCCATCATCCTCCAGCTCTGTCTCCATTACAGAGGGTGGCTGAGTGGGATTCAGGAGGTCACCAAAGTACTCTTTCCACTGCCCTATAACCTCCTCAGTCGAAGTCAACAAGGTCCCATCCTTGCTGTACACAGTTTGGATGGTTCCCTGTTTCCCCCTCCTGAGGTGGCGGACAGTTTTCCAAAAGCGCTTTGGCGCCGCCCGAAAGTCCTTCTCCATGGCCTCGCCGAACTTCTCCCACACCCGCTGCTTTGCCTCTGCCACAGCTGCGGCTGCTGACCTTCGGGCCCGTCGTTACCCCAAAACTGCCTCAGGAGTCCCCCGGGACAACATGTCCCTGAAGGACTCCTTCTTCAGTTGGACAGCCTCCCTGACCACCGGTGTCCACCACCGGTGTCCACCACGGTGTCTGAGGGTTGCCGCCCCTTGAGGCACCTAAGACCCTATGGCCACAGGACGCAGCTGCAGCTTCAACAATGGAAGCTTTGGACATCGTCCATTCAGGTTCGATATCCCCAGCCTCCACAGGGATGCTAGAGAAGCTCCTTCGGAGGTGGGAGTTGATGGTTTCTCGGACAGGGGCCTCCCCCAGACGTTCCCAGCTTACCCGCACTACTCGTTTGGGCTTACCAGGTCTGTCCAGGAATTTACCCTGCCACCGGACCCAACTCACCACCAGGTGGTGATCAGTTGACAGCTCTGCCCCTCTCTTCACCAGAGTGTCCAAAACACACGGTCGAAGATCAGATGATACGGTCACAAAATCGATCATTGACCTTCGACCTAGGGTGCTCTGGTACCATGTACACTTATGAGCATCCTTGTGTTCGAACATGGTGTTCATTTTTAGACAGACCGTGACTAGCACAGAAGTCTAATAATAGAACACCGCTCGGGTTCAGATCGGGGAGGCCGTTCCTCCCAATCACGCCCCTCCAGGTATCTCCGTCGTTGCCGACGTGCGAGTTGAAGTCCCCCAGTAAGACCAAGGAGTCCCCCACTGCCTGGACCTCCAAGAAGGCCGCATACTCTGAACTGCCGTTCGGCGCATATGCACAGACGACAGTCAGAGTTTTCCCCCCAGCCCTTAGGCTGAACATATGAGGAGTAGTTAACGTTTATAATAATCAGAGAACGTTGCACCCGTTGTTTTTGATTCCACTCTGTTTCCTGAATGTATCCGTACGTGTGTGAATGTGTAAATGACAGACATTATAGCACTTTGTTAGCTTGACTCCATTGGCTTGTATCAATTCACGGGGCTGAGCTGCCACATCCAATATGGGTACGACGTCGACGTACAGTCCAGCTGATACCTTCAGTTTATTACCGGGAGTACTGACTGTAAAGTACCGCGTGTGTTTCATGGTTCTGACTGTGAGACTGCAGCGGATCCATCACTCACTACCAGCAGCACTTCAGAGCGGCTTCGTTACGATCACCGTAAATGTTAGAGCATTTGCGCACTGGAAAAAACATGTGCGGCTGATTTGACCAAGCAAACGCGAACCATGGCTGTCCTGACCGCAGGACATGGTGGTGATTTCCCCACTGTTTCTGACAACATGTACCACAGTCTATGCTAACAACAACACAGCCTTCACACTGTCTCTCTTCTTGCTCCAGCGTCGAACATGCACACTGCCGCCCCCTAACGTGTTGGATGTGAAGCATGGTCGGTCAGACTGGGGTTGAAGAGGAACAGAGCCCGCTGACGTCACTCTCCTGCGCCTCTTGGGATTGCGAATCCAAATTGAATTTTGAAACACTTCTTGCGGGGGGCGGGCTTTAAAACGAAAAAGCAGTTTACTTTTCAGCCCTGGCACAAAATGAGCAGTCTTGAAGAAGAAAATGAAAAAGCAATTTGGAGAATTTATTGCTCATTTTATTTTTGAGTCACATAATGCAGCTATATTCTGAAAATGAAAAAGCATTTCTGTTAATGCATTTTAATTTGAATTATGGAACAGATTCGCTTCCATAAGTATAAACCCAATACTTACATTTAAATGCGAGATCTGCGCCACTTGAGGTCGCCATTATTTATTTATTTCTTCTCTTTGGGCGCGCAATGACTCTTGGGATATGTGAGACCACGAAGTGTGGTAGCGGTGCACACTTAAAAAACAGGTAAAAGGAGTGCGCATTGTGGGGTGCATTATGAGAACACTTTGAATTGGGACACCCTTCGCACGGCGTAGGGACGTAATTCGCACTTCAAATGTGCACTCGAGGTGTGCAGACCCTGAATTGGGACACAGCAAGAGACGCGGCCTGCAGGGCGCACCGAAGTACACTCATTCGGTGAGACCGCAAAGTGCGGGTCCTTGAAGTGTGCAGACCCTGAATTGGGACACAGCTACAGTAATGGTCCTACTGAGGCTGTGAGAACTGATTTCTGGTTGGTGGACATTTGGCCAATGGCCATGCAGGTCTGATAGGTGAGCCATGAGAGATGAGTACAGCACGCTGCATCTGCTGCTGCTGGTCCGGCCCGGCAGTTAATGAAACAGGAGGACGGTCACAGTGACAACGTCAACTGCTAGATAAAAACGCTGAAATCTGTCTATTGAGAGGTAATTTAATGTTCAGTTATGTCGTAGTTCCTTCTGAATGAGTAGGAAAACGTTATCTAATACTAAGTAGCTAAAAGACGAACCACTGCACTAGCTAGCATAGCAGCCTGCAAACCAAGTTAAGCATTTAACGTCAGCGTTTTGTTTGTTGTTATTTGGATACCGCCATGAAATATGAACTACTGTTTTCTGGACTCAAGACTGATGGTGTTTTTTGCAGATGTGTGTGTTCAATAGAGGTAATGTTATATTTTTGACCAAACAGTGTGTGAAATACAGTGTGACAGTCTAGATTTAAGTAGCTATAACACAAGAGCAAGCTGTGATTTATTTATTTGCTCTGAGATTTAGGGGCTGTTCAAAGACTTTTTGTTTGTATCAATTAGCTCATCTTCACAGTTCACATATTTTTAGACGTATAAATTGGCAGAGGCAGACCAAATTGCATTCAAATGCCACAAATGCTTGAGGTGCAATGTGTTAACATTAATTGTGTGATTAAAAGTGATTGAAGATGTCGGTAGTTATGTAAAAATAAACATTTGTAGATGCTATAAATAGACATAATTCGGCACATTGTTGACACCTCCTTTCTTTTTGACATTTTAGAGGGTTTCCTGAGCCCCACGAACACCTGTACACACTGATTCTAACCCAATTTGACAATGATCCTGCTTTAAGTTTGTAGTTATAGCTTTTACTTCAAAGTGAATTGACTGACTGATTGAGTGATTTAATTACATTTCCTCCAGGGATATTAAGAGAATAGCTATGAAGAGAAGCAGAGATATTCAGAGCTTCTTCAAAAAAAACAGCAAGAGTCAGAGCCAGCCACAGCTTCTACCAGCAGCAGTGAACAGGCCCGGTTCAGTCAGCAGCCTCAGTACAGCAGTAGTGACGAAGAGCAGTCAGCTCCACCTGCACAGATTGGTAGGTCATGCTTGGATAGTTTGAATTTACCATGTAGGCTCACATTCAAGTTGTTTGTCACTCCAGTTATACAATTAACTGTCTGAAACATCACTACACAAGAACAATCGTTAAAACGGTTGTAATAGACAGAAGAACAATAATGAAATGTGTTTAATACACACACACACACACACACACACACACACAGACGCATATGTATGTATGTATGCATGATTGTGTGAGTGTAAAGAGAATTTTTTCATTTTTTTTCTTTACACTCACACAATCATATATACATACATACATGCATACATACATACATACGCGTCTGTGTGTGTGTGTGTGGCAGAACTTCTAGCCTTAAACATAGACAATCTATTCTTTAAATCTCAACCACGGTCGGCTGCGTACGTGGCATTAAATTTCGCTATGCCATGGCCACCCCACACTAGCTTTTTGTCCCATCTTGGCCACCTCAGTAAAAATGTCCTGGATATGCCACTGTTTAAGATAAAACATCACAAATCTCTACACCAAGGGTAGGCACCCTGTGGCAGTGGGGTGTGGTTAAGGCGTCGGCTGCTGGAGGAGAGGGAGGAGTGGCTCAGCCGGTGGTCAGACAGCTGGACAGAATCAGGTAATCAGTCAGCTATATAAGCACGTGTGTAACCTGGTTCTGGTCTCTTGCAGTAGGCTGGGTCCAGTGAGAGGACCGGAGCGTGACGGCAGCAGATCCCTGTCGAGACAGACGACCCTCAGCCGTCAGAGTGACGGCTGTTCCTTTCCGTTGTTTTCTTTGTGTCTCAACTGTTCTGTGAGAGCCGAATAAACGGTTAAATCACCGAGGCCCTGACTCGTCCTCCCTTCCTTCCCATCCCGTGAGCGTTGAGGCTCACACACCCATTCTGATAATAAGCATCATTTTAAAATGTTATCAGTTAATCAGTGTGCCATATCAATTTAATTTTCAGCTTAAGTTTAATAATGACACTACTTCAAAATATAAATCCAGCTGACCTGTAATTGAATGTAATCGATGTGGCTGTTTAAAAAAGCATTTTTCTCCCTTAAACAGGACATTTTCATTATATAATAGTACTACTACTACTACTACTACTACTACTACTACTACTACTAATATTAATAATAATGATAATAATAATAATTGGTAACTTGATTTGTATAGCACGTTTCTTCACAAAGGAAAAGAAAACATAACAAGCAAATATATGACATAGCCTCTGTATAATTAAACTGCCAAACAGGCTGCACATCTGGCAATAGCTGTGAGAGAGATAACTTAAAGTTTTCTCAGAAAACTATTTGCTGACTTATTGCTAGTGAGCCACTGGTTAAGCCCTGTGTGCCAAAGGTTGCATACATCTACTCTACATTGAATGTCCCAAAACACCACAAATCCTATTATCAATTTACGTTATGAGAAGCATGTACAGTGTCCCAGTTACACTGCTGATAATGCCTGAAAAATTCACTGGTGTTACACTAGAGATAACATTAGCCTATAGAGATAACAATAACGAGATAATACATTCCAGATGTAATGTTACATGCCTGTATAAGTCTGTGTTTTTACGTGCTGCATGTAACTTTAGCAAATAATTATATGTGCAAATGTCATCGTCAGTGAAATTCAACAAATTTATTAACTAGTCCACTATTTAGCCAGCCAGTCATACTGTAACAACATTACCGAAGCGTCTCTAACCCTTTCTTGGAACAGAGGTGCAAGATATTATGCAGCGTTAAGACCAAACATGAAGAAAATATTTATGCATTGTTTCCTGTGAGTTTGATCACAAGGTTATGCATCTAGGCAAACCACAGCAGTACCCAAAACAATGTGATTTCTCTGGGATCTTGCTCAAATAAATTCATCAGAAGGACCTGTAGAGTAAATTCTCCTTGCTGAGGTAGGGAGTTGCTAATTCTTAGAAGAACTTTGGACTCAGTGTGATGAATCAGATCTCTTTAATACATGCAGCATGGAGAGAAGACCCAAAGTGTTCTCTCCAGTCTTCCAAATGTTTCTGACTTATACGAACAGAGAAAAGTTCCAAATATCGGTATCGACCATGAATAAAACACATTATATGGATAAGCGTCCTCACAAAGATAGCTTACAGACGTGTGCGTGTGTGTGTGTTTGTGTGTGTCAATCAGCTGATGTGGGTTGCTGTGGGTCAGTAGATTAGCGCTCCAAAGTGGCTTTCCTCTAATTTGAACTGCAGTCTCAGTCTCTTCTTCACACACATACGAGAGAGGATACACCTGGCAGTCTGTCTGTACCTCCAACACAGCATTGGTAGGTTGTTATTTGTTTTTAATACAATATACAAATATAGAGTTTCAATAGTACAATTAATTGTACAATTTACCTGTTACACAACAGTTATTGAAAGATTAGTCTATGCCATATATTGCATGGCCTTTTACCAAATACCACCCATTATTCGAAAGTTTTGAAAATATTACTAGTAAAATACTATTGCTTAAAGCTGGAGGCTATACAAATTATAATAACAATAACATGTTTGGCACATTTTAAAATGTTGTAAAGCATTTGTTTTTTTGCACATCTGAGACTAAGAGCTTAAGGACCATGTGTCCTCTCTGCTGTTGTTAGTCCTGGACCATCTGGCTTGTTGGTGTTTTGTCATTAAGAACACAGCAGATTTACCTCATCCCATCCATACACAGTATGCCTCAAAGGCAAGTGTTTGTGTGCTTCTAACATGAAATGAGTATGATGCTGTCTTGTTTAGCAAACGGTATTTGTATAATATCTGATCCTTTACCTGCACAAGATTCACTATTATGTAACACACATGAATCATTGTGTAACTTACCTGGGAAGGTAAATCTTATGTCTAGCTTTCCATATGGAGACAGATTTGTCTATGTGTGAACAGATGGACAACTCATGTGTAAATCTGTAACACCTTCTACCACACAAAAATATTTTGCAAATGTAAAATGTATCACAAACTAATTCCACAAACAAAAATATCTGTGAATGCATTATTTAAAAATAGATACAAAAAACAAAAACATTTGTAAACATCCTCCTTATTTAACATATAACAAGCAACAAATATCAAGGTTATTCACAGCCAGAGTGCTAATTTTTATTTTGCAAACTCAAAGTTGCAAAAATGCTTTACCCTGGCACCTGAGGTGCAACAAACCCATTTCTTTAGCAGAGATTGTTCTTCTCTTCTCACGTGTCTTGCAAAAATGTTTCGATAGTACCCCCTAGAAAAATGTATACAAAGTAGTTCAGTGTTGCTTGCAACTTTAACTATATGGCAAGATGAACGAGGACAGTGCAAAGGAATTATTAGGGCCCAAACAGGAAATGTTTATTTTGCCTCCAAAAGAATCACTATTTCGAACTTTATCATGCTCAAAAAAATATAAAGCTTCACAAAATTCAATGGTGATGAAAATGTCGTATATATGTATAGATTTGGCACACTTGTATGACATATACTACAAAAAAAGGTCTCTTGGTGCCATGACCAACACCTAACAGAGAGTCAGTCATTTTGAATCTAGTGCTTATTTTTGGTGATTTGCATGTGTTGTACTTCAATCACTTTTACTTCATTCTTCCTAAAGCTTTAACCTGATCGACCTCAAATTATGTCTGGTCAATATTAACTTCTTTGCGATGAAAAGTCATGTGTGGCCATGGTGACATGGCTTATAGCGATGATTCACCAAGAAACAGAAAGTTCCTTTAACTCACTTGTGCCTGGTTGAATCCACCCCACACATTCAGAAAGATTTTGTTTAATGAAGAGACTGGATGCTGAATTAATCTCACGTCAACTCGTTTACTTAGTGAAAACAAAACCTAATGCACAGCGCCGCCCTCCCTGCACGCAGAACACGTGCTGTGCATAGGGCCCCACGATCCATGGGGGGCCCCATTTTGTATTCCTGGAGTGAGGCGCACGTAGAGCACCAAGTCAACCCGAGGCGGACGTGATTATCATTTATTGAATGTCCTGTTAACTGCATATACATTCACCTCTGTTGAATAAGGAGTGGTTAATTGACCAGTTGGTGGTCGTATGTAGGTCGACTTAAAAATAAGTATATAAAAATATTGAAATATCATCAAATCAAATCATAATGAATGAATGAATGTCATATTTGCATTAATCGCATTTTAATCCTTGTGAGGCTAGTATTTACATTAATTTCATTGTGTAATTTACCATTGAGACCAAAACAAATATTAAATATAGCCGCATGCGGCAATCCACGGGTTCTAACCTCTTTTGCCCCAAACCGGCCACCCTGACCCTCATCCCCCGCAGTCGATGACATTGGCCGCCGTGTCCCTCAAAGATCCCTCCCTATAGGCTGAGCTCAACATGCTTTGGTAGACAGATTACTAGTCCTCTTGTGAACCTACTCACCAAGTTTTGTGATGATAGGGCAAAGGGTGCGGGAATTATGGCCAATCATGTCTAAGCCCCGCCCATTGTAAAAATACATTTGCTCGTGGTGGCCATGTTTTTTGACCAATCTGGCTCATTTATAGTAGAAATGTGTTTTTTCATCCCCCGAAGCCATATACTAAATTTGGTGTTGATAGAGTCAATATTTCAAAAGTTCTATTCATTTGACTGTTTTTCACATTATGCTAATTGTCAAAAAATCTAAGTGGGCGGAGCTTCATGGTCCGATTGGCTTTTTTGTAGAGCACATGGAGCTGGACTTGTGTATCAAATTTCAAGTCAATCCGATTTACTGTGTGAGGGATGTGGCCTTCCCAAAAACGCATTTTAAATCCTTAATTATAGCGCCACCATCTGGCTGACGGGGCTCATATTTTAATAAAAGTTGATGCACATCATTTCCAATCATTGGGCCAAGTTTCAAGTTTCTGGCGCATTCCAGCTCACAGGAATTTGAGCTCAAGCGGCAGACAACAAATAATTATAAATATAGCCGCAAGCGGCAATCCGCGGGTTCTAACCCCTTTCGCCCCAAACCGGCCACCCTGACCCTCATCCCCCGCTGCCGATGACAACGGCCGCCATGTCCCTCAAAGATCTGTGCAACACACAGGCATGATAAGCCCCAGATTTCTTCAAATTGGGTTTTCAGCTACATGCTAATTGCATTTATAGCGCCCCCTATAGGCTGAGCTCAACATGCTTTGGTAGACAGATTACTAGTCCTGTTGTGAACCTACCCACCAAGTGATGTGATGATAGGGCAAAGGGTGTTGGAATTATGGACAATAATTCCTAAGCCCCGCCCATTGCGACAACACATTGGACCGTGGCGGCCATGTTTTTTGACTAATCTAGCTCATTTGTAGTAGAAATGGTTCTT
>CAEMYA010000699.1:167529-192470 GCA_903131615.1 Diplodus sargus | reverse complement strand
CTAACCCAAGGTGGCGTTGTCGGTATCTGGTGTATATCATAGTAATAACCCTCGTGTCGCCACACTACCAAGTGGATATAAGCTTGTTATCTGTAACTTATTTTTACATTATTTGTGTTTGTCTAATAGTTTTCTGTGACAACTACAAGTCTCTCAGAGCAAAGATGTCCTGTGGTCATACTGTCACTCCGATGTCTCTCACCAACTCTTGTCGCAGGTTGTTGGATGAGGAGGTATGATGTTTAGACTTTCATCATTATAAGTACATAGCACCAGCTTGTGTATAAAATAGTTATTTTAGAGTGAAAATAAAGCTTTAAGAGTAAAAGAAAAAGGGGGGGCACTGTAGCAGTGAGAAACATGGTGCGTTTAGGTCAGCTAAATCATACTCAAACTTTTTAAGGATTTAAAGTTAGAACTTGAAATAGCTTCATACAAGCAATAACGTCGACACCAATGACAAATGAAGACTTTTCCTGAATTTTCTTTTAAATATCTAAGGGAATGCATAGATTTGTCTGTGAACTACCTAACTGTGATGGTGAGTGGTCCTTTGAGGAGGTTCGTAAAATGGCTCTTCTGACTCCTGAAGAAGTGAAGTTCTTTGAAGAGAAAATGTTCAGTAATGCGGCCAAACATTACTTGGGCATCAAAGAGGTAAGAATGCATATTGAATTATTAGAACAATAAAAAATTATCATTTAAATGCAAGGCTAAATTTAAAACATCTCATCCATTTTCCATGTGACTTCTCTTCACAGTGTCCTGGTTGCAAGTCTCCTGTGGTCAGAAATGATCTCTCCAATCTGAATGTGGAGTGCTTGGTGTGCACAGCTAACAGAAAAAGGACTTATAGATTCTGCTGGCAGTGTTTGAAGGAGTGGAAAGGTTGGGCTCCTCGTTCAGACCACTGTGACAGTGACGGCTGACAGAGCCTATTGGAAATATTAAGGACCTCTGAAGATTTTGTCTTTGAGAAGGTCACACAGGTCACAGGATGTCCCTCAATCCGAGCCCGTCCCACCTGTGGTATGCTGGTGTGACATGACGGAACGAAATGTAAAAACATTGTCTGTAAACAGTGTAAAGTGGAGTTTTGTTTTGTGTGTCCGAAGATCACTACAGACTGCAAGAAGATAAAACCATACTCATATTTTGATGTTTGTTCCAGTGGTGTAGTACCAAGACAGAACTCCATTCCTGTGTGGCAGAGCAGATAATTGTCTTTATTGGCACAATATCACAGAACATGAGATTTATTTCCCTTTTTTCCACGATAGAAAGATTTACCTGCTTTCCTTAAGAATCATTTTTGCTTCAGCTCCTTCAATGTTATCTCACTGTGACAGTATGTATTTTGATCCCTCTTATGTCTTTTTCACATTTCCAAAAAATAAATACACATATGCTCTTGGTTTTGAATACATTATTTCTACTTGAGCTATTTTGTTTTAGCAGCTCATTGGTGTTTTATTGGTGGAATCACAAACAAATGACTGTGGTCGAAGAAGTAGGAAGTATGTATTCCTATAGAAAAGTGGGAGGTTAAGTAGCCTTTTCATGGATGGTCAAATGAGGCTGTGTTTGAAGGTGGGATGTCAGGGATATTTAGGTCTGTTGTGAAATTCGATATGGTTCAATGTGTTCAAAAGATTTTATCGTTATGAAATGCACACCAACAATAAACCCATAGGCCAACATACTTAAACACTCTGGTTGTCATGATTCAAGCATTGGCAATGCATGAACCTTTTAAAGTTAATGGGGCTGTAACAGCCATAAGAGCTAAGCAGGGTTTGGTGAATTTGAACTGAGAAAGTAACAAAGGGCCCTAATAGCTCTGAAAAACTGACCGGAAATTGTAAGCACCAACATAAAAGGGCCTATAGAAACTTGAGAAACAGGGCCATGTGTTAGCCTTAGCAAACACGCCTTAGCTAGGTGCTAGCAATCCCGCCAGATGAACAATGTTAGCAACGCACCAGACATGCTAGTGTAGTTTCTGGGCTCTCTTCATCAAAGGTGTCGGTGTGTAGTATGTTGATAAAAGAATTCTATGGAGGCAAGCCTGGGTGGAATGATAGAGCAATCTTTATTGAAAACAAATCTCAATGCCCGCGTCCGACCAGGCACGGCCGTTACCTGGGTTTCTTAAATTTATGACAAAGTTCTGCCCAATGCTTTGCCCTCTGCTCTATTAGAAGTCCTATCGCCTTTGATCTCGGAAATCTACAAAGTGCCACCACCCTTCTCAGCTTGTGCGGGCCCTTTTTAAAGTTTATTCACTTGCATCGTCCCACTTCTTCCAATTGGTCACTTTGGTGGATTGAGTGTCCATCTATCCAATAGTAGAAAGAGAAGTTAGTCTGCCTCCTCCTGTACATTATCTAAATTCCGCTGAGGTCACTTCTTGGAACTTACAGCCTAAAATGGACCGGATTGTCTATTCACGCTTATATGGAAATGTATATCTTAATTCATCTCTAAACAACTAGTATGGATAGATTATGTAGTATAGATTCAGCTTTATTGCTCCATATGGGTCTTGTCCTCCAGCTAAACTTTGACACACACACAGAGAGAGCTGTTTAATGGCTCAGGGGCCCCTAGATATGTAAACATCACATCGGACACCTCTCTTCTCTCAAAGTAACGGAAAACAACTATCACTTTTAAAGCTTAGCTCTGAATGTGTAAATGTGCAGATACCTCACTAGCAAGAAGATAAACCAAGCAAAATGCGATTGTGCAACTTATATGAAAAAACGCATGTTAAAAACTTCATCATAAACACCAAAATAAACTACTGAATATGAGCCTAACATGCTAGCAAGATAGGAACTTGAAACATGTAGCCGTGATTTAGGCTTAACTAGTATTGGTAATGGATTAATAGTGTAAGCAAATACTAAACGCACCAGCATGATTGGGGGTCAAGGTGGCAGAGCAATTCTCAGCTATCCTCGGTCCTTCAATCCTCTGGGGTAGCCAGGAAAGCACTGCACTGATGGGGCTGGCTCTGGTTATTCCTGGGGGTGGACATCCAGGGTGAGATGAGATCCTTCTCTCTGGCCCTGCCTGGCTGGACCACAGATACCTTGCGGTGTTAACGACGTGGTCCATGTTGGTCAGGGGGTATGTATAGCGACCCCCTGTGTCCCGACTTTAGGGCAGCATTGCGGGAGTGGTGGCTCAGGCGTCAGAACCTTAAACGTTGCCAAGTCTTCTATGAGGCTTAGCCTCACCCACGCCACAGCCCATTCCGCACCACACATGCTTCAAACCTGAGATTGCCATTTTGTTAAAACCTCAATTGGGCGTCCTTCAAATTGCCATCCTCCTCCATATTTTCCGTCCCTCAGTCTGACTTAGAGGCTGAGTCCTGGATGCACCACGACCATAGGCTTGTATATATATTAGGCACCCTTTGGCTCTAAACTGATTTTGTAATACTTCAGCTGAATTTACTTAAAGTCTTTGGACAACAAAAAAATGCTTTAAAAAATCTCAAAAATACAACAAACTCAACCTCTAAAAAACTTCAAATCTTGACACAAAAAGTTTTAAAATACAAGAGGCTTGTGTAGAGCAGCTTAGGAAGGACACACCCCGAAGATGGCGCATCTTCGGCGGGACCTTCCTTGGGTGAGAGTGTCTTGTGATAAGTGGCTGAATCGCTCAATGATCCCAAGGCGCACAACTGAGTATGTGTCCCAGTGAGCAAAGACTTTGCAAGGCATCAATCGGAAACCTTAACCGGTTTTGCGCAGCTGGGGCTTCGCGAGCCGACATACTGGCCCACATTCCCTTAAATCCAGACAGTGAGTAGAGATGTCTGTCATGGTGTCATGAAAACATTCCTGCTCCCTTCAACTCTCCTCGAGCTCTGCCTTGCACCCATCACATTCTCTCCTGGGGCTCTGCATGCCAGACGCACGCTACCTGATCCCCAATAATGGTTGTGTGTGACCCTGGTGTCTTAGCCTATGGGAGGGATTCAGACGCGGATGACCTGGGATGGTCTCCAGCACTGTTCAAAGTACTCCGCTTATGCCTTAAAGTCTCCTGCTGTATCTTTCGGACTCCACTAGTGCGCACCACATGGAGGGGACTGTTGTGGCCATAGAAGAATGAAATATCCTGCACTGTCCAAACTCACTACCCATCTTCAGACTAGGCTGTTTGTTTTGAACTGAACTAACTGTAAAGTTACCTGACTGCATCTTGCACAGTTGTGACATGACTAGGTTGACAACATCTGTCCAGACAGATGGGCAGGCAGACAAGCTGAAAACAACAACAGATATGATGTGTGATGATGGGGATGATTGGAACTGGATTACAGAGATCTGCATCTTAAGCTGCACATTTCATTACCATGGAAACCCCCTAAAAACAAAGACATTTTGTAGATAATGTGCAGCAGCATCCTTAATGTGCTTAGTTTATACATGAAGGAAATCCAGTCAAAATGTATCAACATGACACCCACTGACAGATAAAAGTCGAGTCCTTCAGTCTGTAATTAAACTAGGATTAATATTTTTTGCTGACATTAATTTTCATAATACAAAACTATTGTTAGTTATAATCCTTCAAATGAAAACACTGTTGCTGTGATCCTTCCATGTGCATTTTAGAAGGAAAGGGGTGGATTTGAAAAATATTACTTGATATTTTGAGAAAAAAATGACATAAACAGACTTATTTAAATCATATCACTGTTGCAGTTTAGTGTATTGTTATGACCCTGGGTCATTATTATTATTTTGTGTGTGTGTATATATATTTGATCTGCTCTGTCCTTCCTCCTCCAAGTGTGTGAGCAGTCTGTTCTGAGCGTGTGTGGATGATTGATAGCAGGTTGGACCTACTGATTGGCTGGAGCTGTCTGATTGCTGCTCCAGGATTGGCCAGAGGCGGGAGAGGAGCCCTTTTGAATCACCGGCTGACTGCAGTCTCCCTCTCCAACCATTCACCCACATCCAACTGGGACCAGTGTCTAGCTTGTCTAGGATTTGAGTTTGTGTTTTTGTGAAACCTACTGAAATTGTCGACCTGAGTCTTTTGTAACCTTGTACAGTTAGAAAATTGTGTATGGTAGCCCAGTAGGAGGGAGAAGCCTTTTCTTTAACCCTTTTTCTCCTGTTTTTCCTTGTTTAGGAGTTAGGTAAGATTTTGTCTTTTTGTTAATACTTTTGATTTGCATAGGGAAGATAGGGAGATAGATGTTTTTGGTTGTTGTTTTGGCCTTATCTCCCTCTGAAGCAAAATAAAATGCTACCTTTAATTTGAAAGTTCCTGTGACACTGGCCTTCTTGGGTGTGGGAAGAATGGGGAGCAGCACATCATGCTATGTCTCTGATTCCCCTAGATCAGGGGCATAACAGTATCCTCACTCTGCACATTTAGCCTACAATTGTCTGTTTCACATCAAAAATCACATCTTATGCACTGCTTCAACTATTGCTTCGCAGCATTTTATTTACAATTTCTTTGAGCTGCGGATAAGTGCTCAGAACATCAGGCAGTTTGAGAACTTCAAGGAAAGCCGTGCAGGATTCTGGTCCATTCTTCAAAATCACGTCATCAATCAGCTCAGTGACAGTTTTTTCTGGTGTTGAGAGAGACATAATATCCTCATAGTGTCTGTCTGTGATGACCTGTTTGGCATGTGCATGCTGCAGAATTTTGGAATGATCCGCCTTCAGACAGTCGATGAGTTCCACCTTGTGTTCATAGATCATTTTCTGAGCAGAGCTCTGTAAAAGACAACAGGTTCTGAAGATGTTACATGTCGCTATTGTCGTACAAAGACTTGGAAATAAACTAACTTACTTTTTACTTTTCAGATTTAGATTATAAATACATAAAAGTTTGTGACTTTTACTTAAAGCGACTACCAGGAACATATACAATCACATACTAATTAGGGCTGTCAAACGATTAATTTTTTAAATCGCAATTAATCGTATTTTGTCCATAGTTAACTCGCGATTAATCACAAATTAATCGCAATTTTTTTTGGCACATTTTTTTCTGTTCTAAATGTACCTTAATGTATTTTTTCACATTCTTGATCCTTTTAACAACGTAAGGAAGGGCAAATATGCTTGCATTATGAAAATGTTTATTCAACATAAAATTAAAATAAATATGAAAATAAATCCAGGGTTGTCTGCTTTTGGCGAGGAGGGGCAACGGGCTCTCTGCATCTGCCGTGTGTTTGGCTTGCAAGTGATATTTGAGTCTCAATGTACTTCGATGGTAACTCATTTCATGTCGAGAGTACGCGCAGATAACTTTTGTCCTATCGACCGAACCATCTGGCAGTGTTTCGAAAGTAGTTTGCAGTTCATACCGTAAATTACCAAATAACATCCGGGTTTAAATTAACCGCAGGGTCCCTTTAAACGCTGGGTGCAGATGTATATGTTGGTAAATAACCACCGGTTCCAAATAAATGTCGGGTCTAATTTTTCATTTTTTTAATTAAGGAAGAAGACGTGTCCACCGACACTGCACGTTTTTCTTCTTCGCCTTTTTCACCAGTGTGCTGCTTTCTGTCAGTCAGTATCACACTGATGATCGCCATGGCTCCGGTGCAGCAAAATAATAAAAAGTACGACTTGAAATTCAAACTTTCTGTCGTGATATATTCAGAGGAAAACTCGGGAGAAGCAGCCGCTAGACATTTCTCTGTCGACCCCAAGAGAGTGTTAGGGTTAGCTTCAGCGTCTGTCCGAGGAGGACAGCAACAGGGCCAGGTTGCCTGCTGGAGGGAGGAAGAAGGCCAGCGAGGAGCCTGAGATAAACATGCGGGGATGAGTTATCAACAAACGGGCACGCCACCAGAGAGTGTCCCGCAAAATGATCAGGGCGATGGAGAAACAAATGTACGTATGAGATGAGGGTTGCAGCGAGTGCTGGTTGGCTGAATCGTTTCCTCCGCTGCAACAACTTAACTTTCAGAAGGAGGCCAGAGAATTCACAGAGAAGCTGGAGAAGTTTGTGACATTTTCATCCCGAATTATTGAGAGGAAGGAATTATACACCTGTCCCAAATTGCCGCCTAGTCTGTAAAGTGATTGAAACAGCCCTAAATCATACAATGCGCTTTTTTTTTTTTTAAACCGAGCATTAATCGCACCTTAAAAAAATTCACGGTGTTAAGAGGAAGTTGCGTTAACGCGTTGTTAACGCGTTATTAACCCGTTAACGAGTTAACTTTGACAGCACTAATACTAATACATGACCTAATTGTAATCCATCCTGTGGTCTTTCTGTCACTCGCATCCAAAACAAATGCATTCACTGCCAGCAAGCGCTAACAAAGATCTTTATAGGTCTTTGTACCACTTTTGTCTCGTAGTCACCCACCAGCAAGATTTGCATGGCTTTTACTTGTAACAGAGTATTTCTACACTGTCATTTTCCTACTTTAATAAATATTATAACCTTGTCATAACCTTGTATTGTAAACTCACAAAAAACTTTTATTTGATTCCAGTATGTTATATTTGATCTGTGTTGGGGTCAAACCTCACACGTGTTGTTTTCATCTTCTCGTCACAGGACACCTTGTTGTCTCCAGTACATGATTTTGTGTTGACAATCTTTTTAAAGCTGCTTTCCTGTGGACAAATGTTGTATAAATTCCATATATGATCAGCAGGCTCACACCGCATTAAAATACTAAGATAAGACTTTGAGTTTTGGCTGCTTACCTCACTGTCGGATGTATCATGGGAATCTTTCCCCGACAGAAGAATACAGATTGTTTTTGTCTCTTCATTGATGGTGTGGCATTTGGAGCACTTTGTTGTGGCTCTCAGCTGTCCTCGGAAAACCTGTGCAAAAAAATGTCACCTATAACACAGAATTCTCTCTTGGTCACCTGAAAGATTTTATAAGTTCTCACCTCAGAGGCCTCTGTGCTGACTGGATGTAAAATCTTCTCCAGGCATACAAATGCTGCAGAGGGAGATTATAATTGTTTTATATACTGCCATAGACACACAATGATTCTCTTCATATAAATTACAGACAGTAGGACACATTTTCTTCTTTTTACCTCTTTGTTCCTCCTTCTCTTTCTTTGTCTTGTCATCCAAATGTTGTTCACAGGAGTCTTTGAACTGTTCTTTAACATTTACAGAAACATCTTCTTCTGCAGTTCTGATTCTGCAATCATTTTATGATGTAAAGTTTCCTGTTATTACTTGACAGAGCTGTTTCTTGCTATATGCGGACTTTGCGGGTGCATAGGGCTGCTGCACCACTAGGAGGCCCCCTCAAGTTGCAAGGTCGACCTCAATATCTGAGGAGTGACCCGATGGAAAAGGTGGGTAAAGTACCTGCAACTTGGCACACTGATTGGTCAGATCTGCTCTCTACCGATTGGTCAAATCTGGTGTCGACTGTGCCGTGTTGCTATGACGACCAGTACTACTAAGCCAGGAGGGGCGAGGCAAGTTGCACTGAGCCACCAGTACCAGTCATTCACGGCATGGCGCCAAAACCAGTGCCATAGAGAGAAAGAGTTGTGACACTCTGTGATGTCTCCGCTGTAATGATATAACAAATAGCAGTTTGTTTATACTGGAATTGGTTAAGCCTATGACACTGAGTTAAAATGAGCATGTGCAGTAGCAGACCTACGTCAGAGCAGGTGCGCCGGAACAGGGGGGGCCAGGGGGCCATTGGCCCCCCCACTTTACGGCACTGCCCCGGCGCCGGGTTCCACCAGTCGCACATTACCATATGTCATTAGGCCAGGACCCGACTGTACTGAGAGGCTGTGACTGAGAGGCGTCTCTCTCTCTCTCTCTTAAACGTCACTTTAAATCAGACATTGGAAATGCAGTGGTATGAGGCACCATTGCCTTATTAAACTTAGTTTGCTGCACCACAGCCCCTCTGGCTTATTAGCCAATCACTTCGCTTACCAAGGTGATAAAAGTAGGCCGTGTCCCTCCTCCTGACCTCTCGCTTCCTGCCTCTTTGGCCCGCCCACTTCCGGGTCATTGTATTTGCCATTGGCATCCGAGCACAGGTAGGCACACGTTGCCATGCTGTTTTTTTTATATTTGTCCGTGTTTCATTCAATTAAAACCGTCATCCTTTAATAGATTTGGAGTTTCCATCGCGGTCGAGCCGATCGTTGGGACTGCTTACCGCTGCCGACCAGAGCATTGGTGAGTTATGACGTGCTCCTGTCACTTATCGCTGTAGCCAAGTGCTAAACTCCCCTTTCGCTCCTCTCCCTCTAACAGTTTGCTGGTTGTGTGCTGCATGGTGGCCAGGGGTGGACTGGGACAAAAAATCGGCCCTGGCATTTTTGGCTTAGACCGGCCCCTCATAATTAGCGGAGCACAATCGGGAAAAAAAAACATAACTTAGGTATATTCTATTTCAAGCATAATGTCAACAACATCCTAAATCTCAGAAGTTTAGCATCTTTTGTTAACTCCACCACTTTTGTCTGCTCTGTGTAGTTCAATTGATTCTTTTATCCTTTTTACTGAAATCATCTCTAATATGTATTTTCTGAATTTCCCTGATATAGCAGCTCAATTCTAATTCTTCAGGTTAAAAGGTGCTCCCTCCTTTGAAAAGCTATAACACTGTTATATCAGGCTAAAAACAGGGCTGCTTTATGAACTCATGCAAAGCAACTATGTCTTAAAAGCATTTGACACGGTCTTACTCTTGTTCAATGTTGGCATACCTTTTGCTCATAATACTTTTATAGTACTTTTTTTTTACATTTATTTTAGCAATGCTTTAATTGCAAAGCTTTTACTTATCATTTAGCAGTTTTAAAATCAGTTTTTAAAAACATGTTTAACCACAGCATAGAGGGTTGCTACAAATTCAAACTACTATGCAGCCTTTCAACACACCTTTAACCTAAAAATCTAAAATGCTATGATGGAGCCAAAAATGGACACTTGCTGCTCATCCAACACTTCTCAGACTTGACTGTTTGCTATTTCATCAGAATAAGGTGCCGTGGCTGCCAGATTTTGGGAAGTATGCAACACCAATTAATATTGATACTTGTCGCCATTGCTCATCATTCTCATGTAATTAGAGTTATCAACGGGCCTGCAGCTTCTCCAGCCAACATGACTGTGATTTTAGTACATTTTGCAGCATCTACAGTGAGATTCTTCTCTTAGCACGCAACTTCTCCGCACACAATTTCTTTCTCTGTGGTTGCACCATGTTGTCACTCCTCGCGCTTCACACTTTGAAACTAACAGAAGTTACAGGTGACAGCGCAGGGAAGGGGTGGGGCCGCCTTCGTACTATATCCTGATTGGCTCAGTCCACTGAAGATGGACCAATTTAAATTGTGCACTTGGAAAAAAAAAAAGAAGAGGAGGGAGAGATTTCATTGGATTAGCTCAGTGTCCTTCAAGAAAATCAACCAATGGGCCGTCGCGGTCGATAAAAATGATTTATAATATACTTTCTTGGTTAAATTATGACAGCCCGGCCCAGAAATGTGCGTCGGCCCATTGGGCCTTGCCCAGTAGCCAGATGGCCAGTCCATGCCTGATGGTGGCTGTCTTCCCTGCTACGTTTGATCTCTTCACCCCTCTCCCTCTTTGGAAGGGATACCGATGCACCCGGACTTGTAACTGGAACTGTAACGCTAAAGCTAACGCTAAGTGCGACCACAGCTGATCAATCACGGCTACTTGGCCACTGCTACCTGGCTACCGCTGCTTCGCCGCTGTTCTGCTGCTGCTCCGACGGCCTGGTTCTGGTCCGGTCGGCCGCCTGTGCCCAGCCTGTTTCCTGCAGCTACGTGTGTGTATGTGTGTGGCTGTCACTCGTACTGGATGCGACCAGTCTGCCAGAACTCTCAGCCACTCCCTAAAGTGTGTGTTTGTGTGTGTGTGTGTGTGTGTGTGTGTGTGTGAATCTGTATGGCATCCCCGCCAGCAGTGTCGTGCATCAACACTGACTTACCTCCGACAGCGTCCTGTGGGCCGAGTTCTTGCCCGGCTTTGGTGCTGACGAAAGTAGTCCGGCAAGTTGTCTGGGGTCACGAAAATAAAGCCTTTTTTCTTCTCAAAACAAATGTGTTCAAAAGAGTGATTAATTTGCATCACAAAACCGTTGTCGACGAAAAAGTCAGACCTCATAATCGCTTGGTGCTATTTTCTCTGGATTCGTATCACTGCTGCTGTCAGCCTGTTTCACTGTGTTTACTGCTCGGAAAGTTAACAACATGTCTGACTACGACACCGACGATCATGAAGACTTCGACTTTAGCACAGAGCCAAGGGGGTATCTTTATGAACCCGAATACAGTGATGCCGAAATTCGCCAGATGGAGTTAGAACGGGCAGAGAGAGCGAGGAGGGACAGGGAAGTGGTACAGGTCGAAGCTGGAGAGACCGGTTGACAGACAGGTGGTGCACTTGTTTTAAGTGTCAAATAATGCCCACACTGCTACTGCTGCCATGAATGGGATCTCATCATGCCACAGCTTAAAAACTAATCGCTAGCTCTCACGTTAGCTCTCTCGCGTTGCTTTGGTCGTTGGTCCAAGCACGTAAAACACTGCCAAACAACTGAAAAAAGTGTAGGATTCGTGCGCGGCTGTTAGCTGGCGGCAGCGCGCTGTGATACGAATCGAGAGAAAATAGCACCAAGCGATTATGAGGTCTGATTTTTTCGTGGACAACGGTTTTGTGATGCAAATGTATCACTCTTTTGAACACATTTGCTTTGAGAAGAAAAAAGGCTTTATTTTCCTGATCTCGTAATTACGAGAAAAGATCTCGTAATTACGAGATAAGGTGTCGAACAAAAAAAGAGACTGCGCTGGAGATGCTGTACCCGCTCAATTTCGGTGATGAATCGCGTTTAGTGCCATGTTTTGCAGTCATCATGTCTAAAAGACAACAGGGAAATCTACTCACAAATTTCGGATTTACAAAGAAATCGAAGATGAATGACTCTGAGGGGCAGCAAGAGGCGACTTCTTCGGCAGATGCTAACTTGAGGACCGACACCACCGCTGCACCTGCGGGGACTGCTGCTGGTGAAAGCCAGCCAACAGCTGGCCCCGGGGTGACCATGATACAGGACGAGCCGACAGAGGCTGGGAGGACAGCGGAGAGAGAGATGATCCTGATTAACAAGAAATATTTTGCTTATGCAAAGAAATAAATCTGTTTAACACTAGAAGGGCCGGAGTTCAACACTTCTAGAATAGCGTAAACGGTCATTGTGACCGCTAGATTTAAACTCTATATTCTCTCATGTAAATAGCCAACTCAGTGATGAATGCATTCATTCATTGTGTCATGATAATTTTTCCAAAAACAAAATAACACCAAAATGTCATTTTAACAAGTTTAATTATACATTTATCAATATTCATGGAAGGCTGATTAGCTTTTAGCGTAACGTTAGCCCACTGGTCTGCTTTCTCCTTCTCTGGCTGTAGACACTCAGCAGACTGTAAAAACTATACAACTCACAACTACTAACGTTACTGTGAGGCCCAATACGTTAGCGGCAGCTGTCTGTTCCTATGATAAACACTGATTAAAGTGAAGATGCTGTAGGCTATTTAGTGTTTTTAACGGTTTAATCACTTGTTATATTGCAGGGAAGCACATTGAGGGGATGGCTAGAGAAGTGTGTGTGTGTGTGTGTGTGTGTGTGTGTGTGTGTGCCACATGAGAGGCTGCAGAAACTGACAGCAAAGCACCATCTGTCTGCAAGAAAACTGTAGGGCAATAATGGCTGTTTAACTTCCAAGTTATTTTACTTTACCTTTTTCTGTTGTCTTTGACAGTTTCTTGTAGAGAGGAGCTGGATATTGCTGTTCAAGACTTAAGACATAATGTAACTGCATCATAAAGCCTACATGAACTGCATGGTGTTCAGGGATGAATAGTCTCTCCTATTGCTATTGTACATTTTTTCAGCTATAGTTACATTAATCATTAGTAATGTAGCAGCCTAGTTTTGAATGACAGGGTCCCTGCTATCACATGTTGTTAAAATCTAACATTTACATACAAAAATCAACTACAGGCCTCCCAAATGCTGTAGTAAATTAAGCATGAGTTGAGCATATGTCAGCAAGTGGCCCCACTTTTAACTCTCTCTCTTTTTTTTAAAACCTTATTGCAGATGGATAGACTTAAGTCTAAAAGTGCAGTATGGAAGTATTACACTCAACCAACAGTTTAATAAACATATGCTTAAAGGCATTTAAGCATATGGCATTTAAGCAGGTATTATTCAAAATTTTGACGCCAATATTTTCCCTTTTACTGCAAATGAACATCGGCTCCAAATATCGGTTATCGCCCTCCTTGATTACTAATAATCGGCATCGGCCCTGAAAAAACATATCGGTCTATCTCTAGTTTTGTCTTTGCAGGAGCACTTCTGAAAGATTTTGGAGCCGCGGACCAGGAAGCTGCGCGCCCGCCTTCAGCACCACTGGACCAGGATGTTTAAGTTTAAAAATGTTTTACAATTTAAAATAAACATTTTTGAGGAACACTGCATCAGTTTCATTTATTGACCTATACAGGATCCCCATCATTTACGTTGTATTATCATTTTATATCAGTTCAATTTGCTAGGATGGGTCAACTTAAGATGATTGATTTTAATTATTTTTTTAATTTGATTTTTTTTATGATTATAATTTTAATGGGGCGGCCGTAGCTCAGTAGGTAGAGCGGTCGTCTAGTGATCAGAAGGGCTGGTTTGAATCCCGGCTGCCCCCAGCTGCATGTCAAAGTGTCCTTGGGCAAGATACTGCACCCCAAATTGCTCCTGATGAGCAGTTGGCGCCTTGCAGGGCAGCCTTCGCCATCAATGTATGAATGTGTGCGTGAATGGGTGAATGTGGCATGTATTGTAAAGGGCTTTGAGCGGTCAGTAGAGTGGAAAAGCGCTATAAAAATGCCAGACCATTTACCATAATTTGAGTAAGTTTTCACGACTCTAGCCTGTTTTCCCCTTAAAATGTAATACATTGTTGCATCTTTGTGGATCACCTAAAAGGGTTAGGAATCTATCCACCGTAGTTTGACAAAACAGGGGCCCCAAACAGCATCTTGCATAGGGCCTCCAAAAAGACAGAAACGGCCCTGCTCTTGGGCATCCACATCACTCCATCCTGACACTGAACACTTGCTGTAAATGTTTGTCATTTGCAAAATCAACTGGGTCATGTCTGGAGTGAAGAAAAAATCAAAAGATGATGATACATCATGGATTCTTGATATTCATGTGCCGTGATATGGTGCCTGAATGTAGCCCAGCATCTCCGCATGAGATGGAGACCAGATTTGTCCGTTCTTCACTGTCCACTCACTATTAGGATGGACAGAATCCTCGGTGTCCTCTCCATTTTTTAGAGGACAGGTCAGAGGCACTCACAGAAGTGGAGGACTCCAGTGAGACTACTGCATTAGACTCCCCCTCGAAGCTCGTGTCTTCTTCAGATGAGTCCTGCAGCTCACTGGCAGATAAAGGCTGCATGATCATTTCAAGCCTCTTCTCTTCTTAAATGCCTCTTCATTTTTGCTCATTCTCTTTGGTCCAGGTCTTTCTCCTTCTCTGCTAATGAAATGACCCCTCAGCAAAGTTGTATTTTTATCTTTGGCTGTGAAAGCAGTCAAGTGCATAAACACACTAACAGTTGTTTTTGCTTTGTTTTTGAGTACAGCAAAGGCAGGAGGCCATGCTTTTACTCAAGCACCTCTTCAAAGACACATGAAACATGTTCCTCATAAGATTTTACATGGATTACAAAGATTTTTGTCACCCCTGAAATGATCAGCACGTGCTTACAGATTCCTAATCATGCATCGGCCTACAATGGGAAAATGGTTGAATCTGGTGGAATTCCATCTGGTGGTGGAAAATGTAAAATATCACTACTTTTCTTCAAAATTAAATGCTGACATTACAGAATGCATGGTTTTATACTGTAATGGCAGTGAGATTAAAAAATATAGATTTAATGGAAGTCAATGAGGTTTTTTTTGGCCACAAAGGTGGTTAGAGGGAGTATCTGTTACTACATAAAAAATACTAATGCAATCAAATACATTCTGTTGCTAATCTTTGATATATCAAAGACTCTAAGTCCCATCCCTCTACTACTTATTATATGGAAAATATTTTTTTTGTTTTTTTGTAACACATAATTAATAATTTAAATAATCAAACTGGCATTTAAAGAGTTAAAATCCTGAAAATTACTGAATGTTTGGTAGTTTTGAGCAAGTTTGAAATTGAAAAGTGGTTTATGAAAAAAAGCAGAAAAAAATATTTATGTATGTGGATTTAATAGCAGCTTTTTGTACGTGTACATTTTTGGTGGTGGTTTGAGGGTGCAAAATGCATGAATAGAGAATAAAAGACATGTAAGAGTAAAAGACACTGGAAAAGACACTGGAAAAGTTCTTGCAAAAATTCATGCCACAAGACAGAGCCCTTGGCATAGGCTGTATAGGCAAATACTAAGGGTGCTGCCATCAACGAGGGGTGATGCAAACTTGGGGAGAAAAAAGAAAATAGGGTCGAGAGGCGAGTTGACCCTAAGACCAAGAGAGAGATTTGTTGATACTCGCAGCGCAGGGGTGTCAAACTCAAACACAGGTAGGGCAAAAATGAACCAGGACTATTGCTTATTTATTTAAAAGGATAAACAGCCTACTGGATGCAAGTGCAGAAGGAAGTAGGGAGTCAGCTGAGAAACTCTCACAAGAAACCCAAACAAATGCATGATCAGAAAAGTTAAAAGGCAGGAGAGGGAGGTTTTCTCTCAACAGGGCGTTGTCTCCATGAAGTGAAGGGATCGTGTTGCCGAGAGGCTGGGACGAGCCCGTGCACCATTGATGGGAGAGCTAAGTCTAAAGCACGGCTCCACTCCACCTGTTTAACCAATGAAAGTTATTCACCTTATCTATCTGCTTTAACCAATGAAAAATTTTACATCTTCTGTAATTGAAATGATAAGATCATTGAAGAGAGAAATTGTACATCTTTTTCTGGGCAATTGGTTGCAGTTAACAGCTTGTTGCCTGCGATTTTTCAAACAGAAAAAGTCCTTGATATCAAGCTTTGCTTAATGATACAATTCTAAATAAATTGTAATAAGGTACGTCGTGATTTGTCTTCTCTCTCCTTTGCTGGTTTTGTTCATCTTCATCACAGAGAAAAGCTGCTCACAAAGGTACGTGCTTCCAAACACGAAGAGCATTTGAGCTGCACATAGTCGGAGATGAGGCATCATTGCAGGGATGAAGCTTGGAGCTTGGAAACTGTGCAGCGCCCACAGAGTCATACTTTGCCTTGAGTGTATTATTATTACACTGGAGGTCTATCAGCTCCATTTGGAGGTTTACAAGTGCTCTGGTGGAAACATGTCTTTTCAGTGTTTGGCAACATACAGTGCGTTAATATGACACTCAAGAAAACCGAATTACTAGGTTAGTCCGACTATGATGGGATTTTTAAGATCCATGTATACACCTTAGTCTGACTAAAATCGGATCAGATCGGATTTCTCATTTTCAAATTAAAACACCTAAATTATTCGATTGATAGTCGCATTACTCCTGCATGTATACGTTCCATCAGATCGGATCGGATTTTGCGTTCTGCGCAGGCGCGAGATCTCTTTCCCGGGGCTGTGAGCCGGAAGTAGAAGGACGGCAGCGGCGGCGTCTTTCCTCCGAAATAACAGCAAGAAAGAGCGCCACTGTGCATCTAGTTTGTGTAATTATCATGTACACCATATACGAAATGTACAAAGATGTAGCTTCGTCTTGCTCTTCGTACGCCATCTTTCTCGAATGCCGAGGCAGAGTTTGTTGTTGCTGGTGACGTAAAGAGGTCAGCCGGAGGTGGCTCTGTTACCACTAGTTGAAATGGGTACAGCCGTACCGGCCAATAATCTGATTTTCTCACCGGCATTTATACTCAAACAATTGCAGTTGTCTGATTGAGTAACATAGTCAAACTATGACTGTAATCCGACTAAGCTGTGCATGTAAACGTACTGATAGAAAGTGACCAAAGTTGCTACATCTGAGTCTCCCCACAGGTGCAGCTTGTGCTCTCATTGCATCATACATGTCTGTGATCACACGTCTTCGTCCCTGAAGCTGGAGGTTTAGCGCAGTGATATGTTGCGTTATGTAGCACAAAATCGCCAGCTCACAGCGCCACTTTTCTTCCCGGAGCTCTGTGGTGTCTGTGTGAAGTATTTTCCCTTTTCCATCAACTGTTCTTGTAAATTGGTGGCAAGCTCACATATACGATCAGCAACAGTATTTCTGCATATGCTTATGTTTGAAAACGCTTTCTTTTTGTCTGAACACATGATGTCACACACTTTAATCATGTACCGCTTCATAAACTCCCCCTAGGTTGACTTAGCAATTTCTTTGGCCACACCAAAACTAGCTTTCACATCAGCCTCACCTTGTGATTTACTGCTTTTTGCACTGCAATGACAACAAAGTTGAATGAATCTCATCATATTTTCATTATTAGTCTATATTAGTCACACACCAAGCATCGTTTTTTTTTAAATTAACATATAACATCCAGTGGTCACATGCACTTCTCTTCTCTCTTCAGATGCACTTTAACATATTTCACCAG
The DNA here is from genome assembly GCA_903131615.1 of Diplodus sargus. Lineage (NCBI taxonomy): Eukaryota > Metazoa > Chordata > Actinopteri > Spariformes > Sparidae > Diplodus > Diplodus sargus. The sequence goes on along the minus strand of CAEMYA010000699.1, from coordinate 174,797 downwards.
CAGCCCAGTTACACAGCATCAGGTGCTCCTGTCCCTCTACCTCAGCACAGCAGAGTGACACAGCATCAGAACTAAAGGCACCAACAGACCTGCTGACTGGACATCTCTTCTAACTGACAATGAGAGTTAGATCACAGAAGACCAATTTATCACTTGTTTTTTTCTTCAGTTCTTACTTGGTGTTTTGATTTAAAACAAATAAAATCTTGAATACATGCATGCAGTTTCCATGTGACTGTATGAAAATTGATTGTGAAATTGACTGCGATGCAAGAGGGCACCAGCTAAAATCTTCCCTAGGGTACCATGTTGGTCAGGGCCACAAGCTGTAACACAGCCAAAATGATCACAAAATAAAAAAAGAAAACTATTAAAAAAGGCAAGAGGGCAGAAAGGTCAATTGATGTGTCAGTCTCTACATTTTCTTCTTCACCCTCCTCTCCTCTAGCCTGAAGTTTCTTTTCCTTCCCATCTTTTCTCATCTGTCCCTCATCCTCTACATTATGTCCCATCTCTTTAGTTTTTTCAACATCAGTTTTTCTATCACTACTTCTTTTTGGTTCTTCGTCCCCTTTCAGTTCTTCAGGACTAATATCTTCATCCTGCTCTTCTTCCACCTCATCTGTCAGATCCTTTGAAGGTGTCTCAACAGGCTTCTGACACGCTGTGGCTTTGGAGGGAGGGAAAACATGTCAACATATACATCCATGTTATGTAACCTGGAAAAACACTTAAGTATTGATTGTATACTGTAAGGAGGTCATCAATGCACTTTTGCATAGTGTATTTAAATGTATCAAATACATGACATGGAGTCAATAAAGTGGTCAGCTTTGTATGCTGCCATAAACACACAATGATTCTCTTAATATAAATTACAGACAGTAGAACTTATGTTCTTCTTTTTACCTCTTTCTTCCTCCTTCTCTGTCTTTGTCTCTTCACCCAGATGTTGTTCACAGGAGTCTTTCGGCTGTTCTCCAACATTAACAGAAGCATCTTCTACTCTAGTTTCATTTAACTCCTCAGACTTGATGTTTTCTTCTGTATTTCTGTCTTCATTCATCTGTTCCTCTTCATCTTCACTGCTTTCCACTTCACTCACTGTTGTATGATCATTAATTGATGTGTCAGTCTCTACATTTTCTGCATCACCCTCCTCTCCTCTAGCCTGAAGTCTCTCTTCCTTCCTATCTTCTCTCATCTGTCCCTCATCCTCTGCACTGTGTCCCATCTGTGTGGTTTCTTCATCGTCAGTGTTTCTTTTGCTATTTCTTTTGGGTTCTTCGTCTCCTTTGGGATCTTCAGGACCAACATCTTTACCCTGCTCTTTCCTGAACTCAGTCAGATCCTCTGAAGGTGTCTCAACAGGCTTCTGACACTCTGTGGCTTTGGAGGGGAAGAAAAACATGAGAAAGTCAAACATGTCAACATATACATCCATGTAACATAACCTGGAAAAAAGATACTTTAGTATTGTATGTATTCTATACGTAGGTAATTAATGCACTTTTCCATAATTTATATAAATGCATTAAATAAATCACATGGAGTCAGTAAAAGTGCTCATTTTGGTATGCTGCATAGACACACACTAATTTTCTTGATATAAATTAAAGAGAGTAGGACACATGTTCTTCTTTTTACCTCTTTGTTCCTCCTTCTCTGTCTTTGTCTCTTCATCCAGATGTTGTTCACTGGAGTCTTTTAACTGTTCTCCAACATTTACAGAAGCATTTTCCTCTACAGTTCTGATCCTGCAATCATTTTATGATAAAAAATGTTCCTGTTAGTACTTGACATGATGTGTCTTGCATTTCAGTTATCAGCTTATATTTGCTACAGATGAAAACAGCAGTTTCAAACCTGTCATGCATCTCTGGAGCTTTCAGGACTCTGCTGAGGGAATGTGAGGCCCCCTGATTGTTTGGGTCATCATGAGGTCTCTGTGTCTGAGTCACTTAAAAGACAGAAAAACACAGAGTCATTACACCATCACCAGCCATTGATAATGAATCACATCATTTAGCATGTAGCCTATCATTGACAACACCACTTTCATGTTGCATAGCATATTAACAGTATATAACTCATCATAAATAATCTGAGAACAGAATAATGCTCCATGCATTGTGTCCTTTGTGCAGCAGATGCAGGTGATGTTCAACAAAAATTCATTAATGTCACTCTTGAACAACATTTCTGAGCAAAACCAAAATCTGACTGAATCAAACATTCCTTTTAAATAATTCAACAACTTTTGACTCTAAAAACTAGAGTGCTTATTATTTTTTATCTATTTTTTCCTCAAAGGTTAAAGGGAAGTTTGATTTTCTTTCCTGTGATTCAATTCTTCCAACTTGTCTTTCAGGATGCTGCCTCTGTTCATGGACACATTTCATCTACACTACATATTATCTCATCCTGTGTTCCACAGACATTTTTCATCTTCATGTAATGACTCGTCTCTCTGACTGGTGATCTTTTGCTTTTCACATTTTTTTTATCATGTCTAAATCATCACTTGAGCTCAGTCTCATATATCATCTCATGTTGAACTTCTTCCACGATGTGAATCCTCCTCGACCCCTGAGGCTGATTTTATTTTTATTTCCCTTTAGTCACATCTTTTCCTCACCAACATCACTGTGTCCTATCTGTCTCATCTTTTCATCATCATTGCCCATTTCTACGTCTCTTCTGGTTTCATCCTGTCGTTCAGCTGCATCGTCTGTCTGACTCGGTGAAGTGGTCACATGGAGCTTCTTAGGTGCTGTGGGTTTGAGGGAAAAGTCATTTATTCAGTGATTCATTCAGAAAAATCATCTAATAAAATTACAACTCAGAGAAGTAAGCATTATTTTCACCAAAAATAATGACAGTGAATGTGTGTGTGTGTGTGTGTGTGTGTGTGTGTGTGTGTACGCGTGCGTGTCTCTTTTTCAACACAATTGACGCCCTGGACCGAAGATGAACTGCTGAAACTGTTTGTATGAAGAAAACAAGAAGAGTTCCTAAATTATTTATTACTGGACTGGAGCAAGATACTGGACCCCAAATTGTTCCTGGTGAGCAGTTGGCATCTTGCACGGCAGCCTCTGCCATCAGTGTGGGATTGTGACAAGTGTTTGAGCTGTCCGTAGACTGGAAAAGTCTGATCGAAATGCAAGTCCATTTAACATCCATGTAAGGTATTCTGTGTCATAGATACTTGAGTGTTGTTTGTATACTGTATATAGCTCATCAATGCAATTTCACACAAAGTGCCTGAATATATAACATCAGTTACATGGAGACAAAGACTGCCATAGACACACACTGATTGTTTCAACAAATGTTTCAGACAGTAGGACACATGTTCTTCTTTTTACCTCTTTCTTCCTCCTTCTCTGTCTTTGTCTTGTCATCCTGTTCTCCAACTGTTAAAGAAGCATCTTCCTCTACAGTTCTGATTCTGCGATCATTTTATGACATAAAGCTTCCTGTTAGTACTTGACATAATGTTTTTTACATTTTAGCTATCAGCTTATATTTGCTACAGATGAAAACAGCAGTTTCAAACCTGTCATGCATCTCTGGAGCTTTCAGGACTCTGCTGAGGGAATGTGAGGCTTCCTGATTGTTTGGGTCATCATGAGGTCTCTGTGTCTGAGTCACTTAAAAGACAGAAAAACACAGTGTCATTACACCATCACCAGCCATTGATAATGATTCATATAATTCAATATGTAGCAATCATTGACAAACAGCCCTTTCATATTCCATAGCACATTAACAGTAGAGCAGAGTAATGCTCCATGCATTGTGTCCTTTTTTTAACATGTCTAAATCATCACTTCTCCATTCATGAAACATTCAGTCAGCTCAGTCTCATATATCATCTCATCTCTAGTCACATCTTTTCCTCACCAACATCACTGTGTCCCATCTGTCTCATCTCTTCATCATCAGTGTCCATTTTTACGTCTTTTCTTGTGTCTTCCACCTCAGCTTTCCTCTGGTCCTCCACTTTTCTGGTTTCATCCTGTCGTTCAGCTGCATCATCAGTCTGATTTGGTGAAGTGGTCACATGGAGCTTCTTAGGTGCTGTGGGTTTGAGGGAAAAGTCATTTATTCAGTGATTCATTCAGAAAAATAGTCTCATAAAATTACAGTGAGAGTTGACATTTTCAACTCAGAGGAGTGAGCATTATTTTGGGTTAAAATAAACAAAGAAAGTGAACGTTATGATGACAAAGAATTGTTTTGTGATAAATGTTACATTTTCAAATTTGAAAGACATTCCCCCTTTTGACCAAAACAACATTTTAACCAAAGTATATACAATTATAGTTTAGTAGGACACATGTTCTTTTTTTCACCTCTTTGTTCCTCCTTCTCTGTCGCTGTCTCTTCATCCAGATGTCGTTTAGAGGGTTTTATTGACTTCAAACCTTCAGACTCGTCGTCCAAGTTTCCTTCTGTGTTATCCTCCTCTCCTGCAGTCTGATGGTTTAATACCTTATTGCCATTTCTTGTCTCATCCTCTTCAATCTGTCTCATCTCACAGGACATCTCCAACTCTGTATCTTTAAATTGAAGAGAAAAAACATATTCAGCAATCGTATGTTAATATTACACCTAAATTAATCCTTTTTGTATTTCTGTAGTCCTACCTCTGTACGTGAGGAGATAGACAGTGCTGGAGCTGTTGAACAATTATTTTGAAGTTATTATTTTCATAGAAAAACAATAAGGGGACAACATGTGGTGAACACTTACAGATAAATAAATCCCAAATTATTATTTGTAAAATGAATAAAAAATGTGTTTAAACATACCTGAAAGTCCTGTCCTCTGCAAACAGCTGGTGTTTAACCTGCACGGTTCAACAAAAACAAACCAATGTCAGTAAACGTCTTTTTAATGTTGATCTTTCTGTTGGTGTGTTTAAATGTGTAACATCTTAATGGAACAGATTAAGTTAAATCTTCCTCACCTTGCTGACATGAGAATCATTACACTCATACCAGGTGTTGTCCTTAGACAGGACGGTGGCTGTGTAATGTCCACCTGTTAGACTGCCCATGTGATTCACCATCCCATACAGTTTGTATGTCTTGTTCTACAATGAAGAACATAGTCAGGAACGTGAAATGATTTTAAAAACAACTAAGACCATTCCAATTAAAATAAACTTCCCTTGCCTCCAACTGTAATTCACATGGCACTTCCACACAGCAGTGTGATTTGAAATGTGACATGGTGTTGTAGTCAAAGTCAAATCTCTTGAGGAGAAGTATCAAGATCTGAGGAGCTTTCACCATCTCACATCTCTAAATAACACAAGAAACATCATCACATATCATCATCTATACATCTATATCCTTTAACACAGAATATTTCAATTTGATTCCAGTATTAAAATTGACCTGGATATTGTTTGTGTTTTCATTTTCAGGTCAAAACTCACACTTGTTCCTTCTGTTTTCCGTTTACAGTCGTTGCAGTACACCATGTTGCCACTAGAGTATGTCTTTGTTTGGAAAGTCCTCTTAAAGCTGCTCTCCTGTGGGAACACAAATGTTGTAATAAATGACATATTAGCTCAGCATGCTCACATCACATTAAGATACTGAACAAGAACTCTGAACTCTGTCTGCTCACCACACTGTAGGTTGCATCAGGAGTATCTTTCAGTGACAGTGGGAGAGTCCAGAATGGATTTGTCTCTTCATTGATGATGTGGCCTTTGGAGCACTTTGTTGTGTCTCTCAGCTGTCCTCGGAAAAACTTGAAGTAAAAACAAACAGTTAATTTACAACACAGCATTCTGATTTGTTCTCCTGTAAATAACATTGTAGGTTTAATAAGTGTTCACCTCAGAGGCCTCTTTACTGATATGATCTAAAATCTTCTGAAGGCATTCAGCTGCATCACGTTGTTCATAAACTGCAGAAGGAAACATTAAACTGACTCTGATATATTCATTTTCTTCTCAGCACCTTATGACTGTCCAACTTACCATTTTCAATCTTCAAAGTCTTTGTGATGTTTTCTGTTCTACATGTTTTTGTCTTCAGGTCAGCAAAGATTTCTCTCAGCTCTCGATCTGTTTGTGGATCCAACCTTTAGGAAGACAGCAGCTTCTCAGTGAACAGTGACTGTTTACTGATTTGATGTGCTCAGCAACAGAGTTTTGCACATTTATACACCCTTATACATTCAAATGAATCATCTTAGTATACAGTGTTTGTATCACCATTTTACGTTAAGTTTTCTTAACACTTAAATTTTACAGATAAAAGCAGCAGGTTCAAACCTGTCGTGGATCTCAGTGGTCATGAAGAGAACCTGCAGGACACTGTTGAGGTAACATGTGGCTCCCTGATTGATCAGGCCATGATGAGGTCTCTGTGGTGAAGTCACTTAAAAGTCAGAAAAACACAGTGTCATTACACCATTAATACTTTAGTGTTGTTTGTTAACTTAATTTGGCTCAACAGTGTATTTTTCCATATGTATCTAATGACGGTATATAAAACAAATCACATGCATAGTTAGGGAAAGTGGTCAGTTTTGTATGCTGCCATAGACACACACTGATTCCACTAATGTAAATTACAGACCGTAGGACACATGTTCTTCTTTCTGCATTTCTGTCTTTGTCTCTTCATCCAGATGTTTATTGGAGTCTTTCAACTCTCCTCTAACGTTTCCAGAAGCATCTTGTTCTGCAGTTCTGCTTCTGCAATCATTTCATGATATAAAGTTTCCTGTTAGTACTTGACATAATGCATTTTACATTTTAGTCATCAACTTATATTTGCTACAGATGAAAACTACAGTTTCAAACCTGTGAAGCGTCTGTGGATCTTTCTGGACTCTGCTGAGGGAATGTGAGGCCCCCTGATTGTTTGGGTCATAATGAGGTCTCTGTGTCTGAGCCACTTGAAAGAGAGGAAAAACACAGTGTCATTAGACCATCACCAGCCATTTATAATGAATCACATAATTTAATATGTTATTATTATTATTATTATTATTATTATTATTATTATTATTATTATTATTATAATTATTAATATTTCTTTATTTGAACAGGGACAGTGCACAATAAAACATTAACCCTGTATAATCAAGGAGAGATGCATTGCACCGGGTTCTAGCAGGTTGCTATTTTCCACCTGTAGTCTCTGGGCAGGTAGATGGAACATACAATAAATTAGAAACAATTACTAAATTGTGTAAAATTCAATTTCAATTACAACATTAAGAATACACACATC